>OZ038398.1:18724233-18859747 GCA_964036045.1 Eutreptiella sp. 'Long Island Sound 2002' | reverse complement strand
CTGAGGGTGGGGGGGGGGTCTGAGGGTGGGGGGGGGGTCTGAGGGTGGGGGGGGGGGTCTGAGGGTGGGGGGGGGGTCTGAGGGTGGGGGGGGGGCTGAGGGTGGGGGGGGGGGTCTGAGGGTGGGGGGGGGTTTGTCTGGGTTTCCCCTGGTTTTGGGAAAAGAGCTGACCCCCCCCCCCCCTGGGGCTGGGGCTCTTTTGGGTGGGTGGGTTGCTGAGCTTGGTTCTTGTGAGTGGTTCTTGGTACTTGTGAGTGGCGTGGCGCCCCTCCTCCGTACTACAGCTCAAGGGCCATCATTCTTTGCAGGTGTCTTTATGTCTATGGACAGCGTTGGCGGTAGACCCAACCTCTGTGACCCCCCCCCCCCCTGGGCACATGGGTGGGTGGGTGACCCAAAGTCCCAGCGAAGCCAATCCGAGCCCCCCCCACTCCCAGTGTCACTACGCAATGGCCTGGCCGGCACGCTTCACACGAAGCCTTTCCCGAGACAGTGAAGTTTGGAGGGTGCTCTCCACCGCTGATGATGTGGGAGCGCGGGAGGGGGGATGGGGCCTGGCTGGGCACCGTACCGCTTCCCTATTCTCCACCCAACTCAAACCCGCAGCAACGCCCTAGTCCTGCGTTGTCGTGCAGTACCCCGGAGGTGGCCCTCAGCAGCATCAGCGACTTGGCGCACTACGTCGATGGATTGAGTGTCTGCATGACCAAGTGGCTCAAGAAAAGGGCGAGCGATTCGGTGCCAGGTCGACAGGGCGCTGTTTCAGTGGGTGTGAGAGTTTTGTTGAACCGACGTCCAGTCCAACCGCCGTCGGTTAGCCAGGGGACCGCCCACAGTTCATGTGCTCGCCGGTTTGCCGACACCCGTGGTACACGAACTCGTGCTGGAGAGCTCGCGCAGGAGAAGCCCCGGAGTCTTCGAGTGCGCGGTGCTTGCAAGGGCGCTGATACCGGGAGGCTGTCGGCGGTGGTGGGGGTTGTCCGCCGATCCATTTGCCGTACGGCAACCGCCAAACCGATACCACAGGGCACAGCCGTGCCATAACTCAAGGAAAAGGGCTGATGCCCCCCAATGCGTGTACCCCCCCCCCCGTCACGGGGTACGGCACGGCAAGCAGCGATTCCTTTGTGCCGCGCGGCACTGCGCTGGAAGGCCAGTCTTCTGAAAATTGCTCACGCCACCCACGCGTTCCAGAGGGGGACTTGCATGCGGACCGCTATGACAGTGCATGACACCCCTTGTGGCACATGCGGCACACACAAGTGCACCCTCAGGCGGGCAAGGCGCCACACAGAAATAACCCCCGATCCCTCCCACGCCCTTCACATTCGTGGCGGGTCAGGCGGGAATTCACTGCACCGCCACGAATCTGAAGGGCGTGGGCGGATCGGGGGTTATTTCTGTGTGGCGCGTGCACGCACACATTTTGAAAGCACCCAATTTTGGACACGCAGGACGGTCCATGTCTGCTATGAGCCCTCATCGAACCACAGGAAGGCCGCCGCCAGCCTCCACCCGGCAGTAGTCTGACCGACACAAACTCTCAGATCAGTGTTCGTCAGTCTTCGGTGGTGCTTTCGTTTGTGCACGTCCGCAGGGGCCCTCGTCTCGGCACTGCGACAGCGGCGCCGCCACCGCCGTTGGCGATGGTTCCCATGGTCCGTTGTGCGGACGCAGTCTCTGATTTGTTGCTGCGCTGTGGCAGGGCCGTCCTCAAGAAACCCTTTGTTTTGACTGAGGGACCGCCCTGAAGCCGACGGCCGTTTGGGATCACCGCGTGGGCGTGGGCCATGACTGACGGTCCTCCAGAACCAATCGGGATCCCGTGCGGACGGGCGGCGGCAATAAAGCGTTTGGGCGTTGCATTGGTCGAGCGGTAGGGGCTGCCGGTCCATTACAACCCCCGAGGGCCCTCCAAAGCCTGTCCGAATAAGGGGGTGGGGGGGGGATGTAGGAGACGGGCTCGAAGGGCCACGCTGTAATGTTTCCCGTGATGATGCGTTCCCGCAAGGGTCGCTTGAGGGCAACGGCGTGGTACTCGACAGGGACCCTTTGGCAGGCTTTGGAGCCGCAGCGATATGTCTGTAGGAGCGAACAACGCCTGCAACCGTTAGGAAGCCCCCGAGAGCATTTCTGGTGAGGGTGCGTCGGAAAGGGGCAGCCCCATCCCCCAACTCGGGGGTGGGTGGTTTGAGCCGTTGGGTGCAGCGCCCTTCCCCAAAAGGGGGGGGGGGGGACACTGTGCCTTTGGGGCATGATGCTTGGAATGTGCGTGTGAGGTCGCTTTGGTGGACCCAGTCCCAGGAGCCCAATAAGGGCCGGGGGGGGGGGGGCGTGGGGAACACGCTTGGAGGCCCCTCCGTCCGGAGTTGCAACGGATCCCTGAGGCCTGAGGTCGCGAGCTCATCTCCGACGGCTACGCGGGCCCCGCAGGCCCCAGTTGCCGAGCGGTCCGCGCGCTTACCGTACGCCCCCAATCCCCCGGGTCCCGCTGCTCGAGAGGGAGCACAGGTGTCCCAGGGTGAGTCCGTGACAAGTGGAGGGGAGTGGCAAGTGCGGGGCCTGCACATGCCCCAGGCACTACCCGCACCGGTCCAGGAGAGGGCACAATTTTAGTGGGGGACGTCTCGACGTCAAGAAACGTGGGGAAACGGCCCCTTGACGCAGTTTTGAGCCTGCGCCCTGGACGGTAGACGTGTGTGCGAACACCGGCGTGACGGTGCGTACTCCCAACAATGCGATGTGGTGTGGCCAACGCAAGTGGGGCTGTCTGTCACGTGCCCCGAAATCCGGGGCAGTACGTGCAGTGCGTAGGTGCATCGCGTGACCACGTCGTGCGTCCATTTCTGTCCTGTGCATAATGTCGCATTGCTTGGGGCGTGATGGCGGGCCTCGCCCGTTGCGTCCCCATCAAGCGAACATGCCGCGTAGTAGTCTGAGCTTCGGGACTCGCAGACGAGAGGTGGCGAAATCGTCTCCTTCGAAATTTGCCCCCGGCAGGTCACCCCCCCTCGCCCCCTCTGCCCCATCGTACGGCCGGGAGGACTTGCTGAGCGCCGCACGCCATCCAACGCGCCCCCTCCTCAGAGCCATCGGCGCAGACCAGTCTCGGATGTGATGTCACATGCGCCGTGGGAGGCCGGAAGGTGACGGGCCACGTCCTCAGCGACGACGCCAAAGTCCGCATTGGTCTCAGTGGACTGCCCCTTTGGTTTGACCGCTGCCTTCTGATTGCGATGAAAGGCCCTGCCCCTGACGCCTCGCCCAGGCCTATGATATGGTCCTGTGTGCCCGTGTGCTATTCGTGCGTGTGTGCGGGCGTCCCGCATCCCCAGCCCCGCTTCCATCCCCATCCCCGTCCTCATCGCAACCCCAATGCCCGTCCCTATGCGCCTCTGCACACACATCCCCGCCCTCATCCGGGCAGAGTCAACAGGGACCGTGGGCAGGAGGAGATTTCTGAATACCCCCCCCCCCCCCACCGCCGCCGAGAACCCTCACCCCGGCACTTGTGAGCACAGGGACAATCGTCCCACTCTCCCCCAGTACAAATGATTTCCCGGCTGATGTGAAATGATGATCGTGCCCGCGCCCCTGGGCCGGCATAGAGAACAGATGGCGTCAGGCTGGGGCTAGGCCAACCAACCAGACAAACCGACCCGCACTCAAAGAGGTCGCTGATCGAACGTCCTCCCCAAGACAGTGTCCCCGCATGGTCCATGTGAGGACTCCCCCACCTCTCGTATGTTTTTTATGTAACCCGCCTCCTGCACCCCCAACCCAAAAGGGTGGACGTCCAACCCCCGCCATCCACAAGTGGAGGATTCCCTCTTCGAAAGGCGAACAAGTACGTACACCCGGAAGTAGCAACCGGCATACTCACCCTCGGTAGCGCAGACCCCACCCCCCCAGAGAAACCCAGAAATGCCCATGCCAACCCCCATATTGCCAGCACGCCCATCCCTGCCCGGGGCCCGAGGGAGTGAGGCACGCCGGATTCCATTCTGCCACCCCTTTGTGGGCCAGCCATAGCGGAGCAGTGACTGGGAGGTGGCATGCAAACAGCATTGGTCACCCATAATCATGTCAGCCCCCGCCGCTGGGGAGAGCAGCACAGAACCGGACACCGGGTACCGGGCGCAGCCTCACGCGCGCTGTGGTCCCCGGGCATAGCCCCTTCGCGACCCGACCTCTTGGAAACGTAATGCTGCGGCGCCTGCAGCGCACAATTTGGGTAATTATCATGGAACAGGGGAAATTGTTCCTTTTGTGAGCCGTACTTCTGAATGGGGGTGTTATCGTCACATTTTTGTCCGTTTTGAGCATCGTGCATCGCCATTGTGCCCGTTTGACCTACTTCCTTCACCCAAAATGGAGGAAAATGGATGCGGTGCAAATTCCCCCACAGCCAATTGCCCTTCCCCTGCGGCGCGGGCGGCGCGCAGGAAGCGTTCCCTCTGCCCCCACTCGCGCGTTGCGGGCGCACAGGCACGCCAAGCACGGGCCCGTCGGGTACTCCTTCCTGAAGATGCACGTGGACGCGCCGCAGCAGTCCTTCAAAGAGGTCGTGGTGGCCGTCCCTCTGAAGGACATCGCAGACCTGCACCGGGCCATTGCGGCGCAGGCCACCCCCGCCCCCTTCGCCGACTACGAGTCCGGGTGCGCGGCGCACATGCGGTGCTGCTTCTCAGGGCCGGCGCCCAAAACGTCTGCGGAGTGGCACATGGCGTTGCTGGGCACCCGCATGGCCGGCCGGTGGTTCGCGTGGACGCTGCCGGACGCGCAGGCGGCGGCTCCCGCGGCGCCGGCCCCGCCCGAGTCACAGACCGCCGTCCCCCATTTGTTGCCGGGGGCCGCTTCCGCCGCCGAACTGCAGGCGCTACTGCACCGGCATTTGGGTGGGACGCAGTGGCACTGGACCGGGCGGCACAGGGCCGTGGCATTCGCCGTGCGGGGCACCGACGATGGATGGCATTGTGCGGAAAGCGCCGCTGCGGCAGGCCCGGCAGAGGGCTCGGACGTGTGCGCTGCGGAGGGCCGTGAGGCGGCGGGGGATGGGGCCGGACAGGCAGGCACTCTGCGGGTGGTCGTGCACGGCGTGCGTGTGGAGGCGGGGTCTGCGCTGAGGCTGCGGCGCTCGATGGCGTGCGTTCCGCTGGGACCGGACCGTGCGGACCGGCTGATGCGGGAGTGGCTGGCGCAGTTTGTGGACCTCTTCTGAGGGGATCGGCGGACCTGCTCGGGAGCTGCCACGCCCCCTCCCCCCCGCTCCCACTCGCCCCTTCGTTGCACTCTCCTACACTCCACAACTCTTCTTCCGCCATCCCATTCTCCAGACTATATCACCTCTTTTGACCCGCATTTGACATTTGTCCCACTCTTTTAGGCAATTTTTTCTGCAGTTGAGGGTGTGAAACCAGACCTTTGCTCAAAGGCCGTCCACTAGAGTAGGGGGGGAGGTCTGGGTTGGCGGCTGGGGGGGGGGGGGGCTTGGGGGGGCGGGGGGGGGGGGTCAGAGGTCCCAAAAAGGATGGGCACCTCCAATCGGCGTCCGATTGCCGGGCCTCTCCAATGGCTTGCGTGTTCCTTCGTAGAGCAGTGGACATTGTTCGCAGCCACCGCCCACGGGCGCGGGTCGGGTGTGCCCTCGTGACGTGCTGGACACGCAGCAGCGCCGAAAAAGAAGGTAAACGGCCGCCCAAAAATGACGAGTTCAAGGTCTCGACTGTCCCATCCAAAGCGCCCCAAGGCCAAGATGACCAGAAACAACCGCATTCGAACGGTGCCGTTAGCTCAGCCCTAAATTGCTCCGCAGGGGAGGGGGGGGGGCTTTTTTCCGACGGTTTGTGAGCTCCCCAATTGACAGATAGATCCGGTGGCCTGGCGGTGGTCAGTGACGTGCCGCTGCATCACTTGTTAGTGGCCTGGCCACTGGGGTCTTCGTCTCTCATTCGGTGTGACAGAACGGTACCTGCAGTGTTCTAGACCACTGAGGAGCCAATTGTCTTTCTGTGCTCTGTGCTGACTGCCGCTTGTGTGCCCGTGCAATAGCCCAGAGTTCCTTCGGGGGTGTGTGGCACGGAGGACTGGCGAAGGAGGGCGGAGGGGGAGGGGAAAGGACTGGGCTTTCGTACCGGGCCTTTACAAAACGGTTTTGCAAATGGGCTGCGGAGGTGCCCGGACGCAACATGTTCTCCCGACTCAAAATGATCAGCGCATTGCGGGGGTTCTTTTTGAGTCATATACATTGGGGTACCCCGGACCCCCCCCCCCCTCCGTCACCCGAGGCCTGCCGGTGGCTGGGGAAGGGTCCCGCATGGCGGCCAAGAAGGGGAGAGGGGGGGCGGTCAGTAAATGGGCTTTCTGACTGAGTGTGGCATGAGGTCGGCATCATGCTGCTGCTCTGAGCCCTCACAGGGTGGGGCAGGGGCACTGTGGAACGGGAAATTCGTAAGGGTTACCCCCCCCTCCCCACCCCCAGCGGGTCCAACGCATTCCTCGTGGGAAGTGTTGGATTGGATACGAGCAAAACAGTTCTCGGGCCTTCTTTGGTACACAACCCCTTGGGACTCCGATACCTCTCTGCCCCCAGCCCCCGCTCTCAAGCGTCGCTGCTCCGGGGGGAATGCCCCGAGGGACCAACTTTACACCCACTTCCTTTTTCTCGGGGCACCGGCTGGCGTTATGGAAGCGTTGTGCAGTGGCAGAGAGAGATCCGGGGTTTTGTTGGGTGGGGGTTTGGAACCCCTTCCTCTATCCCAAAGGCTGTGCCGCGGTGGGTTTGCCTCGGCCGTGGGAATGCACGCCGGTCCCGACACTCTTGGGGGACGGCGGTCTTGAACAAGGGCCAGCCTTCCGGAGGTGCCGTCCGTGTTGTGTCTGCCCGCCGCACATGTCTGACCTGAGTTGACCGTGTGCTTGTAAGTGCACCAGGTCTTCCCCTCACCCCCTCCCCCCGGGAGGGGGACCAGTCGCAGGGCGGCGCCCTTGTTTTGCCGAATTCATTGAATTGTGGGCCCAAGCCACCACACCATCGGCTCCGGTTCCGCACCCGATACTGATTCGGGACGCTCCTGCCATTCATTTTGGAATCCTCCAACTCCGGGTCGCCGGTTCGCAGGGACGCGCTAGAGCGGGAGGGGGGGGGGCGGGTGGCGAGATTGTGACCCTGCGAAGGGGGGAGGGGAGGGGAGGTGAGGGGATTGTCTACGCAGTGCGGACTCTCCCTGACAGTCACGTGGGTTGCCTGCATGTGACGCCTGCGGTGCCAGCAGGGGACTGGGCACCAGGGGGGCAGTGATGCTGCAGTCATTCGCGTCATGTACAGTGGGTCTGACGCCCACGCCGACAAACCCGCGCTGTGCTCTCCCACTCGACGAACCCGAGCGGAACGCAGCTCGCAGGGACAACCGGGGCACTGGACACGGGTGGTGCGGTACCGCACCGTCTGAATGGACCCCCCGCATCTCTTTCCCGATACCTCCGTCCCACAACAGCTCTTACAGCCGTTGCTAAATGGCACGTCACATTTCGCAGCTGTGATTGCCCATCATCAAGGTCAAGCGCACACGCCTACTCTGCCATTAGTGCAGGGGAGACTGTCCGGGGGGGGGGGTGCAGTTGTGTGATGCATGAGATAGGGCAGGGATGGATATGATGAATGTGGATTTGACTTGGCGGGGGCGGTGGTGGTGGTGAGTCTCGGGGGCGTAGGGGGCTCCTACGTCCCGCCATGAGATAGGGTGCTCACAGCATGACGCCGGCACTCTTGTGCATGTGGTTCCGGGACCGCCCTTTTGACTCCTCAGTGCCCATATCCTGGGCCACGACCCGGTCCATCTGCTGTTGCCGAGCGTCCTCCGCGGACGGGTCTCTGTAGTGTGTTGTGTGCCGATGGCGTGTGCCCGCGCACTGCCATACCACAGCTGTCTTTTTCGCGGGGCAGGGGGCGCGATTTGCCGTTGCGGGGCGTCATCATTGGGTCTATGGCCAGGCCATTGAAATCGATCCGCCTTGAAGACCTCGTTCTAGTCCCACAGCCGGTGCTTGTGGGCACGGCGGTGCGCTTGCGCAGGCGATGCAAGCGCTGGATGTGGCCTTCGCCGCCGCATGGGCACACCTCCACGACACCGATGACGTGCTGCGGATCCGTCCTGGACACGCACCCTCCGCACAAAGACCGCCACCGGGCGATGGAAGCCTGTTCATTGCCTGGCTGCCCTCTGAAGCGTATTGCGCACTGCAGGACCCATGGCAGCCAACGGCCCTGGCACAGGGGAAGGGGCGGGACCTTCCTGTCTGCCATGCGCTGGATGTGTAAGATTTGACATTGGGGCATGGGAGAGCAGAGAGTGGTCCAATGCAACCAGATCTCAGCGCACTTGATATGGCCGCCTCCACCGATCATTGATGCACATGTGTCACTGGTGTCCTTCGCACCCACCAAGCTAGGAGACTCGGTGGGTGTAGGACGTTTTTAGTTGAAAAATGTTTTCGGGTCGTCCAGTAATCGGCTCATTATGTAGGCGCACAATTAGAAGGGCGGTTGCAGAGCAACTGGCAGTGGTTGGAGGGAACCCGACGGCGGTTGGAGGGAACCGACGGCGTTTGAAGGGTAACCGACGGCGGTTGGGGGGCAAACGACGGCGGTTGGGGGGTATCGGATGGCGGTTGGAGGGGAACAGACACTGATGGGGGACCACATGTTTTAAGTAAAAAATATCTCCCGTCCACTACACATTGTCCTGGGCGGTGTCAAAGGTTCCCCATAACTGACATGTGTCCTGTGTTTGGGTCCAGGGTTGTCGCCACCGCTACGCATGAACCCTGCACATGACGGCACAACTGACTCTACAAATAACCACTTCCTTTAGTCACGGCCCCTGTAATCCAGTGGCTCCAAACACTAAGCACATCCGTCCGTGCTTCTGCATTTATCCTTGAGAAGAATCTAAAATCCACCTCCCCATCCCCCTGGGCCCTCCTCCGCAGTCTCATCAGGCCACTGATCCCACACTACCATCCAGTGCCTGAGTAACCCATGAGCCTGCGAAGTGATGAAACTGCGTCCCCACAAAGCCACGAAAGCGCCTCACACAACACGTCCTGCGAGTGCACAGCTGCTTCTCTGTAGGTCCTCCAGATCCAAAATGGACATTGATTAAATCCAATCAATCAGCCCCTGAGTGAGGACAACAGCTTTTCCAGAAAAGGCAGAAGTCGGAGGGGTGGGGTCAACGGACCGCTCTATTGACGAGAATCAGTCATGATGATATTTGGCGCTAGAGAGAAAAGCTTTTAAGGTTTGGGGTCTGGAACAAGACAGGAGATCTCTAGACAAAGGACAAGAGACATGCCCATTGTGTGCAGAGACACATGGCACTGATACTGCAGTGTCAGCAATGGGTGATAGCATACAGGATCGTTTTGATGGAACCTTGGGGTCCATGATTAGACTCCGCGGCACAGTGACTGGATGCATGCTACGCATCCCCACAGCATTCGTAGACAGGCTAGTAGCAGGGCGGCACTCACCACTACGTGAAGGGGTGGATCACCACCAATTTCCAGCGTCAATTGGGGCTACGAAACTCCAAAGGATACTAATTATGCCACTGAGGTTGGAAGTGGAGGCGCGCAACGGGAAGCGAAGTCAGTACCAGCATGGTTTGGAGTGCTGTGACCCAGACCAGTGAACCCGCAGCTGACCATGAAAAGCTTGGAGGGTCGGGTGCTATATGATCCCAAGGAGAGGAAACGGAGAATCGAGAAAAAGGCAATAAAGTTTGGGGGGAGCTCGCATCATAATCGAGGAAGCCCCACCTCTGCAACAGATTGCAACAAATGGACGCATGGACTCCATCATTTCCCCATGCCCAGGACCGAGAGTATTCCCCAGCACGCAGTGGTCTAGAAAACGGTGCTACTCTGCTGAGTTCATGAAGGGTCTCGGTAGTCCTCTACCCAAGTGCGTACATACCAATTATCTGGTACGGAACCTGTGTATTAGAGACCAAAGAACCTGGTAGTGGGAACTCAAAGGGGGTTTGCTGCCCAGGGAGGACATCCACGTCTAGACAGTGCAGCTACACATGAGCATGCGGAGCGGGTTGCATAGGGAAAAACAAAGTCTGTCACCAATGATTTAGTGGTTAGGGCTCCCAAACGTCAGGAGCATGCGTCAGATCCATAATGGGTTTTGTGCCGCCTTTCTTGCCGGTCTGCATATCTCTATGGGGAATGTGGGTGCATCACAGGGCAGGAGGCTGAAGGGGAGTCGTAAGAGGCGGTGCGAATGTGGATACTGGCGGTTGGATAAGTGGTTGAGTGGCAAGTTCTGGCGGTTACAAATGCTGAGGGCAGTTGTGGGTGGGTGGGAGGTTGGTGTGGAGCTACAGCGCTGCACTGACCATCCTCCAGAAGCTGCACAAACACGTCTCCTCCCGTTCTGTGCTAACCATCGTCCCAAGCGACCGCAGAAGCACATCTCCTACGGCGTTGTGCGGATGATCTTTCAAAACGACTGACGGCGCCTGGGAAATGGTGGTTTGGGTTGGGGCTAGAGCAAATGCTCAGGAATTTGGGCTGATTTGGGGGCTTGAGTAGAGTGTGTGCGGGTTCACTTGCCAGGTCCCGTGCCAGCAGACTTGAGGTCAGGCCTGAGCTTAGTGGGCAAATTACCCCCCCCCCCCATTCCGTTCCGCTCCGTTTGCACAACCTCCCACGGGAAAGGAAGGGTGAGTAGGGAGGTAAGGATAGGCCAGGGAGAGGGAGGGCATGGGGTGGTGAGAGCGCTTGACTGGGTCATTTCTGTGACGGGGGCAGGGCTTCTGAGCCGGTGTGGTCTACCAGAGGAAGGCTTCGCACGTGCTGCAACCATCCCCTAGTCAGAGGATGTGCTGCGGAGGCCACCATGGCCAAGTGAACAGCACAGAGCTGAGCCACTCCTCCTCCTCCTCCTCCCTCAGGGAAGTGGGGGGTTGTGGATGTGACACTGAGTGCTCTCGCTCCACCGCATCACAGGACACCTCCGTGGGGTCTGAGGATTTCCCACGGGTGCAGCGGTGCCAAGGTAGGTCAGAGCCCAGGGAGGCAAAAGGGCGCAAGCTTTGTGGAACAAGCCATCTGCAGTCAGAGAGCAGGGGGTATTGTGGCCTGTTTTGCTGTGTGATAGGTCGGTTATTCAAAGTTGAGTTTCCCTCAATCAAATTTTGGCTCAAGTTTTTTTTTTGAGTGGGTGGGTCTCAAAGCCAAAAGGACCCCCCCCCCCCCTGATAAACAAAGCCTGTCCCGGAACATATATCGCACGAAGTCGCCCCCCCCTACCTTGGAGGTAGGGGGGGGGTAGGGGGGGGGGTTGGGGGGGGGGTAGGGGGGGGGTAGGGGGGGGGAGGTAGGGGGGGTTGGGTTGGGTTGGGTTGGGTCAAGGCCTCGCCTGGTCGCCTACCCACGGTCCGCGCCGCCTTCCCTGCGGGACCCGACTGGGCGGCCGTACCCGGGTGTCCGGTCACAAGGCCTACCGGACTGTTGACCGCCCCCAGACCCCGCGGTGGCGCTCGCGGGCGGGAGATGCCGCCGTGCCTGTGTGTATGTGCCCTTGTGTGTCTGAGGGGGGGGGGGGGAGGGCTGTGGCACACCTGCTTGCTCCATTGTTGTTCGGCGTTGGCGCACATGGCGCGGGGAAGTGTGTGCCTGGTGCTCCAGGCCCCGGCAGGGAGGCTGGAGAGCCTGACTCTGAGCCCGCCGGGGGAGATGTGGGCCTGGGCTCGCAACCTCCACGTCACAAGGACATGCTACCCAACCACTCCACGACTGCCTATTGGCACGGGAAGGCGGTGGTACGTGGCACGACTGGGGTCAGACCCGCACTCCTTGACTGCCTTAGGCACAGGTGGTGCTGCCTCGCGGGCTGGGTCCGGCTCCCACGGCCGAGGGCGTACCCTGGGCAGATGGAGGGGCACCAGGGCGCAGAGTGTGCTTCCCTGCCCTGGGTGCCACCAGTGCTGGCTGCACTGGCTGCGGCGCTACAGCCCGCGTAGACGAGGGGGCCCAGAGGGCACCACACCCGAATGGCCTCTCCGTTGAGGAAGGGGGGGGGGGGGCAGGGGTCGGCTGGTGGCTGTCTGGCCTCCAGGGGTCACCCACAACTGCACTGGAATGCACGGGGCTGTGCTGGCCTAGGCGTCTGTGATGAAGTTGGAGGGGCACGTGCACACCTGGAGGTTCCCTAGGCAGGCCGCTCAAGGGATACCCACAGCGGTCAAGCTGTGAGCCCTTCACAACCTCCACTTTTTAGGCCCTGAGGGCGCCGACTCCGTGCACCCCTCCCGTCGGGGGCGCAGGCTGGGGGGGGGGGGGTAGGGTGGTGGATGGGTCTACCTGTTCACTTGTGTGGGAGAGGAGGACCACCTGCTGGGTTACCATGCGGGTCCCAGATCCCAACATACTTGTCGCTCGGCGTCCGCTCCCTGAG
Source organism: Eutreptiella sp. 'Long Island Sound 2002' (assembly GCA_964036045.1). Lineage (NCBI taxonomy): Eukaryota > Euglenozoa > Euglenophyceae > Eutreptiales > Eutreptiaceae > Eutreptiella > Eutreptiella sp. 'Long Island Sound 2002'. The sequence continues at coordinate 18,847,275 of OZ038398.1, read as the reverse complement.
GGACCTCGATCACCATGTGACGGCCTGCAGTGAGGGTGTGAGGGCATGCGGGGGGGGGGGGGGCTGGGCCTGCTTTCGGTCCGGCCCCATTTCTGTTGGGGGGGGTGGGGGCAGCAAAAGGTCTGCTCCCCTGTTTCCTGGTCCCCAAGAGGAACCAGCCCACGGCCTGCACCCTCGCTTTGTGGTGGCTGAAATTTGGGCCGACAGGGGAGGTAGGGGGGGGTAGGGGGGGGGGCGACTCCGCGGGTCCTAGGACGCCAACTAACCCCCCCCCCCAGGGGCCTCCGGCCGACAGTTAGTTGTCAAAGGTATGGGCCCAAGGAGCCAACGGGCGCCGAAGGCGCCCAATGGGGTTATCTAGCCACCTTGCCCACTTGTGGGCTCTTTTCTGATTCTGCCCCCCGCTCTGAGGCGGTGGGGATCCCCTAGGCGGCAGGGGTTATATAGCCACCTTGCCCCATCCTTGCCCACAAGTGGGCCAATTCTGATTCTGCCTCCCCGCTCTATAGCGGTGGCTATTTGGGCGTCTAGCCGTACTAGAGACCCATACTTTGGTACTTTGGACGCCAACTAACCCCCCCCCCCAGGGGCCTCCGGCCGACAGTTAGTTGTCAAAGGTATGGGCCCAAGGAGCCAACGGGCGCCGAAGGCGCCCAATGGGGTTATGTAGCCACCTTGCCCACTTGTGGGCTCTTTTCTGATTCTGCCCCCCGCTCTGAGGCGGTGGGGATCCCCTAGGCGGCAAGGGTTATATAGCCACCTTGCCCCATCCTTGCCCACAAGTGGGCCAATTCTGATTCTGCCTCCCCGCTCTATAGCGGTGGCTATTTGGGCGTCTGGCCGTACTAGAGACCCATACTTTGGTATACTAGGGGCCCCTAGGGGCGTCATGGTGACCCCCGGCGTAGGTTTTGACTTCTGATTTTGTTCCCTTTGTTGGGGACCCCCGAGAATGCAGGGGTGATGTAGCATTTCCGCCCTCTTTTGGGCCCCAACCGTCCGGTGCTATTGAGGAAACCGGGACAATCTTTGAATCCACGCTTTGTTGCATGGTGCATCAGGGTTACCCCCGGCGTAGGTTTTGACTTCTGATTTTGTTCCCTCTGTTGGGGACCCCCGAGAATGCAGGGGTGATGTAGCATTTCCGCCCTCTTTTGGGCCCCAACCGTCCGGTGCTATTGAGGAAACCGGGACAATATTTGAATCCACGCTTTGTTGCGTGGTGCATCAGGGTGACCCCCGGCGTAGGTTTTGACTTCTGATTTTGTTCCCTCTGTTGGGGACCCCCGAGAATGCAGGGGTGATGTAGCATTTCCGCCCTCTTTTGGGCCCCAACCATCATGGTGAGATGTAGCCAATTCGCCGAGACCGGCACTTGAAGATCCCTGCCTCGAGCTTTCATACCCCGGCTCGAGGAGGAGGCAATCGGGGGCTTGAAGATCCCTGCCTCGAGCTTTTCCCCGGCTCGAGAAGGAGGCATTCAGGGGCTTTCTTTCTTCCTTTCCTTTCTCATAGGCGTAGGCGTAGGCAGGGGTGACGTAGCCACCTTGCCCACAAGTGGGCCAATTCTGATTGTTGCGTCTGTTGCGTCGCGATTTTCCGCGTTTTCCGCGGGGTTACAAGTGAGACTGGTTTACAGGGTTACAAGTGCAAGTTACAAGGCAAGGGCATCATGCAGCCTGTGCATTTGTGACCACGGCTTTTCCATCACCCATTCTACAGGATATTGTGCATCACCATGAATTACGATTCAGTCGAGGACGTGGTTGCAACATATGTTGCTCGCTATGCAGAGCACTATAGGCAATTCTGGTCGCATCCTTGGCCCACAAGGCCCATCAACGCACTGTTGGTAGACTTGCAGACCGTGGGAATCAAGGCAACTTCGATGCATGTGTTCCGCGCCCTCAATCGCTTGCGTCAATGTGGCGTTTTGGAGTTGACATACTAGCCGCCGATGTATTTGTTGCCGTTCTGTGATGCCTGCCACGCGTGCGGTGGGAATCTGGAAGCAGCCCATGTTACCACTCTGGAAGTATTGGGGAATGCTGAGGTGCTCATTCCGCGTACGATGTAATCCGCTCTGCCAATGTTGTAAGTACCATATTGCGTTCCCGTTCTTCCTTAGGGGAGGCCGAAGGATATTCAACTTGTGAAGGGCACCTGTACTTCGTGCGACATACACTATACCTACGATGGTTTCACCGTTGGTGGTAAATCCTATCGACTCACCGAGGAACGGCCATACATGATGGTCACGAATAGGTGTGTGCAACGTCCGTTTTTGTGTCCATTTCCAAGATGTGTGCCTACAGTGCACGACATCTGTGCAATATTTAGGTCCGTCTTGCGCAAGCGCGACATCGATGACACGGAAGTGAGGTTGACGCTGCAACATGCTAGCTTCCACACACAAGGTCTTGTGTTGGGGATACCACCAAAGATTTTGAAGAAGGGTTTGTTCTTGCGTTGGGCCATGCGCTATCACCGAGAGCAGATGGTGCAGGACGTCATGCCCGATACGGATCTCCGGGATGACACACTCTTTGAGATGTTGAACACCCGCATCCGTAACAATGGAATGCCTTCGCGGCACCATAGGTGTGTGTTTACTACAGTGGTGTTACCCTTCGGTTTGGTGAGTGGACAACTACCATCTCTTGTTTGCGTCATGTGTAGATGCACAACAGCGGGGCCCCAGCATGTGAGGCACGTGAGTTTCAAGAAGGCTGGGGACGACAAAGTGGCATACCTTACTGCAGCTCTCCAGAGGTTTGAGGAGGTGGTGATTCTGGACGGGCACGAGAAGGTTTGCCGCCGTGTGTGTCAACATCAACGTGGTGAGCGGGGACTACATCCAACAACAGGCTTGAACATCCCTTTGCAATGCTCCCAATGGCCTGACAAGACTACTGGTTCTGCCTACTGCCGTGAGCATAAACCTGTGGATCAACCGGTCGTTCCCAAACTTTTGGATGAGAGCGATGATGAAGAAGATGAGGTGATTGCCCTCCGTACGCGGGCCAAGCAACAACAACAGCCGACCAAGCCCAAGACTACAAGCACAGTGAGCGACGAGGGTTGCACGAAGACCTTCGTTGTGCACCCGGGCAAGACGTCGGGTCTGCTAGCAACTGCTCGGCCTTGTAACTGCATTATTGAGTTGTCGGAATTGATACAGCCGGAGTCTACGCACGATGTCCTCAACTGTGTCCACGCTCTGCGGGAGGATGGTGTCGTCATTCATTACGCTGGGTATGACAACGGTTGTCACTGCGACCAATCCGTTCGCAAGCACAAGGTTTCGACTTTGGAGGACGTGACTTGGTTTGTGGACAGGTATACTTGCAATCCTCATACCTTGCCATAACAAGGATACATGCAATGCATGGATGAAGCTTCTGCTTCTGTTGCTCATAGGTTCCACGAGGTGAACCACAAGTGTACGAAGTACAATGCAGACGACATCCCTGCCTTGGAAGGCGTCAACAGTGAGGCGTGCGAGCAGCTCTTCGTATGGTTGTCGCGCTTCAAGTACATTGCACCTACCATGAATGATGTCCGGTTCTTCTTCCTGCTTTGGAACGTTTGTGAGGCCCACAATCGCTACCTAGGGGCAGGGGGCGACCCGGCTGGCATCTTGAAGCCTTCTGCACCAACTATGGCACGTGAGGAGCAGCTGGAGGATCCCCTTACTTGGATTATTTTGATCGTTGAGCCGACAGTTGCCGTTAGCTTGTCGAACTTCCTTCTGCGGCAATCGGCGGCCTTGCATCGGGCAATGACGTATGTGTCGCCTCCCCCCAACACGCTCCCGGCTAACAACCCCGTCGCACACTTGGCACGCCCGGTTACGTCAACGGCATCGGGTTCGTCTGGTTACGTGGCCATGGGCTCCGTCTCGCGGCGCATTGGGTCCAAGCGCGCGCAGCCCCCAAGTCCAGCGTCAGCAACATCCTCACCGGCCCTAAAGCGAGTGGCCCTTGATCAACCCGACGTGGACGGTATCGCGAAGCAGCTGTTTGCCACCGATTTGAAGGGGAAGGACGATCCTTTGTCCCCATCCAGTGCCGAATCTACGTCTTCCTGTGGTGCTCCTGTTGGTGCTGCGGGTGTGTGGCGGTAACCTAACGCCTTGGAAGCACTTCTCCGTTCCATGTTGCCATCATGTTACTCTTATCATTGTAGGTGATCCAGCCGCGGAAAAAGAGGCCACTGTTGACGAAGGTGAATTGCACGGTGATGACGCGATGCCAGATGAGGCGGCAGCTCCTGCACCCCTTCCTCCGGGCCGTGCCCCTAAGGCCGTGGCACAGAAGAAGGATAGCGAAGGTTCCTGCTTCGTCGTGTTCCTGCTCCGTAGGTTCGCTGACACTTTACGCATATCACGTTTTCTTTCGTCACATGGGTATGTTTCGTCTTTCTAGTCCCCGACAAGTTGAGGCACCATGAAGTGGTAATGTCGGAGGGCGTCAGGAATCAGCTGAGGACCCTTAGTATTGAAGTTGGGGGTTTCAAGGAGTGGGATGCGGACAAAGAGGCGCAGGACTTCCAAAAGTTGCGGCCACCCTCCGGTTTGTCTGTGGCGAACTACGACAAAATTGTGACCTTCTTCTTGTTGCGCTTGCGTGGCAACGAACCCATCGCGGTCCGCCCGGTGATGAAGGGCATCTTCGGCAAGGGGCAAGTGAAGTGCCCAAGTACAGTGGGTGTGTACAACTACACATGCGTTGCGAACGGGCCTTTTGTTGGTCGCAATGCATCTCTTCTTTACTTTCGTCCGTTTGTCCTTGCAACAGGTAAGGCCGTGCTGCTGCGCTTTCAGTATGAGGGGATGTTGCTGCTGCCGACGAAGAAGTCCCCCATGGCACCGCTGCCTTCGCTGTGGATCGTGTTGTTGCCTGTGCGTGGCCCAACCCCCATTATGCAGCAGTATGGTGTGGTGCAAGTCGACTGGAATAAGCGCGTGCAGCTGGTGCCGCCAAAAAGTTTCTTGCTGCCGAACAAGACCGTGGAGAAGCAGCAGCCGAAGGTTGGTGTTCCGGAGTAGTCCGTGAGCGGTGTAAGTACGTGCTGTCTACATCACCGTCTACTTGCATTCATCGCTCCCATGGTGCCATTGGCACATGGTGCCCATTGGTTACACACTGTATTTAAGTTTTCACCTGTGTCCTCCGTTGTTTGAGTCCATCATATATGGCACCTTTTGCGTGGGCCGCTATGCCATGGTATTGTGTTCCTACTGCGGTGGCTTGTCGCTTGTCTTCTGCATTCTTTGGTGTGCCGCCATGCTTGGCACCCTGCGTCCATACTCGTTCTTCTGTTCATAGTCACGTGTTGACTTTGGCGCTGCATACGGTGCAGCAACACATCAGACTCGAGTGGTAGCAATCACTCACCATGGGTCGCAGTTCGTGTTTTGATTTCGTGGCTGTTGTGCTTGCATTGGTCTCCTCTTTGCAGATGGGGTGGAGGTGTTTGGGCGAGAAGGGAGCCGTAGAAAAGAACGGTTAGGTGGTGCGTAGGAGTGAAGTTCTTTGAAGGGCCACAGGCAAGGCGGTACGCACAGAAGGCGGGGCGAACACAAGGCGGAACACACAAAAGGCGGTGTGTGGCCACCGCAGGAGTCTTGTTATTTAAGGGGCCACAGGCAAGGCGTTGCACACACAATGCGGTAAACACAAAAGGCGGTCTGTGGCCACCGCAGGAGTCATGTTAGTTAAGGGGCCTCAAGCAAGGCGGTGCACACACAAGGCGGAACACACAAAAGGCGGTCTGTAGCCACCGCAGGAGTCTTGTTATTTAAGGGGCCACAGGCAAGGCGGTGCACACACAAGGCGGTGCACACACAAGGCGGAACACACAAAAGGCGGTCTGTGGCCACCGCAGGAGTCTTGTTATTTAAGGGGCCACAGGCAAGGCGGTGCACACACAAGGCGGTGCACACACAAGGCGGAACACACAAAAGGCGGTCTGTGGCCACCGCAGGAGTCTTGTTATTTAAGGGGCCACAGGCAAGGCGGTGCACACACAAGGCGGAACACACAAAAGGCGGTCTGTGGCCACCGCAGGAGTCTTGTTATTTAAGGGGCCACAGGCAAGGCGGTGCACACACAAGGCGGTGCACACACAACGCCGTAAACACAAAAGGCGGTTTGTGGCCACCGCAGGAGTCTTGTTACTTAAGGGGCCACAGGCAAGGCGGTGCACACACAAGGCGGAACACACAAAAAGCGGCCTGTGGCCACCGCAGGAGTCTTGTTATTTAAGGGGCCACAGGCAAGGCGGTGCACACACAAGGCGGTGCACACACAAGGCGGAACACACAAAAGGCGGTCTGTGGCCACCGCAGGAGTCTTGTTACTTAAGGGGCCACAGGCAAGGCGGTGCACACACAAGGCGGTGCACACACAAGGCGGAACACACAAAAAGCGGCCTGTGGCCACCGCAGGAGTCTTGTTATTTAAGGGGCCACAGGCAAGGCGGTGCACACACAAGGCTGTGCACACACAAGGCGGAACACACAAAAGGCGGTCTGTGGCCACCGCAGGAGTCTTGTTATTTAAGGGGCCACAGGCAAGGCGGTGCACACACAAGGCTGTGCAGCCAAAAGGCGGTCTACCAACGCAAGGGTCCGGGTGGGGTGGGGGGCGGGGGTTGCTCGGGAAGGGCGGGAGGGTGGGGGGTTGGTGGTGGGGGGGGGGGGGGGGGGGCAGGTAGGAGTAGCAACGTAGGGGGGGGGAGGTAGGGGGGGGGAGACGAGGTGGGGGGGGGAGGTAGGGAGGGGAAGAGGTAAGCGGGGGGAGGTAGGGGGGGGGGAAGGTAGGGGGGGGAGGTAGGGGGGGGGAGGTAGGGGGGGGGGTAGGGGGGGGGGTAGGGGGGGGGGGTTGGGGGGGGGTAGGAGGGGGGTAGGGGGGGGGGTTGGGGGGGTAGGGGGGGGTAGGGGGGGTAGGGGGGGGGGAGGTAGGGGGGGGGGCGACTTCGTGCATACTATCCCCGGAATACCCACCAAAGGAGCCGGGTTGCGTGCAGGTGCTCCCCCCACCCGCTGGTGCCCTCGGGGGTCCCAACCCGCCGCCCAATGTATCAGACGTGCGTTCTCCTTCCTTACCCTTTGGGCATCGGAGCCTTGCCGACCGCAGCGCCCTCCGTGGCCCTCCTGCCTCCTGCCCCCCCCCCCCCCGTAGTCCCGGAATGCGGGACGGCGCCGCGCTGCTCCTCGTCCTCCTGGTGCTCGTGGCGGTCCCCGGCCGCGGGGGCCTGCGGGTCGCCATCTGCAACCCCACGCTCTACGGCAACGTCACCCTCGCCGCCCTCGACAAGTACGCGCGGTACCACCGCGGGCTGGGCTTCGCCGAGGCCTTCGTGTACGTCGGCAAGGGGAGCACCCCCCGGCACGCGAAGGAGTACCTGCGGCGCAGCCCCTTCTTCCGCCCGGTCTTGCACCCGCACATGGTCGGCAACGAGCACGGGCAGGACCGGGCGATCCGCCACTGCCACAACTTGACCCGGATGCTGGGCTACGACTGGGCGATGTTCTCCGACCTCGATGAGTTCGTGCAGTGGAACCGCTCGGCCCTGTCCGTCGGGGAGTGGCTCGCCGCGGACTTCCGCTCCAAAACGATCGGGTGCTTCACCCTCGGGAAGCGCTTCTTCACCGGCGTCTACCGCGCGCCCTCGTACCGGGGGCTTGCGGCGTTCCCCTTCACGCCCCCGACCCCCTACTGCTACGGGGGGCGGCGCGGGTACGACCACAACGTCTGCGACGGCTGGCGCGGCCGCCGCAAGCCGTTCCTGCGCCTCTCCCACCCGAAGGCGTTCGTCGTGGGGGTGCACGGCTGCTTGTGCCGAGGCTGCACGAAGGTGTGCACCGCGGGGTTGGGCCCAGTGGACATAGAATCGGCACGAAGGGGTTCACAACAGGTGTGAAGGGGGTGGGGGTGGGGACAAAAGCCCCCTCCTTTGAAATTGACAGGCAGTTCCACCCCAACCTCCCACCCACCCCCAACTGCCCTCAGCATTTGTAACCGCCAGAACTTGCCATTCAACCGCTTATCCAACCGCCAGTATCCACATTCGCACCGCCTCTTACGACTCCCCTTCAGCCTCCTGCCCTGTGATGCACCCACATTCCCCATAGAGATATGCAGACCGGCAAGAAAGGCGGCACAAAGGCACCCGCTACAGCGCTGTACTGACCATCCTCCAGAAGCTCCACAAACACGTCTCCTCCCGTTCTGTGCTAACAATCGTCCCAAGCGACCGCAGAAGCACATCTCCTACGGCGTTGTGCGGATGATCTTCCAAAAAGGCTGACGGCGCCTGGGAAATGGTGGTTTGGGTTGGGGCTAGAGCAAGTGCTCAGGAATTTGGGCAGATTTGGGGGCTTGAGTAGAGTGTGTGCGGGTTCACTTGCCAGTGAGGTCAGGCCTGAGCTTAGTGGGCAAATTACCCCCCCCCCCCATTCCGTTCCGCTCCGTTTGCACAACCTCCCACGGAAAAGGAAGGGTGAGTAGGGAGGTAAGGATAGGCCAGGGAGAGGGAGGGCATGGGGTGGTGAGAGGCCGATGGTGCCGCCGCCTGCGGAGGGAGAGGGTTCAAGTGAAGGGCAGCCGCAAGTGGCGAGAGGCCAATGAGCGCCGGCGGCTGCAGACAGCACCACCACCGGGCGTCGTGCCAACGAGGCCAAAACAAGTTTCTATACCCCACAATCGGCCCAAATGTCCGGCCCCTTTGACGCATTTCAGTTTTCCCTGAGGAATCCCACGCCCCGTGTGAAGATGGAGGACATGGCGGTGTTCAGCGGATGTGTGAGTGTCGGTCATCCCTCGGCAGTGCCTCCCTCTGCGGGCCAGAGCACGCGGGCACTGGCGGTGTGCCAAGGCGGATGTGGTGGCCCTTTTGGATCGTCCGGGGGCCGGAGCCCTCCGGGACCACGAAGGCCGCCCCCGGCCTTCCACACCGCCGCTGCCTGCGCCAGCAGGGCCACCCTTTGTGCTTGAGTCGAAAAAGTGGAAGGAGGATCCCCCCCTCCTCCCCCCATATCGCCGCCCCCCCCCCACTTCTAAGTCATCTGAAAGTCAGAGTGGGGCGACCCAAATTTTTTTCTCCGGCGCCTCTGGCGCCAAAAGGGTCTCAGCCATGACGGATCTTTGGAGGCAAGTCCCTATTGTTGCTTGAGCGCTCCATGTTTTTGTGTGCTGTCCATCCCGGAATGAGCAGGAGGGGGGGGGGGTTCTCATCTCCACTTGCTTTTTTTTTTTCCGGACTGAGCCCCAGACCATTGATGACGTTTCCGGTTCCTCTCGTCGCGCTGACCCCACAAATGCCATTTTCACTGTTTCTGCAATGTGGGGTCCGGGTCACCTCCGGGCCATCCAGGCTAAACCGGAACCATTTACAAGACGCATCCAGCGTCCACGAGAAATCTACAGTAGTCAAGACGGAGCCCCCCCCTGCCCCCGTTTCAGCACATCATCGACCAGGACCCCCGCAATGCGGCCCCTGTGCGCCGCAGCGTGGCGGCCATCGCGATGCTCCTCCGGCCGCTGCTCTGTGTACCGCACTGACTCGTCGGCATCGGTCCCCGTCTGCCGCGTGCAGGTGGTCCCCACAGAGAAGGCCTTCTTCCGCGAGTACAACGGCTACACAGAGTACAACCCCTGGCACAACCCTCGGGCCCGGGCCAACTACACCACCGCGTCGGTGATCAAGGTCAAGGGGGTACCCAACATCCCGTTCCACTCCGAGTCGCACAAAGTGGGGTCGGTGGTCAAGGAGGACAGCGTTCTGGAGTTTATGCGGCGGCGGCTGCCACGGCAGTCCTTTGCCTTCTACGCTGCCCCAGCGCGCAGGGCCTGAGAAGACCTGTTGCTGCGGGGCCGCTCCAGTGGGCCAGCTGCTGCCGATGGGGTGCTGATGTGCGGGGCCGGTGGTGTTTGTGTGGAGGATGTACGAGGGCTCAAGTCTTCATTCTCTGCATTGCCTCCCCCGCCCCACCTACGCCTTGCCTTGTGTTCCAGCCCCGTTCCTGTTTTTTTCATTTGGAGTTCTTCTTGGGCTTCTCGAAGGCGAGTCACTGAGGGCAGTTCCAGGAAAGCGACGGTGGTTCGAACTGAAGACGGCCTAAGCCCCCAATGTGTGTGTGTGTGTACGTGTGTGTGTGTGTGTGTGTGTGTGTGTGTGGGTGTGTGTGTGTGTGGGTGTGTGTGTGTGTGGGTGTGTGTGTGTGTGTGTGTGTGTGTGTGTGTGTGTGTGTGTGTGTGTGTGTGTGTGTGTGTGTGTGTGTGTGTGTGTGTGTGTGTGTGTGTGTGTGTGTGTGTGTGTGTGTGTGTGTGTGTGTGTGTGTGGGTGTGTGTGTGTGTGGGTGTGTGTGTGCGTGCGCAAGCGGATAGCGGCTGCGCGGGTGCGCGGGTGCGTGGTCCGCAATGAAATCTCAGTCGGTACCCCTGTTGATGTGCTGTCCACGTCAACCGACCCGCCGAGGACAGGGGCGCACTGCTCCCGCCGGCATGACCTGAACAAACGCCGCCACGCTTCGACTGTCACAGAAAGGCGCCCAGTTGCGCAACGCTTTTTCTTTGGGGCCTGACGCGGCACATGCACTCACAAAACCGCTTTGTTGCTCTGGCGTGCTCGGGCGCGCCCGTAAAGCGTGTGTGCCAGCGTGCGTGCGTGTGCCAGCGGGTGGCGGTGTCCATCTGCGTGTGCGTTGGTTTGGGATCTCTGTGCATGGCATCGGTCACATTTACATTCGTTCACTATCTGCTCCGGGCCAGTCATTGGCCACTGCAGTCTCACAGTGCTGATGATGCATTTTTTTTTCTCGTTGCACACCGTTTCCGACTGCGGTTGGCGGTGGTAAGTTACCCAAGAAGTTGGGTCGGATGTGCGATTCGGATCCCGTGATTGGCGCAGAGCGTTTGAGCTTGAGCAGGTCAATTTGGTTGGCTGCTCAGGAGAACGACGTTGTTGCCGATCTTGCCCGTCGGATGGTGACGTCCTTGGCCCCCGGTTCCCATCTGAAGATCGACAACTGTCAGTGTGCCGCGTCTGTGTCCCTGCGTTTCTGTACCATGGCCACCGGTACCGGTACCGGTGTACCCGGAGGGGCCCGAAGGCACTCTTAGTAGTTCAAGAGTGATGTGACCGCACTAGTGCAAACCCTCGCTTTCCGCCCTCTGTCGCTTTCCCCCTCTGTCGACGGTAACAGACTGAACTGGGTTCGTGCGGCCATATCTTCTGCCCGACGATTCGTGCTGCTGGGGTCTAACCCGGGGTCAGGGGGTGGTCCTGTGGCTCCACGCAACGCCATGGTCCCCCAGCGTCTATCGCATTAGACAAGCTCCTCACGATGCTGGGTCTTCCCGAGTGGTGCCATGAATGCAGCAGATGACCACCAAGTTCTGGGTGCGACGTGAACGGGTATTACCGATTGGCTCGTGACATTTCGGTAGCCCCTCCCCCTTGCGAGAGCAATGCCCTTGTCTGAGCTACAGTGCGTGTTGTTTGTGTCACATTTTGGAACCGTGGCATTTTGACGGTTCTTTTTGGTGTTGACCCATGAAGTTTTTTTTGTGTGGTTTGGGGCTGGGGATCGTATTTTTGAGATAGCTTTTTTTTGTGCTGCTACCCACATTCACCCCTTCTTGTCCTTTTGGAGGTGGAGATTGGGGAATCGCCTGATGACTCGTGCATTCACGACACAACGGTCACTGCTTGTGTCTTCTTGCGGCGCACACGAACAACGCTCATGTCAGAGCAACACTACAGGGGGAGGGGAAGATTTCGGGAGGGGAGAATTTCGCGGGGAAATTTTCGCCATTAAGAAAAGTGGCGAAATCCCCCCCCGGCGAAATTTTTGCGGCGTGTGACCAACATTTTCACTGCAAATTCAGATGCAGGTGAGTACTGAGAATTCAGAAAAGTGCAGCAGCCCGGCGGAGGGAAGGTTCAAAGATGTGGTTGTTTGCAACATGCAGTGGTTGTGACATGGCCCAAGATTTTGAACGTGCCCACCAGGAAATATGAAGAACGATCCAGAGCCCTCCAGGAAATAACAGCAACCTTCAGGATTCCTGGAGGTGGCGAGATGATCCCCGTCGAAATTGTCCCCTGGCAAACTTGTACCCCCTTATCTCTCACAAAACTCAGTCCCCCCTACGGGACACCAGTAGCACATCTTGGCATGGTATATGAAGTATTCAGTCGGGCACAAGGCTTTTCCCGGTCGCGAGCATTTGCGCTCTTTGCACACCTCTGCACGCATTTTGGAACACCTCTGTGTTGAGTAGTGTGTGATGGGCTGTCACGTGAGTTGGGGGGTTTGGGGCGCAGCCGCCAAGAAGACTTGACAACGCCGTTGATTTATCATACCAAGATATGCCGTGCAATGACCACCTCCTGCACCTACTTCTTTAGTTCGAGACCCTTTGGGCTCATTGTATAGCACCCCGGCTAAATCTGGAAAAGTGCCCACAGAAGTGGGATTCTTTCTGCACCGAGCACACCTCTGCACCGTACCTAAGGCGTCAGATACACCTGTCTTCTTCCAATTCCGCTATTTGAACGTCCATCGACCTATTCATATTATATCCAGCGCGCTGAGCTAATTTTTATAGTTGCCTAATGGGGAGATTTGTTGCACTATGCACAGACAGTGCACACATGGTGCGGCTGGCATTTTTGTCATACCGAATGGCTTGCCGTTGCATTCTGTGGCATTGCACAATGTGTCGAAATCCCCAATTCGTCCCCTTCGACATGTCACTGGTGCAATACAGAACCTACATCTTTTGCATCGTCATCGTCTGCGACATGCCATCCTAAGTCAGATCAGTGCAGCCACTCCCAAGCAGGCATGCAGCCTCCCCTGTCCCTCTTCACAGTGACAGGTTGGTCTGCCCCAACCGCTTCTCTCCAACCTCAACCGCACACCAACCGTTTTGTGACCATCAGACCTTGTCTCCCAGCTGCTTTTCAAACCACCAATAACGGCTTTGGCAATCCTCGAGGACATCCCTGCTCCCAGGGGATCTTTAAGACAGGCGGGAACAAAAGCGCCTGCTATGCGGCCACCCTTTGCCGTAAACTCCCCACAACTTGGGGGAGGATATCCTGCGGGAGGACATCCTGGGGGAGGATAAATTGGGGGACAATAGCCTGGGGGAGGATAATGTGGGGGAGGATGGCCTGGGGTTGTATAAGGAGTGCGTGGACCGCATTGCCAGCCGCATGCAGCCTCCCCTGGTGCCTCAACTTCAAGATTTGGTCCTACAAATTCGCGACTTTGGGGGTTTCTGCATGTTCCAGCAGCACACGTGTGGCATCCATTGCTTCCCTGTGCAGTGTGCACACACTGTCCCGCCGCTGCCCAGAGTTTGTTCAGACATGGTCTGTTCAGAGGATCTTTCAAGTGCTACTGCGAAAGCTGCTTGACGTTGTGCACTGTGCCTGTGAAAACTTATGGAAGTCTGTTGCATGATTGTGCCCTTCAGATTCTTTCCATTCCGCATACATCTTATGATATAGAGCGCTCATTTCCATTTGGAAAAGGGTGCAGTCGGACAAACAAGAGAGCATGAAAGAGGGCACACACATATGTCTCCTTCTGCTCCAACGCTGTGGTAGACCATGAGACAATTTCCGAAGAGTGTGCCCAATGGAGTTCTGTTCTGTTCTGTGTTGTGCTTTGTATGTGGATTTGGGCACCTTCATACCACTTGTACCATGGCAAAGCACCATTATCCCCTGCTTTCCCCCACTTTCCCTGTCCTTTTCCCACTTCCCCCTGTTGTTCCCTGTTCCCCCCCGCTTTTCCCGTCTTTCTCGCTTTTCCACAACGTCAATGTCCAAAAATGTCCGGAGATGGAGAGCTAGGAGGCTTGAGCACACCCTCACCCAGAGCTTGCATGGGCTTTTATGTGTGCAATTTTCACCCTAAGCCCCCCCTACCCCCTCTCCCCTTCCCCCGTGTCACCTCACGAGCCCAAACCCAGCCGATACCCAGTGATGCATCAACTCTCGTTTATCCGAAAGGCAGGCTGCTATATCATTTTTCTTGCCCTGCAAAAAGGGCGTAATTTCAAAAGGCAGATTCACTGAATTGAAGGGGGGGGGGTCCATCACAAAATTTCGGTCTTTTGGAAAATCCCTCTAACTCTTGAAACTACGGCACTGTTCCAGGCTCCGAAGTGTGATCCTGTCAAGAAAGACAAGTACATCTATTCTACAATGAGGAAAGGACATCTGGTTTAACAAGTACCCCTCCCCCGCCCCCCCCCCCCCCCTTGTCCAAGCAACGCCTACGAGTTTTCCTGCCGGTGGGATACCGGGGGTGACGGCTGCTGTCGATTTATGGCCAAGCAACGCCAATCCAAGCAACACTCAGCTTTGGTTCCGTCAATTTTTGCACCGTTGATTTTGGCGGTGCATTTTTCAATTCGTTCTATTGTGTGCCATGTGTGCTTCTTGATACCTTGGTTTTGAGAAGCACGAAGTTCATATTTTGTGTTAAGGCAGCTCTGTTGGCCGAGAGGGCATTTGTAGTATGTCTACCTCTTGGTTTTCAGAATAGTACATCATGTCTACACGTGTATCACGCAAGTTGCGGAGCGTAAGCAACACCCTTGTCCAAGCAACACTAGGCGTCAGTTCCGTCAATTTCTGGTCATTTAGCGTTGCTTGGACAAGGGGGGGGGGTTACATTTTGCCTGGCTGTATCAAAGTCCTGACCATGCGCCGGGCAGACACTCCCCCTGTGGCTTTAGACTGGCTAAGACAAAGGTACACACAGAACTGAGACAGCCTTCCATGGTGAACTGCTCGCTTTTTGTACCTTGACAGCAATTGGTAAGCAATGGGCAAAGGGTTCAGAGACCAAGAGGGATACGACACGGATGAATGGAAGGTTTCTGCAAGGTGGGGTCTGGAAAAGGGGGTCCGAGGGCCCTCATGAAGGGACCAGCCCTTGGTGCCCCTACTGAAGGCGGGGGGCTTCGTAAAAGGGGCCTCGCCCGATCGCGTGGTGACGTCTGATTTCACCGGGGGGGCCGATATTACCGAGTTTTGTCGCGCGCGCGCGGCGGGTCAGGGGGGGTCTAAAAGTGGTATATTGGCTCAGAATTGGGCGAAACCACTATCAAAATCGTGTTCTCCGACCCCGAAATAGGGGGTAATGTGTTTTCAGATTTCATTTTTACCATCGGGAACCCCCCCCCCCCATCCCGGTAGGATTTGCACACAGCCCCCAGAGGGCCATTTTGGCCACCCCCGGAAAAACACGGGTACCCATCCAAATCTGATAAGTCAGGTATCCCCATATACTAATTTTGGGTCGCTGAGTACGAATATCAACTCAGAATTCAAAAATTTGACGATATGTTGGAGTAATTCCACGAATACACGTTAAAAACGCACTCGTTAGGAAATTGAAAAACTCGTTAATATACGCCCATATCGTGACGTGGCGACCCGAAATTCGTAACGAGCGACCTCGAAATAGGGGGGGGGGGTATACTTTGTTTGTCATATGGGGCCACAATGCCGAAGAGTTATAATTTTGGGGTAAAAGGGGCCTCCCCCCCCAACAAAGGGTACCCCCCCCCCCTCTTGCAACCCCCCCCCTGGGGGGGGGAACCGTCATTTGGCCCAAAAAGCATAGAAAATGCCAGGCGCCAAAGAAGATTTTTACAAGGCGCCGAAGCTGATTTACGCTGTGATACTATGGTACAGATTTGTGGTGCAACCCCCCCCTCCCCCTGGGGGGGAACCGGCCTGACAAAAGGAGGGAGATTTCAAGGGGGGGGGGTACAGCCAGCCACAGAGGGGCGTGTTACCGAGTGCCAGGCAGACAAAGTGCATGCAGCCCAGCAAGGTGCCTGGAATCCCCCTCCCAGCCATTTGTGCTGAGCCATTTCTTTTATGCAAGTGTTTGGGTACATGGAATTTTGAAAGGCGAGTTTTCTCTACTTCTGTTTCATTTCGCCTCCTCAGGGGTGGGTGGCCCAGGGCCCAACTGCCCCTGTTGGAAGGGGTGTACCCACCGCACGCGGGATCGCTCCACCAGGACGCTACTGGTTAGGGGCATGGCAGGGGTATAAGCGCCCCTCTGCAATACCCAGCAGAGCTGTGAAACAGGGAAACTCCAAGGGCGCCATTGGCACAACCGGCCCAGAAAATGGCAAGGGCGGGTTGGCAGGGGGTGGGGGGGGGGGGGCACCAGAAAGTGAGTTATTGCGTGGCAAGCGGCTGATCAGAGCCGCCAGCTGTGGAAGGCAGCCTGCATCGACTTTGGCTTTTTGCCCCCCCCTTTATTGAAATATTTAGAGGGGGTGCACCTGACGCGGCGTGCGCACAGCATGGCCATTTGGCGACGTCCACTGGGCACCTCTGTGGATGTACTTGTTTGGAATCGTGAAGGGCCACAACAGGCCAAAGACCATTTCAAAGATTATGGAGTGGGTGCCAACTGTGTTGTGCTCTTGATTGTGATTCGTGGGAAGGAGGGGTCTCTGTTCAATTTTTTGTGGCCAATGTGTTTGCTCTCCTGCGGGGCCATTTTGGAAGGAGATAAAACTCAGTGTACTCACTGCAAAGTAACGCGCGGTGCGCACAGCGCAAGCACTCACCCAGGGACCCAGGTTTTTTTTTGCCTTGCAGCCTGAGGTGGCGCCTCATTTGACTGATTGTGGTGCGTCTTACGCACTCTCCATGTGCCCATTGCCATTATTTAGCTTCCAACTTGTCCGTTATGATGCGTGCTCAGTCCCAGTGTCGTCGCGTTCACCGCTAATACAAGTGTCATGTCGCAGCAGGCGTACCAACAGTGGTGCTTTGTACTCCCGTTACCGCGAGAGCCTGGAGCGGTTGCACCAGGGCCGCCACTGTACAGCACGGATTTCACAGCCATCGATGGCAACCCTGATTTTGCCATCCATGGGCTTCAGCCAACACCAGGGTGCCCCTTCACCTGCTGCCTCCACGTGATCCCTCTGGCACTGCAAGAGCCTGAGCCCCACCGATCGCTATCGCTGCTGGCCATGGTCGAATCCGGGCCGGAATGGTACGAGATCGCTCGCGTCACTGCTGCTGCCCCGGTCGCCACTGCCAGCGTCCGTGCGGGGACCACGCATCTGGCACTGCGGCGTCGCAGGGGCGACCCAAACGGGCAGCCTCAGCCGGGCACCGGTCTTCGCAGCGGCACTGTCGCACACAGCCTCGAGACACTGACGCTGACGCAGCTTGTGATGGAGTCCATGACGTTGGGCCCCAAAGGCATTCCCACGGACCCCGCCGACAGGCTTTCCCTGGCCGGGCAGAGACTCGGGCAGCTGAAGGAGCACGTTTTGCGAGCGGTGGCCCAGCTCATGCAGTGGGGCCAGGACAGCGGGCCTCTCGCTGTGCTTCAGGAGTGGGACGAGCGAGTGAACGAGGTGGCGGCGTGGATTCAGACAAAGCTGATCGATGGTGCGCCTCCTGACTTGGCCGAGGAGCGCCGCCGACTCAACCGGATTCCGGACGAGATTCTGGGGATCATTCGGCAGGCCTGTCAGCAGCTTCAGCGGTAATGGCACGCCGGAGGCTCGTTCTACAAGTTCTGCACTCGGCGCAAGTCCCCCGGCAGCCGCCGCAGTGCAAGACCGGCTGTTCTAGTCCCGCTGTCCGAGGACACCACTGAGCGGCTCTGCAATTGTGCACCCGCGGGCGTCTTCCCTTTCTTCCATCAGTACACTACTTGTACTGCACCTCAACCAGCAGGCCCTCACCCCTCACTCAGAGTCTTGACGAAGGCACGAAGGCACACTGGATTGCGACCCAGACAAGTGATGGAAGGCAGGAAGACGGGTTGCATGCCCATATTTAATGCCAACAACTGGCCGCCAACTGCCCTTGGTTTACCACCAGCCACTGTCGGTTGTTTGCCAACTACCGTCAGTCAACTGCCAACTGCCGTCAATTAACCACCTCACTTACAACAACTTACCTCAATTGACCGCCAACTGCCATCAGCTCACCGTTAACCGCCGTCGTTTACTGGCCACCGAGGCGTCCTTTCAGGGGTGTTCTTTGGGAAAAAAGAGAAAGAAAGAAACTGACTCCTAAATTGGCGTCCCCGTTATTGACCCCCCTTTGAGGCAACATTCCCAGGCATAGTAGGCCTGCGAACATTTGTCACATGGAGTTGCTCATACCATTCCTCATGCGGGTTCATTCCTATGTGCTGCAAGGTGCACGCTTCTGGCTGGCATTGCCTTGTACTCGAATTATTTTTCCGCCAAGAGACCTTTTGTGGGGTTCGAACAATGGGGCTGATCCGGGCGCACAGAGGCAAAGGTTCCCTCTTTGTATCTTGGACGTGCTGATGGTGTCTGCATTGTGGGAGACTAGTAGCTCATGAGACAAAAATTCTTTGAAGCAACACATTGAGAACGAATCACACCGGAAGGACAAGGAAACAGGGACAAGGAAACCTGGATGTGGTGGAAATCGAAGTAAAAGTTCAACACTACACTTGTTGCCTTGAGAAACACCGTGGGAGGCAAAACAAGTGGCTTCTTTCACCCTGAATGACTTTGCAATTTGGTCAAAATGCTTCTGATTACTCAACCCGATCAATGCCAACCGATGTGCTATCCAATGTGCCACCCGATATACCGCTCGTTGTGCCACTCGCTGCCCGATATGCTGCGTGATGTGCCACATGATATGAGGTGTGAGGCCTGATGTCGTTCGATGTGCCACCAGTTCCGCCACTCGATATGCTGCCCTATGTGCCACCCCATGTACCGCCTGCTGTGCCGCCTGATGTGCCACCCAATGTGCCAACTGATGTGCTGCCCTAGTTTAAGCTACACCAATGGCTGAAAGACACAAGCCACCCTGGAAATGTTAAAGAGGGTTGTTAGCCCGAGCAGAGGCCAAAACCTTGTTGATCAACATTACAACAGGTCAAAGATATCATGGGCTTCAGTAGGGCACAGGTGTACGGCCGGATTTCTTACCTGTCCAGATCAGCTCTTGTGCATGAGGTGTGCTCCCAGACTTCGCTGTCTGCAGTCGTTAGCGTTTAGGAGAAAGGTTACTGGTCAATTTGGCACAGGAAGGTACCGGAGGCTGGGAGTATTTTTCTTCACTTAACCAACAACCTGCTCTCGCATCTCGAGTGACCCTATATGCCTAATTTTTCAAAGTATCACCTTCTTTTGTGGTGTTTGATTGCCATATATTGCTTTGGGTACCCTTGTGGTGATATGCCATGTAATGCTTTGGGCACCCTTGTGGTGATAATGCATGATGAATGGGAACACTTGCGAGCTATTTCCACACTCCTGACACCCTTGAATGCCCAATTGGCACCAAGTTGCCCGTACTAGGGTAGGGTTGGTGAGGGCCACCTGGGGGTCAAAAAGTTATCCAAAATGACTTTTTTTCGAAACTTGTTCTTTGACTACTTGGGGTGCATAAACAAGTGGATTTAGGCTGTTTTGAGTTGTTTTCAACCCGTGTTAGCCCGTGCAAGTTCTCGAATAGCCTTGAAATGGGCCGGTTTGGGACTGAAAAGGGGTTTAAAAGGGGTCCAAAACAGATTTTTCCAACAGTGTTGTTGGGTCATTTAGGACGCAAACAGGTAGTTTTAAGGGGTTTTGAGTTTTTTTTTTTGAACCATTTTTGCCTCCTAGACCCTATATAGGATATATAGGATAGATTTCAAAGGACCGCAAAAAAAGTGTTGTATCTTGCTCAGCTATGAGAAAGCTTCATGTAGCCACATCGCTCCTCTGCACTTTGGAGACCCCAAGATCCCAACAGTTCGCCATATTACTTACTTACACAAAAGTACGCTTCCAAGTGAAGCAAATTGGTATGGATTGTGTGATAGCACAGGAGTTACACTTGACGCATGGGCATGAGCCGTTATTGACACAAGAACTGGTGGAAGGGGGAGGGGCGTAAGAATGGGAGCAAGGACAAAATGTAATTGACAACCACATCACCACGCAGTGTCTCCCACTACTAGATTCAACAGGTTGCAAAAAGCAGTGCCACCCCCAGATTGGCGACATGAACCAAACGGGGCGCAGAAAAATGTCGTCCAAGATGTCACAGTGCACAAAATTAACCTGTTTCAAGAATTTCCATGTTTTCTCACATGAGTCTCAAAGTGGGAATGATGTTGCGTCAAGCATGTGCCACCTGCATGCAAGGGATACCTTTCCGTAGAATGCCATCCCCTATTCTCACCGAGACCCAATTTTATTTGGTTGAAGGTTGCGACCGTCGAAAAGATGCTATGAATAATGCAAATGCGGATGCTCCCTGCAGCAATACAGCACATGTGTTCACAAAACCGTTATTTTCATGCTGCATTGGGGTCCCTAAAGCAAGGAGGAGATGTAGCTACATTTACATGGGGCTCCCCATCTACGAAAAGTAAGAAAGGGTGAAAATTGGTGAAAATTGAAACCTTGTGTACCCCCTAAGGGTTGAAACATTTAAATTGGTCGTGCTCTTCAACAACACTTTCCTGACTATTTTGCTCTAGGATCTGAATACACTCAGACCACGCAGTATAGATGGGCTGTATTCATCCAATCTTTTGCCCGCACAAGATTTCACAGGGGATGAGGGTCTCAGGGGTAGGGGTCCTAGATGGGCACACCCTTGGTGGATTGCATTCATTTGACTCAACGGCCTTGTGCTCATTCCAGTTGTCTTCAGGTTTTTTCTCTAGTTTTCCAATAGTGGTTGCTTCTACAGCCGTTGTTGCATCTTGGAACTGGACAGCTCTGAATCTTGATCTCAAGAGTTATCTCGAGTACCATACAGTGAGCAGGCTATGCCAGCTCATATTGGCCAAGGCCCCCACAAAAGTAGCTCCTGCAGGCGTGGTCATTTGGTCTATTATGACAGTCTGCTTTCAGGTAGTTCTGGGTTTGTAAGCCAAAGGAGAGGGAGCATGACACAAGGCCACAGAAGTTGGAAACCACAGAGAATGCAGTTGTAGCTGATTGTGCCTTGATCCGCTGAGGTGTCTCCAACGGCCGTGAACGATTCAGGGGGGTCGTTGAGGGTTGGTGGAATTTGTGCTTTGCCGTTGGGGGTTGTGAAGGGTTTTGAAGGGTTTTGGTGCTGTAGGGCCATTCAGGAGGTCGCTTGGGCAAGCTGTGGCTTATGTGCGGCCCAGAAAATGCATGATACATCAAATAAAGGGACTTCAGCAGATGGAAATGGTGCAAACTTCCACAAAACACTTCAAATCAATGGTCTACAGACAGAAAATTACCATTGCGCTACAAAAAACGAAGGGCTGTTTCTCAGAGTGACCAGCAATTTGGTACCGAATGGGTACCAAAATATGGTCCATATGCCTGTTGGGGAACTGGGGAATAGACAAGCTGTAGCTTGGCCATAAAGCAAGCGATGGTCGCCGGCTTGCAGAATCTGTTTGGGATCCAACAACTCTCAGTCTTGCACTGTCAAACAAGGCGCCACAGACGCCCACATGAACTGGTATCACTTTTTGTAAGTGTCCGGGAAATTGCCCCTCTCTGTCCCAAAGCGCCACCAGGTACCACATCAATTGCTTGCATTGCATGAGGCACTGTTAGGCGCCACAAGGTATAGCTTAGCCATAGAACGATGATGGTCGTCACCCTCCAGAATCACTGTGGCATCATCACAGTACATGTGGTGACACACGTTGCAGTACAAGTAGGGCACCAGAGGCGCCACCACAGATGTGGAGCGAATGTGGTACTGGAGGCGCCGTCACAGTCCCAGTGGGTTCAAGGGCCTTTAGGATCCTGGTCTGTGCTGAGAATCTTGCTAACCTTCCCTTTCTGGCCCTCCCTCTGACCCTCTGTGTCTCACCCACAACAGTGCTAAACTCGAAGGGCGAGGCTCCTCACTGCTTAGCTGCCCATGCTCCGCAGAGATAGCCTCAGCTCCAAAGGCTCCATTCCAATCTTCCAGGATGCAGGAGGCATCATTTGGCTTCAACGTTTCCCGTAACCCCACCTCCCACAGCGGCTCCATGAACGGTCGCTTCGTCATGCTCGGATGGGACCCCCCCTCCCCTTGTCGGCCAGCCGATCGGCGCCGTGGCTGTCCTCTGACCCGGAATGCGACGGCTTAGCTTGGACAGAGGTGTGGGGTGCGGGCAGAGTGGTGTTGTGCAACTGGGTTTTTTTTGGGGGGGGGGGGGGTTACGCTGCAGAAAAGTGTGATGGAATGCATGCCTAGAAAGGCTGTGCACACAAGCATTAAGTCATCTCGAGAATACTGCATGTTTTTGGTCCTTGGCCGTAGCTTGGGCAAGGAGGTGGGAAACATTTGTAAGCCCTCTATCATTTGGTGCCAATGTTCAGGGCCCACGAACCGCTTGCCACATGCTTGCCCCTGTGTCCGCCGAGCAGCTGTTTTGAAGCGGTGTTCCAACTCCCCCCCATGCCAACCTGCTTCCCCCATCTTCCCTAACCCCCCATTTCCCATCCGCCTGTGCAGTTATGTGCCAAACCCCATCCCAGCCATGCTGCTGGCGACAAATATGAAACCCCCACAGCGCGTGGCAGACCCACACGGCATCCCGCACAAAGAGAGGAACAAAACGCACCAGGAACGAAAGTCCAACGAATGCGCTCATAACACTGTTACGACCCAACTCCCCCATACAACCCCCCAACAACTGACCCTGACCCATGGGCAGCCATGCAGAAAAGATAGCACTCAACACCAGTTGTACTACATAGCAACCAATGCGTAGATGGGGACACCCCAATCACAAGAAGTGCAGGTCAGCGTCGCGAGGTTCGGGGGACACCTTGTGCTGTCGTTTGGGCCTGGAACCGATGCCGGCCATGGCGCTGGACATGGTGTTGCAGGGGTCGTCAGAAGGATCGTCTGCGCGGCTTTGGGATTTCGCGTTGGAGGCAATGTAGGGGTCGGGGTTACAATTCAGCACCGACATAGACACGAGGCGTGCGTTTTTGGTTCATTGGAACCCCTCCTCATCCCACATGCTCCTCAGGCTGTCATGTCTTTTCCGGTCGGCCTCTGCGCCGGCCTGGCCCTCGCAGGGTGTGCCATCGCCTCCACGGCTGCTGCGCTGGAGGAGTGGACGGAGACCCTGGCCGTGGGGGCCACCTCCCGAGTCATGTGGGGCCTGTTTGACTTCGGCTCGGATCATTACTGCCAGGGCTGGATCGTAGCGACCATCAGCATGATCATCGCCACCGCCGTATTTTTCTTCTTTGTGTTCCTTGCCTGTGTCGCAGTCGTGGCGAGCAAGACCCCTACGAAGACTAAAGGCTTGAGGTTGGTGCTCGCCCTGTCACACTGTTTGAGTTGCCCAGGAGCCCTGGGCGTTTACCGCCATTAGATCCCCAGAGATCATTTCGACTTTGCATGCGATGCTTGCCATACCAAGGCTCTTTGTTTGACGTTTTGCTGGGCTTACCGAGCGCCCTTGAAGGAGATGTCTTTTATCAGACGTGACCGATCTCGGACGGCATACTCCGCGTCACCTAAGCTAAAGGGAGTGATACTGGTGCTCAGTATGAGCCCTAAACCCTATGTTGAAGTCATTCACACATCGCTCGCGGCAGGGGGCTGGGGGTGAGGGAACCGTCACCCGCATTTTTTTGGAGGACCAAGATGGTGTGCGATGTGTGTTCAGTGGTGGGCAAGTGGGCAGTGACGCCTGTTGCCACACGTGCCGCCACGCCTGCGGCCAAAAGTGTGAGAATTGCACCAAGCCTGTGGGGCGAAACCCACTGCTGGAAAGTTCAAGAGAAGCATTCGCGGAAAGAAAAGCGGCGCCCTGAGCCTGGTCCTCAGTAGCGAGGGAAACTGGCCGCAACACATCATTTGATGATCTTCATTTGGGCGCTACACCGTTCGTTTGATGGTCCCAGCGCAAGTGAACTGTATGATCTAAACAAAAACGTGACACAGATCAGCAGGCATTAGTGGCCAGGGGGAGGGGCGTTGTGTACATCGTCGATCAATCCCGTAACTTTATGCCCCCTGCGAGTGAGGATGGCGGGTAGGTGGTAGGGCCGCCAATGTATTTCTCAAACTTTGGGTTTGAAGCTCTGGAACAATCTCGAACCGTTGTCAATGGTACCGGACAGTCCAAAAAAATAAACATGAAACAGATCTGCCAACTCCTGGGTCTTTCCTGCTGCAGATGGCCAAGTGGCCTGGCAACCCTTGTAGATGACAGTGTTTGCGTACACGTGAGAGTGCTTTGACTTTAATTGGACATCGAAGGCTGCGTTGGTGCTACACCGGCCAAGTGTCGTCGGTGGACCTTTGGCCATAGATCGATGATGGTCGTCACCCTCCAGAATCACCCTGGCATCGCTAACAGTACTTCAGGTCTCAACGCGGCGATACATGGTGGACCTTTGGGCAAAGAGGGGCCTCACTGCCCGTTGGGGGTTTTCTTGGTCATGGGGTTGGTCTACACGATGGGGCATGTAAGGGATGCATGCATTGCTCTGGTGATAGGCAACAGGCCTACAACGATGCACATGGCTGGTCTCGTGCCCATGTTGAGCACATCTTTGCACAACTGTGGCAGTTGAAAATTGATCAAGCCACCATGTGCTCGCTGTTATGTTGGTGCTTGTGTTGCTATTTGGCCTCGCTGTGTGTGAGGGTCAGTTTTTGGGGGGGGGGGGTGAGTGCCGGGTATTTACCCAAAAGAGTGTGCGCCACGCACCCGTTACCCCTTGGGGTGTGTCATGTGCTGTCTGGGAAAGTAGCCACTGTCAGACCCTCAACTGAGGAGCGACAGACCAATGACCCTCCAAAGAGGGCACTGCGCCCTGAGGGCAAATTCAGCCGTTGTGGACTACCAACTCCACCAGGTCGACTGGCAGCAGAAAGAACGAATCCCAACGCCAACCACAAAGACGTGGATGACATGCCTTGAGGTATCTGAATGCAGCCCCGAGGCCTATAGTTTCCAGCATTTTGCTCTGGCATGGGTTCTGAGTGGTTGGTTCCACCCCACATGACGGGCGCTGTGTAGACACGCCCTCTCGCTGGGTGGATTGCCAAGGGCAAGTCAATGCGCAACTCAGGGCAGAGGACTGTTGACTGACCGGCGGCACGGCTGTTAACGGTGCAGTGGTTGGCAGCGCCTCTTGCCAAAGCAAAGGCAACGCGGTCATACCATGTTTGGAAATGCTTGTGACGCAAACGCACACTGGCCCTTGGGCCGAATTCTGGTCATGAATCGCAATTCAGTCGACATTTTTGCCGTTTCGACCGTTTTTGATAACGGCTCCCCACTCAGGACTATTTGCAAGTGAATGGCGTTCTTGGAGGGAGTACCTGCACAGTGCACACGCGGTGCACACAGGGATGGAGGAGTGCCACATGGCTGTACACCATCGGAGGAGGGGGTTAACCCCCCCCCCCCATTTAGACCAAAGTGAACATGGTGGGGGGAAATGGAATTTACCGTTTGGAAAATCTTGTCGGGCCGTTTTTGGTACACAAACCTTTGGGTCCCAGACCCCCCTCTCCCCCTTTCTGATACTTCCCTGCGCCCCCCCGTTTCAGCCCTCGAGGGCACCGCGGCAAAAAGCGTTGTGGGCGGGTTGCTCCTTCCACCGGGGGGCAGGAACAGCTGTAGGGGCTCTATCTCGTGATAGCCCTACACAAGGGCGGTCTGAGAACCAGCAATGACCCAGACAATTGGGCCGTGTAGAGGCCTCAGACGAAGAAAAAGATTTCTGAACAAAAAACAGATCCATCGTGATACATGACCCACAACAATAAGTGCGTTGTGGGCGATCCTTTTGCGTCATAAATGTTGAGGCTGCCTAGACCCCCCCCCCCTCACCACTGCCAACCCCCTCCAGCTTTGGGCTCCGGTCAGGGATTTCCGCCGGTGGAAGGGGCGCGGAATTCGAATGGACCCCCCACCCCAAAACAAAAACAAAAAGCGCGCGGGTACCCCCCCCCCCCACCCCCAAGGTCGGTTCTTGTCGGTTGGATGAGGTGTCAAAGACTGTCCCGTAGCCGGTCGGTCAGCGTTTTTTTCCGTCAGCGACTGTGAGACTTGCACGGCACGAGTGCCATGGCAGTGCACCACCAGCCCCGATGCCTTTCGAGCCAAAGGCCCCCGCACGTCACCTTCACCTTCGCCTTCCCCACATAGACCTTTGCTTAAGGGTGGTCCCACTGGACTGGGGGGGGGGGGTTGGGTGGCTTGGCCAGTCCTGAGGCAGCCCCAAAATGACCCCCCGCCCCCCCCCCCAGTCGCTAAGCAAAGGTCTGTCCCCACACCTTCGCAGGCTCGGGGTCTTCGCTCTCGCGCTCCTGACCTTCGCCCTGTCGCTGCTGTCGTGGATCTTCTGGATCTGCTTCAACGAATGGCCGGTGTGCTGGACCAACGGCGACCGCTCCGTGTCGGTGCACTCCCTGTACAGCTCCATCCGCTACGGCGCCTCCTGGATCCTCGCCACCATCGCCTGCGGGTTCGCCCTCCTGATGTGTCTCGCCGCGGCCCTGGCCGTGGCCAAGACCCCCATCGCCGGCGCCCGGGACGAGTACCACACGGACTTGGAGCCCCCTCCCCCGCCGCCGCCGCCGGAGTCCACCGCCGCCACAGAAATCGTCTCGACGCCCACGTACCCCACGTACCCCGTCGTCCGGCTCTCCGCCGCGAACTTCGGCGCCCCTCCGCCGCCCCTGTCCTCCACAACCGGTTTTGCAGCCCAGCCCCCGCCGATGGCCCCCGCAACGTCCTACGCCCCCGCGATGTCCCCCCTCGCCCCCGTCTACTCCGTCGCCCCGGCGCCCCCTGTGTTGTCCTCCGCGCCCATTACCTACGCCGCCGGTGCCGCCCCCGTTGCAGCGCCCGCCCCACCCCCTGTCTACTCCGTGGAATTCCCGCCGGTACAACTCCCGCCCGTCACGACCACCACCACCACCACGTACCCCGCCGGGTGGTGCCCGGTGTACACTGCCCCCGCGAACTTCTTGTGAACGGAGGGCGGTGGGGCTGGCCTTAGTGACGAGGTCTCGCATTTTTCAGCCTTCAAGACAGCGCAGGTTGAGAGGAGGCTTTTCCACAGACACGACGTAGTCAGGCCGGATCTCCGCGAAGGCTCCTCAAAGAGGAGGTAGTGTGTGTTGGGGGGGGGGGGGTCCCCCGGTGGCAGCGGGGGACAGATGGCGGCGGGATGCCAGCAAATGCGGACGGGGCCTTCCAGAGCCTATTGAAGTCTGAGTACAAATCTCAGCTTCACCGAACCGAGACAGTTGATGTCCCATGGTCTTTTAGGGACGGCCACCGGTGCCGGGAGCGCCTGCATCGCCCGGACGGCGGTGTGCTTGCGCAGGATTGCACCAGATTTAGGCTTCGCTGTTGAGAAATACAGGCCATATTGCGGGTGGTGGCCTGCGGCTCATATGGGGCAGTCGTCTACACTCTCACTAAATGGCGTCCTCAAGAACATTTGCTTTGGACCTCCCGTGTGTCCTCCGTCTGTCTCTTATTATTCCCTCGGCTGCGTATAGCAGAGGGCTGCGTACTCGCCCCCCCCTCTCGTCCAAGCTGCGCTATCATTTAGTGCGGACGTCTGTGACACAAGGCAGAAGCGATACAGGCGCTCGGAGGGGACGCAATCATGAGACGTGGCATTACCCGTGGAGTTCCACGATGCGGGACAAGCAGTGTGGGCGCCTGACGGCGCATTACTGGCAATTTAAAGATGGTGTTTGATCTGGGTGACGGCTATCGTCGGATTTATGGCCAAGCTGCGACATCCAAAGGGACCGGGTTTGTTGTCGCACAGAAGTAATGCGGTGCCAATTCGCCATCAGAGGCCTCGTTTTTTTGTGGTATCTTCACAATTCGGACGGATGTAGGCCGTAAATTTGAGTTCATTTGTGGTTGTGTGCCCTGTTACAGATTCCAAGCCACATCAGCCCAATTCCAGAGACACTGATATTTGTGTGGGTTGTTGTCGTTTGGTGGGACTTGGGTGTGGCTTTGACAAGGGCGGGCTGCATGGCACTTTATCCCGTGGCAACCCCAACTACGTCGAGAGCCATTCCAGTTCGGGTGCTCCCCCATGGTTCTGCTATGGTCGCACACTGGGTTCTGGGCGATCATGGGTTCGCCAGGGGCAAATGCGAAACGAAAAGTTGCGCTTCGCAAGAGTGATTCAGGCCAGTGCCTCTTTGGCTGTGGGTCATCACCAACAATTGCGCAAATGTGGTCTGTCCCTATGCTTTCCTGTACTTCCTTATCCTTCCCTGTGCTTCGCTGTACCTCCCTATGCTGCCTGGAGAGGGATCTCTCTCGCCGTACTTCCGCACCACAATTCGTGACACACATAGTCTGCAGGTGCGGTTCCGCACAGCCTCGCCTTCTGATATTTCCGGCGCAGCGTCGCGCACACAGCCTCCTGCAGCGCCCCCCCCCCCCCCCCGCATCCGGGGTGCTGGATTTGTTTCAGTTCGAACAAGTGGACACACACAGGTGGACAGCGGAAGGTCACCAGCGATTTTTCTTCTCAAATGTGTGGGGCACAAGAAGATTGCACCATCCTATCTAACCATCACCCCTATCAGAATTGATTTATATTGGTAGCCTCCACAGGTGGACAGGTGCTCCCCTGTCCTATCTCTGGAGGCAGCCCTGCATGGTTAGTCGCATCGGTGAGTGAGTTAGTTCGTTGCATCAGCAAACAGTTATTCATCACAAGCAGCAAGCAAGTTTGGGATAAAAATCGAAAACCCAACCCTCCTCCCTCCTCCCTGCGCAAATGACACCTTGTCTAAACAACATTTCGTGTTGTTCCCACAATTGTTGGACTCATGCAATTAGACAGCCCCTGATGTTATGCAGGATTGACGCTTGGGTGACAAACTGTTTGTGGTACACTTTCAAATTTGCCCTCTGCTGCAGAGTCAAACACGACCCATTGTGAAGCGTCTCCCACTCACCCACCACCGCAAACAGTCCCAAGCCCATTTACCCTGCATGCCTGCCACAGCACAGCTTGCTAGCCAATCTGCACTGGTGTTTAAATTCGAACATTCTAGCACAGACCGTTGTACTAGGTAGTAGGATTGGCTGCGACCAAATGGTGGTGCCACGGCAGCACAGTGGCAACCTGGAAGATGATGAGGTGCAATGTGCAAGGTTGTGGATATCAGGAGGCCCCACCTGGAAAGCTGAGAGCCATGGGGAATGCCGTTCACGCCGTGCACACACAGTGCAAAGTTTTATATGCCGGCCGTTGCACTTTTCCCGGATACGGTAGGGGTTATGTAGCCATTTCATTTCTCCCGAATACAGTAGGGGTTCCGCACCCTTTGGCGGGTGTTGTGGTTTGGGCGGATGCCACGATCCGGGACCAATGTGTTCCTTCGCGAAAGCATGGGCACTTCTTTTGCATACAAAGGTTCCGTCTACTATGCCTTATATTGGGCATAAGATTTTAATTGCATCAAAACAAGAATATAATGGTGTGCATGGATTCTATCGTGCAAGGATGGAGCATCTCTTTGGCGGCTTGTGGCATTCGAGGGTGTGAGTTCTGCCACAGAGTTGCATGGCTATGTGCGTATTGTGCAACACCTAAGTCAAACTGGGTATCAGCGTAGGTATCAGCCTATGGATTTTGGCCTCATGTACCTGAGCCTGTGTGGCCACAAGAGGAATCCTCCAGAGAGGAACAAAATGATGATGGTGTTTGTTGCCAATTGTGTGCCACTTGAACATGTGTACATCCTGTATGCCATTGCGTAGTTGCATTTAGGGTGCCTAATTTCATTATTCATAGGTGCATTGAAGTACAAGTTTGAAATGTCACAGAATATTTCACTTCCTCTTGCTGCTTTGCCCCGTTGTACAGAGGTGTTTGGTGGTTTTGGGTGGGCCCAAGATTGACGCAATGCTGCACAGCTGCGAGGCCACGGGGGGGGGGGGCGGCTGGGTCCAGTCCTTGTATGCGACCCCCCCCAGCCCCCCCCCCCCCCAAGTTTTGAAAGATGACGTTTACCGCATATGCATGCAGTGCGCACGCAGTGCACAAGCATTTCCAGTGTGCCAAAGACCGCCAGCAGGGCAAAGTGTGTCTTCATAGGTTATCCACCTCAAACAAAGGATTAGCATGTTGCAGTTTGCCATTTGGCATTTTGCATCCAGATCCTCATCAGATGCAAACACATTGTGTGGAAGAACAAGGGCGACGGTGGAAGCTGGAAGGAACAGCTTATCATGGATGTCATTGGAAATGCCAAATATTGCTACATATGTAATCCAGGACATGCATGTGTGGCACGCTTTGTGACCTGCTTGCGGCCAGGCAATCTTGCTGTTTGCAGTTGGCAAGATGTCTACGAATTAGACACTGTGGATTGAGCACAGAGTTTTTATAGCGGTGCGGGGGCCATGGCGCCAACAGCGCCAAATTTTTTGTCCCATGCTTGTTGAAGGGGGTACTATGCCTTTGGTCCTTAAGACCCTTAAGACTTTCTTCTTAGCAAAGACGAGAAATCGCTATTATCGCATACATACCTCTATACCCCCATGCCCCCAAACACACACACACACCCTTGAGGTATGCATGTGGTAGTAGTGGGTCGCGCGCACCCCCCCCCCTCTTGGGACCCCCTAGTCGAGCTGCCAATTCCCCCCCCCGCAAGTTTTGACAGATAGCTGGGGTCAGGTCGCATCAGGACCAATTGTAGTTGCCCCCTCATGTGCGAGGCTCACGGAAGGACTGCTGAGGTATGAACCCCTATAGAATGCCTTGGGGCAGAATCTGAATCCTATACATGCTGTTAGTCATGCATCAAGTCTCATCCATCATGCCCATGGTGCTGTGCACTACCGTTTTTGCACATCATCACAGTGTTTACAGTCCGGCTCAGAGTTCTGTGCACAGCCCCTAGCACCCCGGGGATTGAGGGGATGCACAGTGCAAAAAGAGTTCTGTGCACAACGTGAATGTACTATAGGCATGGGCATGGAAGGAAATCAGTCAGTGAGAGGTTGTATGATTTAATTGACATGTGTTGATTAATTCTGCCCGCAGAATTTTAAAAGGAGAAGTGGATGTGATCGACCAAAAAATACAATATGTTAGACTGGTTTTTTTCTCTTTTGAGGAAGGGAGAAAAATAATCAAGCAATAATGCAAGAGAACCAAAATAAGTAAGTAGAATTGGGTATCAGCAGCAAGCCTGTTACAGACCTTTGTAGTGTAATTTTATCCCAAAATCTATGATGTATTTTGCAGAAAATATTTGTATCCTTGATTTCAACTCTGAATTGACAATCTTGAAGTTCATAGGAAAATTTTTGGCACGTGTTTCATGAAAATCGGCCGGCAAAAGTCCGCAACAATCTTGACGGGTAACATTTGGTGATTCGACTTTATAGAGTTGAAAGTGGATTACAAATTGTAGAAGAAAGGTAGGTGACGAACAATACAATGTAGGCCTAGTTGTAGAATTGTTTTGCTTGCCACTGCCAATTGGTGGAAGAATGTGTAGAAGCTATTCCATTAGCTGATGTCAAGGCCCACTAGGAATATCCCATTTATGAAGCATATTTTGAAAATGGTGTGACATTTTGTGAAGTTTTTGCAAGCCGTCCATCTTTTGGATGACCACCGCAATTGTGCAAGATGTACTGGCAAAATGCATTACAAAGGAAAAGTTGGAGTCGTCTTGGCAGAAAGTTGGCGTGCCGGGATTTTTGCAATTGTGGCTACGAAACTCTCTACACTAGGTAACCAAAACACTCCAACTATTCTGCTTAAAATGTTCACAAAAATGTTTTTGCGAAGAATGATATCACATGAAATATGTTGTATCTTTTTTTGCTATTTCAAAGCTGGTTTCCTATTTGTGTCACCGAGCCCAAAGTGGTGAGATGTAGTTTCAATCCCAAAAACATGCATCAAAATGGAGCTTGCTACTCGGCATACTTACCAGTCCAAGCTTTGCTCTATGTATGTTTGACCACGGTTGGGCTTTTCTTTGAACATTTCATTATCAATTTCAACATTTCATCACCGCGGTGAGATGTACTTTCAATCCCAAAAACATGCATCAAAATGGAGCTTGCTACTCGGTATACTTACCAGTCCAAGCTTTGCTCTATGTATGTTTGTACATGGTTGGGCTTTTCTTTCAACATTTCATTATCAGTTTCACCATTTCATCAACTTGCAATTTTGTGGTGGCGAAATTTTTCCAATGCCATCAACTGAAAACAGATTGATAATCTCTCGTCTTGTCCCAATATTGTGCATCAAACTCACATTTGAGTGTGTGGTAGTGTAAAATGATCCGTCATGACCTCAATTATAAGTTTGTCCCGCCCGTAGTGAATTTTTGTTCATTTCTATATTCGACAACCACATGGTGTGGTCCACTTGCACAAGACCTCCATCATCGCAAAAGATTTTCTCTGATAAGTCTTGTTTTCAATCAACTGGAAGAGGCCGGAAAGAAACGCTACTAGCATAGCATATTTGATGATAGGCAATAATAACCATGGATGTCTATTCCAGTGATAAGCATTGAAGAAAAATTGTAAACACTACAAGTCTTTCCAAAAGAAAATGGCATTTGCCTTCAACGTGAATGTGCAATTAGTGTTGTTCCCACCAAAATCACCATAACCCGAACGATAGGTATCCAGCTGAGTAGGTTGGAAATTTGCATAAGTTTTCTATGCATCGGTGGTACTTCGCTACATAGAGTGGCACACACATTTCCATGCAATCATGAACATCTCCTCTGGCCGAGAAAATATTTCTCCATTCCGTTGGAAGCTAGACCAACCAAAAGTATTTGCTTGTGTGTTTGTCCACTTCCTCACACCACCTTGCTTACTTGCTAGCTGGGCCTCATTAGGTTAAGAAATGTCATTATGAATAATGAATATGAAGTAATTATCCTGTGGCTTCATTGAATGAAGCTTGGTGAGCAAGTCTTTTAGACTTACATGACTTCAATCCCCATTCACTTGTTCCGTTCTCCAAAAGTTGTCTCTTACAGTGCACATTTGATGCCTTTGTCATGTGACCGCACTAGCACAAAGCATGGTTGTAATTATCACCATGAGGTTGTTGCATGGTTGCTATTATGATTCTTCTCTGATTCGGAAATATTTGGACATACTCCTAAATATTCGTGTATGAATGACTCCGAAACTCTACATGGAGCGCAGCTCAATATCGGAGAATCAGTCCATTCATTTGGCTGAATTTCTGCTGGCATTTGTGGCTGATCATCCTCCACTCCTGGTGCACCCCAACTCAGCCCGCACAATAATGCGTGACTATCTTCCCATTCACCGCAGATTGGATGCTCAAGAAATCACCGTCCACGTTGGAGGGGTTGAGAATAGCTGCGGGAACTCTTTCCAATGTACTTGAACGATTATATACCATGTTGGTGCCGGGGACAACCGAAAACAAAAACATTTGGTTTCAGAGCTATGAGAAACGAAGATTTCAGTGCCAATACCACCTTAGGTTTACACAGCAAACCTACAGCCCATGGGCACAACAACAAGTGGTTTACTACTCCCTAACGGGTGCTGTAAATCAAAGTTTGCACCGCACGCACACTGTGGCAAGAGCACCCAATTATAAAATCCCGGAGGAAATCTTGTTCACCCGGCAAAACAGGACAAGAACATGGAATTGGGCACGTGGACGATCGCTTACTTGAATATGAAATCAATCATGTCTGGAGCTGTGACATCCCAGACGATCCTGAATATCATGGCTTTGGACCCCTGTCTTCTGTATGGGGTCGCGCGTCCGGGAATTCACACGGAAGAAATCAAGGTGCTTCATCGGTTTGAGTTCCGCCGGGAGACCTTCACCGGCCAAAATAACTGAATTAGAAGATGATGCACCACCTGCGTTTGGAAGCGAAGAAGGTATCTTTGTTTTTGTATTTGGTGTGGAACATCATGCATCGAATGATTGATGTTCTTTTGGCCAATAGACAAGGCGATATGTTCCCTTGACAACAAAAAAAAACACAAGAAAACATAATTACCCGCCTTGCGAGGGCAATTGTAAACCCCCTGAATTTGACGGGAACAACCCTTACTATTGCTCAAAGCCCCTTCAACACTTCATGAAGGCATTATCTGTCAGGTAATCCCCCAATCTCCATCTCCAAAAGACAAAAAAGGATGCAAATAGGTGGCAACACAGCAATCACCACCCTTAAAATACCACTCCAGCGCCAGATCACAAACAAACCTTGGTCTTCATGCACAACCACGAAAAAGAAATGCCAATTTCATGGTTCCAAAAAAATGCAGAAACTACACCTACTGTGTTTCTGACAAAACCTGGGGTCTCATGGGGAGGGGGGGAGGATGAAAAAAACAAAACAAAAAAAAAGTACCAAGAAACCCCAAAAACATATGAACAACCCCCAATATACACTGAGCGGGTGTTTCTGCACAGCGCCAAATAGTAATTCAACTTTGCCGTGATCACGCTGAAATCACGTGCACATGGCAAAAAGAGCAAAAATCCTCATCGGACCCCAGCCAAATGCCACGCACAACCAAAAGCGGGCAAGCAAATGTTCCACCTGTGCTCTACAATACCCATGAACATCATGATAGGTCTTTTGCCGGACATTCAATGTCTCGCAGCCAATGAAAAGGACGTGGGAATGCTTCTCTGCACTATCATGCATACCCTCCTCAAACTGCATGAAACATCCATTGTTGCGTTGTGGCTCATACTTGTCCCATATCTTAACATGGGCCCCGTACCGGGTAAGACCAAGCATGCCCATACAATGTTAACCAAATCATCCAGTGCCACTGTGACCTTCCACAAAATAGCGCACTTTTTGCATAGCGCACCCCCCAAAAAAAATGTGCTAAAACCCCCCTACATTTTGGTCGGGGGGGTTCCCTTTTGTGAGTTCGGGTGGGGCAGAGGGGGGGGGGGGGTTAGTGCAAAACAGGGAGGTTTTTTAGTATGCAACCAGGCCAAACTCCACCAAAACCATCTCAAAAGGATTCTGTCCAACCCCTGGTAAGGAAGGGACGAACACAAATCTGCACTTCCCAGATGAAGCAATGCCTGAGGCAGACTTTTTGTATAAACACTGAATTTGTGCTGAAAGCAAATGCAGTCCCAGGCATAAAGATCCAACATCTCCAGACTGTAATTTGGGATTAGCAAATAAACCTTAAGGGCACAGGACAATAAGACCAGGAGCACTATGCCAACATAAATAAGATGAGAGCTAACAAAGAATCCCCAATCATAGTTGAACAAAAAGAAATGCAGCAACAATCCCTGGGCAGGCTATGATGAATGGGAGATTCTGAGGGCAGGCAGGCTATGATGAATGGGAGATTCTGAGGGCTGCCACTAAGGCAGGGCTGCCGCTAAGGCAGGCTGCCGTTAAAAGGCACAATCATCAACACTTTGGCCTGCATCAGTCCCACATTTCTTAACAAAACACTCAACAAGTGTGATGTTTGCAACAAAAAAGAGGATGGAAGCTGATTTAACAACCACAGGACAGTCCTTCATTGCTGTAGCTGCCAGAAAGCTCATTGAATGCAGCCTGCACAAAAAGCAAGAAGCAATTTAGCCCAACATGTGCTTCTCTTGAAATGAGCATCGCAAAAAGTTATGGAGCAAAAAATAAGTGGCATGGTGACAGGGTCCTTGTGGTTGTGGAACTTGGGCTAGGGCTGCTGCGGGCCAATTTTGGTGCTTCAACAATGCGAAACGGACCATCGTGAATGGGACAGCATTGGAACAGGTTAAGATTGAGAATGGGCGACCCAGTGGTCATGGTCAAAAGAAATGGAAGCTGCAGCATTATGGTCAGGGGTTCCCACCAACATGCCTGTCTGCTTGTTCTGTTCTTGGGTGCTGCAGGCAACGTCAGGTGCACAAAAGAATCGAATCAGGGGGTAAAAGAGATCTTGAAGCAATCCAGAGGTCTGCTGCTCCAAAGAAGGTCGCAGTGTCACTGTGACCGTTTGGCAGGAGCCTTAAAGTGAATTTGGGTTAATCATGGAGTAGCAGTGCATTGACATCCAACCAGATAACGGAAACCAACCAGCAATTCCCCCTGGCAGGAACTTTAGGGGCGTGGGCCAGAGACAGATCCCGATCAACATGTTGGATATTCAACAAAGGGCAAAAACAACGGGTGGTGAGCAGGTACAGGGGCCAGATACCAGAGCAGGTGCAACTGATTGTGGATAAGGGTCAGATTGGACGACCGGGTATCAGACTATTGCTCAGCCACTGCAGGTCCCACCCGCCAGGAGAGGGGCAGGGGATTCAATGACGGCCCTGACCAACTTGAGTCAACCCGACTACCTTCCCACACCCCACAACTTTTGAGCAGGGGGAAAAATGAATCACTCAAGTGTGTGACCCACCCACACCCACCCTCGGGCCCTGAACACCCCCCTCCCCCAGCTGCAGTGGCAGCTGCAGTGGGACCCGCCAGAAGCAAAGGTCCGACAGCCACGCAAAGTTGCAGGTTTTGCATGCTATTATTTGGCAGGCAAATGCTGCACGGGTCTTGTCAATTTTGTGGACATGCTCTTGCAGGTCCGGCACAACCCTCTTTGTTGAAGAAATGCTGCATCTCGTCCACTGCTCAAAGCAAACAAAAGACGAAATTTCCAACACATTTTTTTTGTTTTGCGATTGTGGCCACCCACAATGATCATAAAAGACCTGTAAAGCGTGTTGTATACCCTCTTCGTGTGTTTTTCTCAACACCTTTGTAAATAGGCCTGTGGACATTAAAAAGAGATGTGCCCTCTTCATGGTGGCAGAGTCGTATTTGCAGTGGTTGAAGAACAGTCGTCTTTTTGTCGTTTCGCAGTTGATTGCAAGTGGCCATTCCGCAGCGTGACTTGGGCGGTTTATCTGCGGTGGTTGGCAGTTTATGCACTGGGCAGGTTATGCAGTAATGCCCACGCTCTGTTGCGGTTCAGAGGGTGCATCAAGCGATAGTGCCTCTTGAAATACGTCTGTGAAGTCCACATGTGAACGAAGCATTGATATGCGACCCTTGCTCCTAAAAAACCTGCTCCGCCTTAAGCGCTCTGACTTCGCTTTGACAAGTCTGCAGGCCTGCAACAGTGAGTGCCAGTTGGGCAGTTTTGGATTTATGGGCTCTGGGAATGACAGCGCCCTTCCCATGGAGGATGGAGCCACAATTGCTAGTCTGGCTCGCAGGGCATGCACAAGGCACACAAAGGGCAGTCTCAATTCTGTGTTGCTCTGAATGATGAATGATGCATTCTACGGCGCTTCGCGCGGTGCACACCACAGATTCCTTGGTGTAGTAGGCGAAAAGCCCCCTGTGTGACATTCCGTCTGGTTGTTGCTCCTTTACGGGGCCCTGGACGGTCACCCGTTCTTCCCTTCGCATGTTGCGTCGGGTCGCTACTTTCTGTCGGCCGCTGCGGCCGGTGCTCTTGCTGGTGTCGTTTCCGCGTTCGCGGAGCCCAGTAGTTGGCGTGTTGGGACTGTGCTGGATGCGGCATGGTGTGCCGTTTGCGTGTCAGCGGCGCCCAATAGTTGGCGTATTGAGGATGTGCTGGTTGTTGCCGGGGTCGTTTGACTGTTTTTGCTGTCCACACACCTCTGTCCACAGGCCGTCCATCGCCTGCCTCGCTGTGTTTCTGTGCGGCCCAGGTGCCTTCCTCCACGCGCTGTCCGGGCCATCCACCATATGCCCCTTTCCCCCTCACGGCTGGTCTGCCCCTGATGGGCTCCCACTCCTGTTGCGCAAACAGCCCATCTGGGCTGCGGGAGACACCCCCCACCTGATGCCGGTTGAGCAGGGGTTGCCCTGGCACCCGGTAGCGACGGGGTTGGCTGGCCAAGCCATCCCCTTTATTGTCGCTGCCTCCCATGCGCACGCTCCACCATCCGCTCCATTCTGGTTCCCTGTTCCCGCTGTTCCAGCTGCCTCTCCCGCCTTGCTGTGCCCCTCCTCCTTGTCTGCTGTGCCCGCCCTTGTCCCTCCTGGTGTGGCTCCCGCGTTCTGTGTGTCTGTGTTGCTCCTCCCCCTGTCTGGTGGCGCTCCTGGGTGCCCATGTCGCGCACCCCCTCCTGTCCCACCCGCCTGCCCCCCCATACGAGGATTTCACATCTCCATACAACGTGGACTGCCCCGTGCCCGGTTGGCTGTTCACGGCCCTGTTGCCACCCCCGTGGCGGGCACCTCCCGGAGCGCGGGGCGCAGCCCCCGCCCTTGTGGAGTACGTGGGCACCTTGTAGAGGGAGGGGGGGTGTTTGCTGATGGCTCGCTCGGCGTGCGCTGCATTTGGTGGTTGCTGCAGTGCTCGCACCTCATGGTTCCCTTGTGTCTTGTTGTGTGTCCTGTTGGGGCTCGTCTCCCTGCCGCGTGTAGGGCGGCCTTGTGCCCAGCTGTTTTGCTGCATGTGTTCCTCCCAGTTTCGGGCTCTTTCTTTTTCTGCTGGCCTGCTCACTGCTTCTAGTGTGCGGTGCCAGGGGGGTAGCATGTCGCTCCCTGCATCCCATTGTGGCTGTTGGGTTGTCCCACTCGCAGTTGGGTGGTGCAAGGGGCACCAGGCACTTTTGCACATGTCTCCAAATCTACAAACTGACCTGTCACTGGTGTTTGTTGGGGTTGTTCTGGGGTGAATGTGTTGTGTTGTTGCCCCCCGCCCCGGCAGTTAGTGGGTAGCAGATGGTGGGTCCTGAACCTGTTCGGGATTTTGTTGCCAGTGAAGTGAAGTGAAGCGGAACCAATCTATGCGAGCCCTGGAGCTTATTATCCAACTTGTTGTGCCCCTGCTGTGTTGTGTGAGGTGGCCTGGCTCTGCTGCGTGAGGAGACGCGATTGTGCGACCCCGTCGTGCGCAACTGGATGACTTGCATGGGTGCGAAGCACGAGAGGGATGGCTGTGTTGGGCACTCGATACGACACAGGCCTGGGGGACACAGGGCCAAAGATTGTGGCGTATGACTACAGCGTCGGTGTAGACGTTTCTCACTGGAAGACAACCGTGAACCCCGCAAAGGTCAGCATAGCATGGCCCGTAGGCGGAGGTTATTACTCGTGTATACAAACACTGGCAAAATGGCGATGGCGTGGACCTGGATCAGAGGCAGCAACAAGGGCGCGGTGGAAAATCCCCCTCGTGGAACAGACTCCTTCTGAACTGAGAGCCGGGCCTCGCGGAAAAATCAAAGTGCCAAGCCTACATACATTTGATGGTGGCACCTACTCCCCAAGGGGTCTCCTACAATACAATTTCGGCAGATTGGGCAAACGGTCCGCGTGTTTGTTAACAAAAAGGGGGTTGTGGTTGTGGGTTGTGGTGGGACCAGCATGGCCTTTCGTCCCATGCAAATCTCAGCCACACCGCGTAAATATGTACAAACCCCATCTCCGGGACTCTTTTTTATCTCGATAACATCCAACGCAACCCCTTTGCTCTGGACAAATGAGGATTTCGAGTAGAAGGCAGCACCGCCTCGCCAGATCGATCTGCATAGGGTATAGCGCAAACGCAGTTCCTGAAACTATTGCTTGAACAAGTCCCGCAAGCTGCGGGTGTTCTGTCTGCAACGACTGGACATTCAACCACTACCGTGCTCTTGTCTGCTGATGACAGAGTACACGCTGCTGCACACGCTGCTGTAACCCACAGGCTCCCTCTTATGGAGCTTGTTGCACTTTTGCATTGCAGCTAAAAGCCCCCAGTCGAACTCTCACGACCGCCACAACTCAATCTTGAGGGATATACCTTGTTCTGAGGGCAAACGCAGCAGCGCGTCTGGGCCTGCTCGAAAGGTAGAGGAGGTTTCCCAGTGGGTACTTCCGGCATAACGTACTGAGTTGCATTTTGTGGGGGCGTGCCTCCGGGCAGTGTGTGGTTGTGAGGTGGTGTGCATGTGTGAGACAAAGTCTTTCTAATGGTGCACGCAAACACACTGCAGATGGCGCTGTCGTGTGCCACCGGCCTCAGAGCCATCTCATTCGCACAACTCTGATCTGTGTTCGACAGCACTCACGGCAGAGCTTCAGCTTATTCCTGCCTGAAACTCAGCCTGCGTCCAGCGTCACAAGCCCAAAACGCCACAGACGAGCAGCAAAACGACAACAACAACAACAACAACAACAACAACAACAACAACAACAACAACAACAATAACAACCAAATCGCTGATATATAATGTGCAACGCGTGA
Source organism: Eutreptiella sp. 'Long Island Sound 2002' (assembly GCA_964036045.1). Taxonomy (NCBI): domain Eukaryota; phylum Euglenozoa; class Euglenophyceae; order Eutreptiales; family Eutreptiaceae; genus Eutreptiella; species Eutreptiella sp. 'Long Island Sound 2002'. The sequence goes on along the minus strand of OZ038398.1, from coordinate 18,807,038 downwards.
CGTCACCAGAAATCAGGCTGCCAATCAGACTCCTGGCACGGGGCATACTACGGGTGCAACCGACTCGACCTACCACAGTTGCAACCCATCCCGACCCGGCAAAATTCCCGGCAACACGTCGCCTCCGAGTATCCATCTCTGGCCCATTGCCGGAGCTGCCCTCTGCGGTCAGACCCATGTACCAGATCAGCTTCCGATGGTGGAGTGCCCCCTTCCCACCAGCGGCGGCCACCATCCAACAAAAAGGAGGCGTTTCGAAGGCTGCTCACCCGCGGCCGTACCTAATTCAAGTTCAGGCTTACGAAGCCCTTTTGGGGGTCGAAACGCGCACCGGAGTTTCGGTGAACACTGGGAATCCCTTTAACGGCCAGAACAGGGCTTCGTCAGGGATCAGCCCCGTACCTTGTGCCACTCCCGCCCCTGTCACACCCGAAAATCAGTGGGAACCGGCTGCATCCGCTGCGTGAAGCAGTCGCAACCCGCTCCACCTGATCAGGCTCGGTATGGCAGACGCCAGTCGCGCGTCTGCTCACTGATGTGGGACTCAAGCAGCACAGGGCCCCACAGAAGATGAATTCGTGCGGGAGCTACATCACCGTGGACCAGCCGCGCGCACGCACTGTCGTGTAGCCCCCACCCCCGTGGCCGCGGGCCCCTTGCCGCCGCTGACCTGCCGCGTGGTCGACATGCGCGGGGCACGTGGCCTCGATGCCGCGGGGCCCCCCTGTCCACCGATCTTCAATGCGGCCACCGATCACGCCTTCCCTGCAGAACTCTCTGCCGCGGCATCCGCCGCCGCAGCAGCCGCTCTGGCTGCCGCCTGCGCCGCTTCCGCTGCTGCTTTCGCCGATGCAGTCGCGGCTTCGACTGCCGCCTTGGCAGAAGCGGCGGCAGCATCCGCAGCGGCAGCCGCCGCCGCTGTGGCGGCGGCGGCATCATCGAGGGCTGACTTGGCGGCGGCCGCTTGGGCTGCGGGTGGGGCGTCGACTGCGACTGCGACCGGGGTCGCGGCAGCGGCATCGGTTTGCGCAGGAGCCGCTGCCGGGATCTGGTCTAGACGCTGCAGCCACAAATCCACTGCTTTGGCCCCCATGTCCAGAATGTCCTGCTTGGCATTGTCAGTGAGCAGATGGCCGGTCACGGGGTCCATGACGAAGACTTGGGGCGTGCCTCGGACCTACGCGCGAAAAGTGGAAAGCGAAGGGGGGCGTGCGCAGATGACAGCAGTCGTAATCCTTCGTGGCAGAGTACTTGAGGCGAAAGCGGTCGATTTGGGGTGTCCCGTTGTTTTGGATTGTCATGGTGCCTGCCGGCCTGCAGGCAGGGCTCCCGCAGGGCAGACACTCCAGGACCCGCCGAGAGCAGCAGTGTCGACCACGTGGTTGTGGACGTGCGCTTTTGGCGCTTTTGGGTGGCCTCGTTGCCCCAAGGAGCAGTAGCAGATGACGGTTGGTGCGCATCACAGATATCCAATCTCGCAGGAAATGACCGGGCGCGTGTTGGGCACGCGCACCAGGCGGGCGCTGGTCAAAATTCTGACTGCGTCGGATGTAGACCTCCCCTTCAGAAGCCCTGCCCCCCCACCCCCAACTGCAAAAACACAGTGGGAAAAGCGAAAGTGAGCTGGGGAAAAGTTTCGTTGGGATTACTGGCAAGGCCTCGGAGGTCAAACAAAGTCAACGTCCAATGCCGCCACGACCGGCTGTCGCCAGGAATTTGCAGTGGTCGTTTCACGGTCGGCGAAGCTGATGGTGGTCATACGGCAGTCGACATTGGGGACATGTTCAGCAGCGTAGCAACAAACGTCCTGCCCCAGCCCCAGTGAGCTCCTGCTCCTGCCCGTACAATGCTTCCCTCGGGCATGGGGCAGCAACTAAGGGCTTTGGGGGGGGGGGGAAGAATCCCAAAAGAGCTGTCTTCCGGAGGTCTTGAAAAGGGGGTCTTTGACCCAACCCCCCGAAGAAAATGTAATCTTCCGCAACCCGAACAAAGACTCGTCATAGGGCGAATGTTTGCCCGGTGCATGCCCGGCGCATGCCCGGCGCATGCCCGGCGCGCTACTTTTGTATGAAGTATCTTATCTCTAGCCCCAAGTTTATCCTCACCTTAGGAAGTCCCCCAGGTAGACTGCACTAGACCGCAAACCTTCCCTGCAAAGCACGTTGCATAAGCCAAAATATGAGAATTCAACAACACAAAATGTCACTCCCACCACTTCCAACCACCACCCTTGTCATCGTCATAAACTGGGTGCAAAGGATGGGCCAAATTCTTAGACACGGCAAGAGGGCACTCCAAATTATTTGGTGAGGTGGGGGCAGAAACAGGCACAGGTGGGGAATGGGCCAAAAAAGATGCCCGGCGCGCGCCCGGCGCGCTAACGCTCCCCCATATGAACCGACACACCGGGGGGCTACCGATTTGCCTACGCTGCCATCATCTACGACACGGATGGAAGGGCAATTACGCATCCCTGCACTCTTTAGGGTGTCTGCATTCGCTCAACTGCGGAGGGTCTCAGCAGCACATGTCTCCTGGTGAGGTCAAGAAGATCCCAGAGGGTAACAGAGGGTGCAAACTGGCCCACCACAAAGCGCCGGGACTTGGTGGCACTTTGCACGGACGACTGCCGGCAGTTTGTTGCACTGGCTTCTTTTACGTCGACGCAACTGAATTTAACCCCAACCACGGCTCGCAGAGTTGTGGAGAGGTGGTGAGCGCGGGGCGGACCTGAGAAGGGTTGCTTAGGACATTGAGCAATGCGTAGCCTCTTAAAGTTCGGGTTGGCGAATCATCACTTCGCAGGGGTTATGCAGAAGGTCAGGTAGGGTAAGACAATTTCAGCGCCGGAACAGTTACCAGCTCCATTTTCAAAACAGATTAGAGCTGTTCAGCTGGCAGACAAACAGCGTGAACGGGCTGTGGAGGGGTGCACGGCAGCTGCTGACAGCGGAAGGGGGTTGGTGCCACATGAAGGAATACACTGGCCACCAGCACACGTGAAACCGCATCCACAGCGATACCAAGGACCAAACTTCAGAGCACCCAGTGATTGTATTGTCTCGCTGCACAGGCCCTGCCGCTGCACTAGCCGTTGGTTAGAGTGCGCTAACAACAGACCTCCCAGCCTCTCTTCAGATGTCCTCCAAGATCATAGGGCAGGCCATAGAAGGGTTTGCCTTGCAGATAGTGATTGCGCTCCTCTTCTGTGAAATCCATACTTGCGTACAGAATCTCAATCTTTTTCTCCACTTGGTTCATGCCAAGGTAAGCCTGAGGACCAAGACCGAGAACCCAATCCGTGCACCAACGCACGATCTCTGGCGGTGTGCCCAGTGCCACTGCAAACTAATCATCATCGGAATGAGCAATGCTGAGGAAATAACGCCATGCACACAACGGTGACTCATGGATTGATGCATTCCCTTCAAAGAGGTCGGTTGGCGTGGGCAGTGGGCAGACCAGCAATTTGGGGCGTGAGGAGAAGCCAGCAACCAGAGCCGGCACAACTACACACACAGTTGGACATGCCCAAGCGTAGAACAGTGTGGACGGAAGTTTAACTCGGATGGGGGGGCTGGCCGGCACTGCACCGTCAGGAGCTCGGTCCCCAGCCTGACCGCCCGTTACGGGACCTGGCCGCACGTTTAAGCTGTGGCCGTTGCTCGCAATCGTGTTTCCATGGAATGCGAGGTACATGACGACTTTTCCGGACACCTCGTCGCGCTGATTCCTGAAATATTGTGCGCATTTATTGTGCTTTTTGGGGGTTTGGGTCAGGGTTTTTCACATGCGGCGTGGACAAAACACATGCGATTTGGTGCCAAAATGCATTTGCTTCGTGCTGATTGCACTTCACAAGCGGACTGTGGGCCCCGAAGTCTCAAAAACAGGTATCGTAGCCGATGGCATCAAGGGGAGACCCTCAGTGTGCCCTCAGTACGCCCACAACAATCATTTCTGAAAATATTTTTTCAGCGCTTTTGGCGCCAGATTTCTAGTGGTCTGGTCAAGCAGATGGGCTTGCCCCCACGCACACAACCCCACCTGGTCACATTTCCCACATCAGTTGTTGAGAGCATCCTCCAGATCTTCACGGTCTTGAGAATGGCTGAAAGTGACAGCTGCTGGCGCCGGCAACGGATTGGACACCATGAGGGCAGAAGCAGCACTTATGAACAGACTTGCCGTTAGCATCCGGACCATCCGGATGCTTTGGATGGTTCGCATGGGGCGGGGGGGGGTCAGAAGGTTCCGGATAGGGGAGCTTTTGGTTCCCGATGGTTCCAGATGCAGCTCTCCAATAGTGGTGTGCCATCAACCATGTCAACCAATCAGCAGAAATTGATGCAGTTGAAGCCTCTTCCACTACCTCTGACTGTACTGGCTCCTCAGAGCTTTTCGGAATGCCTTTCATGCTTGTTGCCTGCCTGACAACAACACAACACAAGTGCGCACATCCGGGAAATACCAACCGGCACACTCAGCCTTTTGGCAACCCCCCGGGCCTCATGTCAGGTGGTGTCGATAGGCGAAGACCTCAAAACCTGTTGCACGTGCACCCAGGGGGCCGCTCGCTGGAGCGCGGGGATTTCGCAACGTTGGGCTGGGCCAGAACTCACTGAAACGCTGAGGTTTGACCAGAATGTGCCATTGGCTGTCTCCCAAGACATGGCGTGGTCTGTGCCGGACGTTGCCTTGAGGCCTTGCCTTACACGGGGAAGGGGGGTCGCCGCATAAGAAAGAAGGCCTCCCAAAGGAACGCCGTGCTATGACCAGGTCCTCGTGGTTGGACACGGAGGCACGGCCAGGCAAGTACCGGGGCCCCCGGTGTTAGAAAAGGGGGGGGGGGGATGGGGGGGGGATGGGACCCAAAAGTTTGTCTACCAAAAATGGCCCAATCAGATTTTCCCTATTGTAAATTTCGTTCTTTCCCACGATGGTCACTTTGGTCTGGGGGGGTCCAAGGGGGGTTACCCCCCCCCCCTCCTCCTCCTCATATGGTGTGCGGCCATTCTAATACTTCCCTGGGCGCGGCCCCTTCCCCTTCTCCCGCAGGCAAGGCCCGGGGCATGGACAATGACAGACGGGGATCCCGTGCTGAGACACTGTCGTGCTTATGCTCCACCGACGAGCACGCAGCGCTTGGGGGTTTGGGACTCATCACAGCCACATTCACTGAAGATGATCAGACCAAGTGCAAGGGGGCAGCCGTCTCAAGCAGAGCAACAGTGCACAGCCATGACCCCCTCTTTCGCACTACAACTCATGTGTCGTCTGGCACTTCGGGACCACCAAAACTGCAGTCAGAAAAGCAATGATCAGACGGGGCCACTGTGCTCCGAAAGGGCCATGCGTGGGCGGTGTGGGGGCTACGAGGCTTAGCCCGGTCATAGTCAGACTCCGTCGCACTCTGGAGGCGACTCCGCGGGTCCCAGGGCGCCAACTCCCCCCCCCCCAGGGGGCCTCTGGCCAACGGTTGGGGTAGTTGGCGTCCAAACCCGAGGAGTCGCCCCCCCCGGGGCCTCGCCTCTGCTCTTTTGAGGGAGTGCCTCGACAGGGGCATGGCACCCCAAGTACGACCCCAAGTCTTTTGCCGTGGGGGCAGGCCATGCTGCACGACCCGTGCCCTGCGAGTGTCCACCAGCGGGTGACGGAGCCCGTTGCCACACGCACTGATCCCCATCCGAGTGTCCTCTTCAAGGGACCCTCTCTCCGGGGCACCGCAGGGACGTGATTCAACACGAGTGGCGGGAGGGCAGTCGCTCTCCCATGCGGGCCAGACCTTCGCACAATGGGTTCAGGCAAACCTTCGCCAGCTTTGAGATGAACACTTTGCAGGGCCGGCAGTGCCCAGCTCCATAATAAAGCCCAACGACCCGTGGATTGTTGGGACCCTGAAACACGTCCCCCCACTTGACGATCTCGCCGTCAGGTTTCGTCAAGTCTGACCCCACCAATGTGTTCCAAGGCCTCACTTTCCCTGTGCAGACATCAGGGGCATGTGATGGGCAGGTGTAACAAACACACACACAGACAAAGGTGGCAGGGGCCAGGGGGCTGAACAGCGCCTTCAAAAACGGTTACCAAAGCGGTTACACAGCGTGGCGGACGTTGGTGGGTCGTTGCGTGGCGGACAGAAGCAGTTGAGACAAAATAGACTGCCACGTCCTTCAGATGCATGCCCGGCGGCAGGGGCCGTCATGAGATGCAGAGAGCACACGTGGAACCTGCCGTAACCACCCTTCTACTGTTGCATGCGAGGGATTAGCGCTTGGCCCATGCCAAGCGCCCAAATTTTTTTCAAGCAGCTATGCGCTCCAGCTTCTCTTGTGAAGCGCTATCGCCTGATATGGGCAGTCCTTGTGGCAAGAAAAAAATAGTCGGGCTGGAGCCGAGCGACCTCCCTCTCGATTGAGGCGGCTACGTCCTCAGAGACAGCCAATGGCAGGAAAATCAATTCGGACTGTGAGCAAACACAGAAAACACAGCCAAACATCACCCATGAAAAATCAGGGACGGCCCCATTTTGTACCCACGGCTCCACCACTAGACAGCAGCACTGAAGCGTCAAGCAGGCCTACTGGGTGCGTGGGCAAATGGGCTATGAGGGAGTGGTTGCCCTGCACGCCTTGTGCGTCTCGCTTTGGCAATTGTGGCTCCATCTACGGGAAGGGGGCTGTCATCCCCAGAGTGCATCAATCCATATCTGCCCAAGTGGCAGTCACTACAGACTCAGTGGAGGCAGGTGCCTTCAGAGCATGGGTGGAGTACAGAAACTTCTTCCACGTCTGGGTTTCAAAGACTGACCTAAAATGTGCCTTAAGGGCACCTTGTGCCTGTCCTATGCGTTGATGCTGCGAAAAAAAAATTTGCATGGAGTCGAGAGGAGCCAAACTGCTTGGCAAAGTACTACGGGGATCCTCCCGTCCAGTTTGGAGACAATGGTTCACTAGATCGCATGTGACAAATGGCAGCAACGGCTGACCACTTTTGAATATCAAATACAAAATAAACAAATGCATGTTGAGGGACACCAAGAACGATTCCCGCCACCTTCCCCCTTATACCGCCCTCAACACCCTTCCTCGCCCGCTTTGCTCGCTCGAGAGACATGCCCCCCAGCACTCCCCCTGCACCGCACCCCTATCACCCTTCCCCCCGCATTCCCCCTGGACCCTGTCAGTCCCAAAATTGCCCATTTCAAGGGTTTTTTGGTGCTTATATGTGCTCATATGGCTCCAAAATTGCTCCGCTCACTGAAGAGACATGCCCCCTAGCACTCCTACCACACCCCTCCCCTATCACCCCTCCACCCTCATTCCCGGCAGACCACTCTGTGCTGCACTATCGGTCCCAAAATTGCCCATTTCAAGGCTTTTTTGCAGCTTGCGTGGGCTAATGTGGGTCCAAAATGGCTCAAAATAGCATTAAACCACTTGTTTGAGCTCCCCCAGTGGTCAAGGAATGACTTTGGAAAAAATCATTTTTGATCAGTTTTGGACCCACTGGTGACCCCGTAATCCTACCTACCCTAACACGTGCACTGTGCGCATTACACCACTCCAATGGGGCAATGAAGGGCGTTGACCCGCAGAAATAGCTTGCAACCGATCCCCTTCATCATTACCTGTCACCACAAGGGTGCCTAACACAATCCATGGCATTCAAACACAGCACATTCCCCCCGGACCCCCATATGATTGCCCATTTCAAGGGTTTGGGGGAACTTGCATGGACGAATATGCGTCAAATATGGCTCAAAATAGCCGTTAACAACTTGTTTAAGCACCCAAATTGGTCGAGGAACAATTTTGGAAAAAATCACTTTTGGCCAATTTTTGGACCCACAGGTGAACCCCGTAACCCTCCCCTAGCACGTGGGCTGTGCATGCTAGCGTGCCAATAGGGCATTGAAGGCTGGTGACGGCATGGAATTACGTTGCAAATGATCCCCTTCATCAATATTTATCACTACAAGGGTGCCAAACGCAATCCATGGCTATGAAACATTGCGCAGGAAGGTGGAACGTGAACAAGTATGCAAAAAGGGTGCTTTTCAAGGTTTTCAAGATTTTGCGGTATTTTGGGTCCAAAAAGAGGTCTTTGACACCACTAATCGGGTGCAAAACACACCGGACGGTGATCAAAGGTATTTGTTCATCATCTAGGCTGATTGCAATGCAAATGGCCCCCTCCATGGACAGCCTAGGCACCAAACTGCCCAAACATAGGGCATTTTTTGGGGCCATTTGTGACAGATTGTGAAACCTAGGTCTGCCACTTGCACCACCCGTTCCTGGCCGCCATTGTTGATTTTCTTGCTCAAACTTTGCGTGATTGTCCTTCACACCCATCGGTATCATCCACCAAAATTTGGGCTGAATCCGAAGCACCATGACGGACTTGTGATTTTTGCCCATTTCACGCATGCTCGCTGCTGCTGCTGCTTGCTGCTTGCTTGCTAAACCTGGTAGGTCCTCCTTAGACACTGAAGAGGGTTATAAAACCAAGACTGCTTCCATTCGCTCGGTGACCCTACCCCAACTCTTACCCAGGCCTTGTACTTCGAAAACAGTCCTGCCTCTGTACATGACCGGGACGGACTCTGATGCCAACTGCCTCAGTGCCTAGAAGGTAGATCAGCCCTGTTAGCAAGAGAAAAAAAATAGGTCTGCCTGAACCGAGAATCGGAGCAAGCCAGCCAACTTAAGCCAGTGTAGGGGTAACAGACCTGGAATGGGAATGGTGGGTGCAATTTCCACCCTCCACTGACGCTTCGCTTCCTTGAGAGCAAAGCCTCCGAGGGTCCCCCAGTCCGGCTCTTCAGGCATAACAAACTCCTGCCCAGGGGCCAAGGTGTTCAAGGCGGCTGACGGCAACATCCGCGCTGCCGCATGGGGGAGGCTGCGGTGGAGCAGTGGCCCCTGCACCCGCCCTTGCGGTGGGGCGGGGGCATGACTTGCGTAAAAAGTCACCCGTGCTGAAGGCGCAACAACCAGAAGAAGAAGGGCCAGGCCGAAAGAGACGACTGCGGTTCCCGCAAGGCGGCAAGACTGCGACATTGAGCCGGATGGCCCGGCGCGATTGCTGCAGTAAAGCTCTGTGAGGAAAGGATCGGTGTCTATGTATCTGCCAAATATAAGGAGGAGGAGGAGACCTGGGACTTGAACCAGGGACGCCCTGCATCGCTCCGACGCTCTGGGTCGCAGAGGGCGGTGACTCCTAATTGCCTGACCCCTGCTGCAGCCTCTGTTTCCCCTGCAGCAGGCACTGCGCTCAGAGCTCACACACGCATTGCCCTGTTGTGGTGCGCTCGAGCACTCCTTGGCTATCGCAACCACCTTGCAAATTCTGCAAGTCCTTCCGTCGCGCCCGGAGTCCTTCCGTCGCGCCGGGTCACGAAGGGGGGGCGGGGGGGGGCGAGGGGATAGGGCTTAGGTCACTAACCCTAACCACTAAGGCCCCTTCCTGACCCAAGAGCGTCCAGAAGTACAAAAGACGCCCGCCCTTACAAATTCTGCAGGACAAACTTGAGGTAGGCGTTGGGCTCGCTGCGTGATGCTCAAACACAACAACACTATTCCCGCCCGCACCAGCCCTGGTGTCTGCTGCACGGAGCCCCGGTTGGTGAGGGACTGACCGTGTGGTTGGGGCGGTTGAACCGACGGGTGACCACGGCCGGTTGGCAGGCAACCAACTACGGCTCGTGGGCTACGCATAGGGCAGGTACGCCACCTTGCACGGTCTTGTCAGCCTCCCGTCATTCAGAGGGAATGGAGTGTGCACGTGTTTTCTGCTGCTGCTGTTGAGTCCTTGTGAATCGGGTGAGAGCCAAAGCTGCTGTCTTGATTCCTGCCCTGCCGTTCCCTGCGACCTGTATCCCTCCGTCCCTGCACACGTGCGGGTGGAGAAAATCCTGCTGCCTATGCACATCCTCGCTGCCATGCGCAATCCCACTGCCCATGCACAACCCGCTGCTTATGCTTTAATGTCCAATGGTGCCACCACACTCCCCATCATCTCTTCTTCACCGCATCAGCGAAACAAAAACCCCGATACATTGGACTCTGACAATGCTTGCCACCCCCCCCCCCCAAAGCGGCGGCAAATCGAAATGCAGGAGAAGGCAGCATCTCCATGTGTACCCAGGCCTACTGCCGTGCCGCATGTCAAAGCGAGACAAAGGAAGCAGTCGAGGACCACACCACCAAACCCAACACAGCACCAACACGCCAAAAGCATCTACCTGTGAGGTCAGCATTTCCGGAGGCTGCGTTCATTGTAGAGTAGTAGCAACATTCCGCAACATTTCTCTCGCAGCCATGCAACATTGTGTGGAACATGAGATCTGGCAAGAAACAGGTTCGGCCAATTGTTGTTCTGGGGGAAAAAAGCAGAAGCTGTCAGCAGCAGCAGAAGTGCGCTCCAAGGCCCTAAACCCCCCTGTGTGACATTTCGTCAGGTTGCTGTTTCTTTACGGGGCCCTGGACAGTCACCCGTTCTTCCCTTCGCATGTTGCGTCGGGTCGCTGCATTCTGTCGGCCGCTGCGGCTGCTGCTCCTGCTGGTGTCGTTCCCGCGTTCGCGGAGCCCAATGGTTGCTGTGCCGGGGCTGTGCTGGTTGTGGCGGGTGCCGTTTGTGCGTTAACGGTGCCCAGCAGTTGGCGTACCGGGGTTGTGCTGGTTGTTGCGGGGGTCGTTTGACGGTTTTTGCTGCCAATGCACCTCCGCCCTCCGGTCGTCCACCACCTGCGTCGCTGCGTTTCCGTGTGCGTGAGGCCCAGGTGCCCCACTCCTCCACGCGTTGTGCCGGCTGTCCACCCCATGCGCTCCACCATTCCGTGGGTCGCGCGTGCGCATGACGCGTTCCTTGACGGTTGCGAGTAGCGTGCGCTTCGCGGGTGGCGTGCGCCCCCCCCCCCAGCAACTGGTCACAAACCATCACAAATAAATGAACATCACAGTTTTGCATGCCTCTCTAAATGCGAGAATTCCCCATCTTCAGTCATAAAACCAATCCTGGATGTGTTGGTAATCACATGCAGCGCCTGTCAACGGGGAACTGCCCGAAGTGCAGCAATGCAGGCGGACAGCTCTGCCCTATTCACTGCCTGTACCTGGTCCTCCAAAGGCTGAGCCAGATTGTGCGGTTCCAGAGGACCGAACCACACACCTTCACCTGCAAATCACTGCCGGGGCCTCCGGCACGTAGGACCCATCCATGTACACTTTCAACGCAGCGTAAGCATGACCATACTGTTGCACAAGCACTGGAGTATGGTTCCTGCTAATCCGTGCCAATTTCTTGGTGGACTTCATTTGGTACAACTCTGATACCAACCCACCAAATCGTCAAACCAATTGAGGTTGATATCAGACATCAGATCAATCTTGACACCGACCCTGACATAGGAAAAGACAACGGATAAATTGCAAACCACTTGTGCTCAAAGAAATGTCAAGCCTAGAATTTGCCCTTGTCTTTGAATCACAATTTTCAGGTTGGGCTTGGGTTGACCTGCTTCTCTACAGGAGAAAATTGTGTGAGTTCGTGTGATACTCGCTGCAATTGCTGAGATATTCATTACTTATGGAACCCTACTCTAAACGTGCAGCTTATATGGTTTGGTGTGCGACGGAAAGGTATGGGCTACAATACTTCCACCATCACACCATTATATTTTCACTGCGCACAAATTGGTCCCTACTCCTTGGCTATGAGGCTGCTTTTTGCATGCCACAGGTGCCATAGGGTAAGAGTAATGTGCTGAACATGGAAATTGTAAACGTGGACACAGAAAAGAATGCACCAATTGTACCCTTACTTGCCATTATTTCCATTGATATTCCATCGGTGTCAGCCCTTTTCTTCACAAATGGTGTACATAGTGCCCAGAAAATTGGGCGTAAACGTGCTGGTAAAATTCAGAATTCAGCCCTGGGAGACTTCAGTCCCTTTGTTTTCTCATATTTTTTTGTTGTTTTGCAACTGCGAACACTTCATTCCAAATATTTCCTATTTTCTCCCACGCGAAATTCCGTGCACCCATCTTCGCCCAGTTTCCATGTCCATTGACGCAATAACTTGCAAACTTCATCCATATTCCAATGCTTTGCATGTTTCCAGGTCCACAATGGCTCAACGCTAACAAGTACAGCCGTTGCGATTGTCATCGTGCATTTGTAAACTCGAACTTTGTGGTCGATTTTTCGTGACAGAAATCCGGGTGTGGGTGCTCGACTTGTCGGGCAAGCCATTGTTCCAAGGAAAAATTTCTGATTGGGAAACCTTTTTTTTTCCTCAAAACATTCGTCCACGAAAAACGTAAAATGTCGCTGACAGTCACGCGCATAGTCTGGGCGATTTCCAGCCAATACATTGGAAATTTCGCTAAAAACCACATGAAATAGAAAATCCTTTCAAAATATAACAGAACACAGTATTATGGATGTGCTGAAGCAAGCGCCGGAAAGAACCGTGCAAATCCGTCTGTGGCATCTGTCTGTGGCAGAATACCAGAAAGAAGTATATACAAGGAACCGTACCTACACCCAGAGTATACCACCACCCGAATTAGGTCCCAAAAAGGCCGGTTTGAACATAAAAGTCGAGCTCTAAGCCGTTATGTCGACTCACAACAGATAGAGTGCTCGCTAATTGTATGTCTCCGTAACATGTTTCCACCGCCTTGCTACTCACCTCATGCTCCCATTGTTAATACGTATGAAACGAGAAAAAACGATCAACCATTCAAGGTATGCCTTTCTGACCATCGTGACAAAATTAGACTTTCTGTGTCTACAATGGGCTGCCGACTTCTACAATGAATTGAACAACCATTATCACGATGCGGTATGTTCACTCTTTTGGCGAGAGACCATTGATAATACTGGTGCATTTCGGCTTTCTATAACTGGACCTACCGCCGTGCAAACCGCGCCCGTTGTAAAACAAAACAGTCATACCAAGCAACAAATCATGTCACCCGTGTCACTCAATGCCGTGGAAAAGCATGACAGACAGATGATAAAAAGCGAGTATCGCCTGGGCCTACACATACTAAAGTTGCAATCTCACCAAGACTCCTTGAGGGTCTTAAATGTACCAGTGGTTCCTCCATTACCAAAATATGCCACACGGTATCTCAGAGGACAGAGGTCAGTAAGAAAATATCGCACACGGAATGCAACACACAAACATGATATTGTTGATGGTCGATTGCAAAATCCTACATGTGGGAGAACAGTGTCTAGAAATGCATCCACACCTCCGTCTCAGAGCTACCCGGGCCCTCGACCTAACCGTACAGAGAAGAGTTGAAAAGGTGACCAACCCAAACCACGGAAATTCGGTCACCACGGAAATTCCGTCAACACTGCCGCCGCATCTCAGAGGTTAGAGAGCTACCCGAGTGCAACCATTGTGAACAGCAAGATCCAGTCGCTACCGACTACAATGGGTACACCAATTACTACATCTCTGCTGCAGCCAAAAAAAAGGACGTCAACACCTCCATTACCGAGTCACGCTCCTGTTGACCCTCGAGAGCTATCCGTACAAAAAGCAGTTGGAAATGTGACCAACCCAGACTACGAAAATTCGGTCAACACTACCGCCGTATCTCAGAGGACAGAGAGCTACCCACGTGCAATCATTGTAAACAGTGCAGTCCAGTCACCACCGAATACAAAGGGTACACCAGCTACTACATCTCTGCTGAGGTCAAGGAAAACGACGCCAACACTTGCTCCTCTGTTACCTAGTCACGCTCCCGATTTATCCATGCCTCAAGCCATCTCCACGACCAAGACTAAGGAGCCTCCAATGGAAATGAATGAGAAGCAAGGTCCTGGGACAATGCTTATGACTTCGGTAGACCCCAGGTCCTACATGGAGACGATGATGATCCCTAATATTGCCCTCACTGACCCAAATGTGTCCTTTGAGCCTCCCGTGAAAAAGGATGAGACGGGAGGTCCTGATGTTGTTCATAGCACAGATGTTTATGTCCCCAACACCGACAACAGCACCTGCACCAGCACCCACACCAACGTAGGCACCAATACCAGCACCAGCATTAGCACTAGCAACGGCACCAAAAACAACACCAACACCAAAACTAGCACTAGCACTAGCAATAGTATCAACACCAACATCTGCACCAGTACCAGCACTAGCAACAGCACCAACGTCACCACCCACACCAACATCCGTGTATCCGGTCAACTTGTTGTTTTGCAGCCCGTGCAGTATCCCGAGCTTGCAGTGTCCGCGGTAGACTTCCCATTTTCAAGGGAGAGTCCTGCGATGACATTGCCCTCAGTAGACTCCAAGTTTGTGATCCCCTCTCATGTAATTGTTAACCCCCCCGTCCCCACCACCCCCACCACCCCCGCCACCCCAGAATTGATGGCCATTCAAACAATGATACACCAACAACAAAAATGCAGAGATGCAATACAAAATGACGAAAAAACATCCTTGGAGCAAAGATTAAGAATCAGTCTCGTACAAGAGTCACAAATACACTACCACAAAATAACCACACTATTTCGGAAAATATGCTTATGGCCAAATGACCTCAAGCATTCATTCCAAGTACTCAGGATCCAAACCATGGAAATGAATGAGCGAGCTTCCCTAGAAATAAAACAAGACTTCATAAGAGGTGACCTCTGGGTATCCTTTTCACATGAACGTTGTTCGAAATTCACCCATGCAGACTGCAACCAACACTATCGTCAGCCTTCAAAATGAAACGCCGACTGAAATCACATCATTATTACATGTGGCTGAAACACAGAGAGTTTTTCTAATCAGACGGAACATTTTCCGTCAAATGGAACAATGTTCTCGGGCTCCGGTTTTACAACATGAATGTGCAGCCGCTCTCAATTTTGAGATCATGTCTCAAACCTCAATAGCTTACCTAGAATGGTGGTTTAGGGAACGAAAGTGGAGAGTTGAACTCACAAAGAAAACGGTTTACGTACAATACATCGATGATTCGGAAAGGCCACCTAAAAGGAATCAATTTAATATACCGGAATCCCTCCATCTTTCCAATCAAAGACGATAGGGTCCAAGTAACCAGGTCCCGGCCACCAAACGGGTAGACCACGGTCCTGGCCACCAGGCAGGTAGACCATGGTCGTAGCCTCACGGCTGGTAGACCGAATACTTGCAGACCTCGTCGTTTTCTAGGCAGCCCCTCCCATCCAGAGCATGGTTTTCCTTCTACTTCCTGGACTGAAGTTGTGGCTTACCCCAAAGAGCGATCTCCCCCCCCCCAACCATATCCCCTTCCCTCCGTCCCCCTACCATCCAGTGTATGGTCAAGTGACATCCCAGAGTGATGTATGTGATGTTTTTCTTTCATCGAATGTGGCGCCCACAACCTCAGAGCCTTGGAAGACCCAGGCCAAGGAGTGGGTCCCAGCTAAACAGCCGGAAGACCCAACCAAGGAGACCAGGTCCCAAGGATTGCTCCGAAGATTTGTGCATTGGTCTGTATGTGCGATACACCTTTCCAATAAATGGTTCTTTCTTCCGCCTTGCCCATCCAGACGGTGGAAAAGGTGAGGGGACATGCAGGTTTGAGCCTTGGTGTCGAGCTTAGATCCTAACAGTATTCTCTAAGGTCTAACCGAGGCGAGAACTACTATGCTTCTTCCAAAACCTAACCACACGTTAACTTCGGGGATGTTCTGTTCGTCCGTTCAATGTCCATTTGTCGTTGCTTGGGTATACGTTTTACCCCCAGACCCAGCTGGTGTTTATGGCCCCCGCCATCATGTACATATGAATCCAATAGGTGCAGTGGGACATTGTAGTCCTAGCTTTCGGTAGATGGGGTGAGTGGCGAAAGGGGGAGTAGCCGGTGTACATAGTTCATGCTTAACCTTGGGATGGTTGAATTGTGTACATAGGGCTAACCTTGTCGGACTTCGGCTCGCCATGAACGCTATATGCCCATGGTTAGGCCGCTATGGTGTGATTGCCTTCTTCTTCAAAAAAACAAAAACATTCGTCCACAAATGTTCACCTGAAAAATTTGTGTCAAAAAAAAGCATTTTCTCCATGGTCTCACCCCAAAATATCCACCCCCTGCGCAATCACCAAAACACTACTGGCAAACTTCTTTTTGTGAGGGTGATAAGTTTGGAGTGTCATTCATTCCACTGAACACCTCGTTTGAATTCATCCATCGATACGAGGGGGGAAAAAACGCCAACTGCTGCATGATCGTGACCCCACCACCTCCGGAATGCCGGCCCCTTTGCGCTGGCTGTCACTGAAGAGAGGAAAAAGCACTGGTGGCACATGACCAACAGATCAAAAATGCGTGTCACTGCAATGCCTCCTGGTGAGCCTTGTGTGAATGACCAGTTACTTGTGTTGCACTGGGCAGTGGAGACTGCACTTCTGCTGTGGAGCTTGTGAATCGCCAACTCTCCCCCAACGGCAATCAAGGTGTTCAGATGGGGACATTACTCGACTGCTGTGGAGCGTGTGAATCGCCAACTCTTCCCCAACGGCAATGAAGGTGTTCGGATGGGGACATTCATCGCTCATACTTCGGACCAACCAGGGGTCAGAGCACCCCCGGAGAGTGGAGAGTTGCAACTAGCCCGCACAGTCAGGATACCAGCTATACCCCATACAATTTCGCTTCCTCCCGTGTGCCAGTGGGTACGCAAAACACAGGCTGAGGACAGACTCTACCCAGACTATGAGTTAATGCAAAAGGTAACGCAAAGGCTGGTGTACGATGGACTGGGCAATCAAGTGACTGTGAATCTTCACAATAGCGTCGCCCATGAGGCGAGAGTACAGCGTATCCCCCTTCTCCCTTGTCCATCCCCAACGCACGACGACTCCTTTTTGGGGGGGGGGAACCGACCAAAATGACACCCCGCATGGCGTCAAATCTGCATCATGGACTCCCTGGGGCGTCTCTGTCCTTTTCACACTTTTGCAGTGCTCAGGTGGCTAACGACTTAGTGGCAGGGTCGCATCTGCTGTGCTGCAGGCCCGCGTTGTCGCCTCTGGCTTCGTAGTGGCGTCCCACAACAGCGTGTGGCACGCCTTGCTGCGTGTTTGCATCACAGGTGGAGCCCTATACATGTGTCATTTTGCCACCGAGTGTGGGTGGTCATGTCTTTGCACTGTCCCTGTGTATGACGTTTGACAAGCATCCCAAGGGCGATATCAAGCCAATGGAAGGCCCTGACGAAGCTGCAGTGCATGCGTGGGGTATCGTTCACGTAGAACACAAAGATGCATGTCCTTGGGCCTTACAAAAATTGAAATGGTGGGGAAGGGGGCCCTTGCGAGCCGAACCCCATTGGTGAGGCTCAGATATTGTACGGAGGGAGGGCTCCAAAGGTCAGCCTTTGGGGGGGGGGGGGGGCTGCATTGCCATGTCAGTGTTGCTTGTGCATGTACTGCATTGTCAAAAGTGCCTGTATGGCACCCAAATTAGGGAACCAAGCTCATGGCCTTTTGAATCCGTTGAACCGGAGAAACAACTTGATGGCACTTTCCCGTTTCCCCAACACCCCTGCCAGTTTTCAAGGCCCCACCTCCCCAGACTTTCACTTCAGCACAAAGAGCTGTCGACAGAATGCTGGTTGGATGGTTACAGACGTGGGTGAATTTTGTTGACGTGCAGCGGTACTCCAGATCTGACAGCCTTGGCGAATCTTGGCAAATCGAAAAGGCCCAATGGTACAGCGACCAGCCGCAGTGTGGGACTGACTGCGCAGGGTGTTGATGCCAAATGGCGCAGATTGTGTGGTCATGCATGGCCTGCAGTACAAGAGCACTCCGATTCGCCGGAAGGGAACACCCACAAGCATGCCTCACGTAGCCGTGAAGAAGCTTGCCTCCAACGTCACAGACACCCGCGAGCCGATCTGCACCATCCCACAGTCTGAAAAACTGGGCTGCTTCGGGAGCGAATTGCCTTCTGACATCTCCTCGGGAACTGGTGACCCTCGTCCCATCGACACCAAATTGCTGCGAAGCGTGGCCGCGTCGTGGCGGGCAATGTCCAGGGAGCTGATCAGTCCAAGGCATCGGCCATCCCTGCAGCATACCACCAAGTGGTGGACACGCTTACGGTGCATCACGGAGGCTGCCTGGTTCCGGCTGTAATCCATGTCAATGGGCACATGCGGGACCATCATTTGATGGACTGGGCCGTGCAACGCATCCTCCAAGATGCATTTCAGGACTAGCTGATGCCGCGTTACGATACCAACAGGCCGCTGGTCCCGGAGCACGACAGCTGCAGCCGCACGCTCTCGCAGCAGGATGACGGCCAACTCGGATACAGTCATGTTCGAGAGGCAAGTCACGGTTTGGCTCGGTGGCGTCATCAGGTTGGACACCTGCAAAATGCACACGTCAGCCTCGAGGCTCTGGGTTCTAAAGCATTCAAAGCAACGAATGAACATGGACTTGCTTTGGGAGGTAGTGCATAATTATGTGCACCCTTGTCTGCAATGGCTGTCTGTACGGCTGCGTGTGCCTCTGTGTCCCTGTGCGTGGGCTGTGTGTGTGGCTGTGTGAGCCTCTCTGTGGCTGTGTGTGGCTCTGTGTGGCTGTTCGTGGTCTGAGTGTGGCTGTGTGTGGCGATGCAAGGGACCAGCAAGTCAGCTCCTTGTGGCAGGCAAAGGGACCCCAAGGCACCCACCATGGTGTGGGTCTGTTCCCCACCTGAGCAGAAAAACTGGACGTGGGTGGCCCCATCACCACACCCGTTGGTGACGTTCTTGGACGGCCCCCCTGCCTCATCCCTACAGTACTCCAACAGCAGCAGCGGTGGCTCAAATCCCAGTATCCTGCGACACGTCTCACCCACTGGTGCCCTGGCCACCTGCATAGGGCCCGTTGTACACCTCCCTCCACACTGCAGGGCGCCTGCCACTCGAATTGCACCCGGCACCAAGCACCCACCTAGGAAACACGTCAGGGGTCTTGCGACCCATCCCTGTTTCCCCTTGTGGTCTTGGCCACCCGTCCCCTCATGACCGCAGTCCCACGGCATTGGTGGACGACGCCTGTGCATCTGTGTGTAGTCTGTGTGTGGCTGTGTGTGACGGTGCGCCTGCTGTGTGTGATATGGCTCACTAGTGGCAAATCTGGCCGCGATTCAGTGTCTATTTCAGGCCTTGGCCTTGCAACACCAACAGCCTGCAAAAAGCAGACTTACCTGTGGCGGACGACAGGCCGAAAAGACGCCCTTCTCTGAACCGCAATCAGACATATCCGACATAGATCCCTGATGGAGCAGCATCTTGTAGTCTGCACGCACCTTTTGGACTCGATCCATAAACCGGTCTTCGGGATTGCCCTCAATTGTCCCATAATCCTGTGGTGCACAAGCGCGGTCGTGAGGGCTGACGATGGACGTTGGTGGCGGGTCACTGAGGCAAACACAATCCTTTTTCCTTCTGGGATGTGTTCGTTTACATGGCCCAAACGTTCGAACTCTCACGAAGAAGGGCAATTTTCCCGCAAAATGTGATAACGTTCATGGCCCAAACTTTCGAACTCTCACGAAGAAGTGCAATTTTCCCGTAAAATGTGATAACGTTCGGGTCCCAAACAAGCACATGTTCAAGTTTAGACATGTCCCGCTGCTGATTGGTATGGAGGATGGCTCGATACCAAGAGAAATTGCCTGGCCGCAGTGGCTTGGTGATAATGTCGGGATGTGCTCAGAGGATTGCTGCAATTTGCTAAGTGGTATTCGACGAGTGCAGGCGGGAAAGTCCTTTGTGGTGGAGGACGAGTTCAAGGTCATGAATGCCTGCGTTCACGGCGTTTTATCTTGTGATGCGCCTTTGCGGCGCAGCCGTCTTCACGGCCTCCGTGTTTGCGTGCGTGCGTGCATGCGCGTGCGTGTGTGTGCCTGCCGTTGAACAGCTGCTCTAAAAGGTGTCTCTTTGCCTGCCGGCAGCGCTTGGACATGGGTTCCGCTGCCTCGTGCGATCCCCCATCTACAGGGGATCACTCCGGTGATTCATATTCCTCACCCACCAACTGCGCCTGCGGTTATGCCTCTTCAAAAAAGTACGCCTGGGGTCGCGCGGTTCAGAGTTTCGCAAGTCTGCCTCACTGTAATCTCATGTTGCGCAACGCAAGTACCCATTGCTTCCATTCCACTCGGTTGGTGAACATGCTATCCCCATGAGCAGCTGAACATGGACAGTGCGAGGCGACTTTCGAAAAGAAGCCATGCACAAGACGCAAACCTGTCCGTCTGTGCCTTTCTGATCCAAACACCCTCAGATCCTTGGCACCGCTGCAAGTCTGGAGTCTGCAACCATCCAACCGACATTCTGCCAACTGTTCACCTGGTTGCTAACTTTTTGTCTGCGGACGAGCTGACAGACAGACACCGTTGTTGCTCTGTTGCTTCGCTGCTTGCAATAGATTCGGGAGAACACACCTCATAAACACTTTGATTTTGGATTTGATTTTGGTGGTGTTGTATACTGTAGACAGATGCCCTCCGGATCGCTGCTTGAAGCAGTTCAGCGTCCACTCGTGCAATGTCATACGAAGTGGCCACCCCAAGACATTTGCCATGTTTGTTCGCAACGATGAGGCAATGGGTCTTGGCTTGGTGCAACAAATGCACCGCATCTTCGTGGCTCGACTCAGGGGAGATAACATATAGGTCTCGGACCATAAAATCACTCACAACGGTCCGCTTGGACTTTTTGGCGACGATGACCTGCATCCGAAATGACGACTGGTAAACTGCATTCCACGGGGACTGGAGTGTAAAAGTGCGTCCAGCAGCACAGGAGGAAACACATCACAACGGAACACAGCACACCACGCCACCACGCAACGCCACACCGCACCACACCACACCATACCACACCATACCACAACCTGATCTCCTTCATCAAACTTAGTGTTCAGCTTGACATCTCAGCCTTGCATGCTGCACTATGGTCGGTCGTGATGTTGGCGAGCACACGCCACCAGACACACCAAGATGCAGACCACAACTAGATTGCCACGGTCACACAGCCACACAGTGGTCAGTTGGGAGGGAGGAGCAGTTTTCTGTTTGAGCGCCGTGTCGACCCTCCACAACACTCGTTGGGGTCCAGAAATCAACTGAAATCCCCCCCCCCCCCCCCCCGAGATCCAAAGGTTGGAAGTCGAATCAGTGAAGTGTTTGCCCATGTTCACATGAGGTATGTAATTTTTTTGATACATGTTTGCGGTACGAATTTGGTGGGCGCCGCAGGCGCGGAGGTCTGCCGTAAGGGATCCCTTAGGTGGCGACGGTTTGAGAATCCGATCTGAATCGGCTGAATCAGCTTCGCCTCACTACCCCACCAGCTGGACATAAAGTCGATTCGGGTTTCTGCACCATCCGTGCATATATTTATGTAGAGAATTTTAATGCGGATCGAATTTCTAGCACTTTCGTGGCCGTTTTGATGGATTTCGTAATTTACAGGGTTGTCGAATCTCGCAGTTTTTGTGTCGATTGTATCAATTAGATGACTGTTAGTTGTTTGCGAGCGTTTCTAGCACCATTTGTCGTGTTTCGCAATGACTGATTGTATCGCAGAGCTTGTTTTCATGTTGCGCCTTTGGTTGTGCTTGGCACTTGGTTTCGTTGAACTCACACCTTCCACGTGCTACGCCAAGCACGTTCCGTGATTTTGGGGCCCACCAAAGAACCGTTTCGAGTTTAAGTGAGCTTCAACTCTCGTCTACATTTGGGTGCCCTAATTGTGCAAGTGTGTTCTCGTGAAGTCTTTGCCGACAAAAATCCCCAAATTTCAAAGGAGCTTAGAGTAACCCGCCACGGCCGTCGCCACAAGCTAATGAAAGCAAGCAAATCGTAGCATGTGGCTACGCACGAGTGATGGAGGTGGTTCGAGCGCCGGGATCTACCGTGACGTCCCGTGACCGGGCGGGTCACGGGTAACACCGGATGAGTATTTAACGGTACACGGCGATAAACAAACAGTCAAGGACTCCTCTTCTACAAATTAGATTCCACGCCGTGTCCAATTTCGTCCAAGCGTGCGGCAGGGCGAACCCGCTCAAGTCCAGAGCACAATGCTATTGCACCGATGCAAACACGTGTTGTAATCGCAGAATCGTGGCTCGCAAAGATCGTTTACGAATAGGCGCCGAATCGTTGCCGTAAAACTAAGACAGCGAGATTGCATCTCACAAATTCAATAGGGCGATCTCATCTTGCGGGGCACTTGCTTCGTGCTTTCGCTTGCCGCCCAAAACACAAGACCAAGGACGCCCCTCATCGCCACTCGGTCATTTTTTGGTATTGTGTCGTTGATGGTGGTACTCTTAAATACTGTCCGGCGGTAAGCGAGTACAATAGTTTGTGGCTCAATCTTAGCGACTCGTGGTATGGTTGAACGAGTGTTGGTCTTTGTCATAAGCTATGTAGGTGGCGAAACTACCCACGTCAAGCTCTATAAGCCGAGTCTATGCCAATCAACGACATGGCCGGTGTTGCCAGCGCATCCGATACATGGACCCAAGGACTATGCACAACACTGAAAGGGGCGGCCCCAGATTGAGGCCTTATTTATCGTGTTGCTTTTGTGCTATGCATGTAGTTCATGGAAACATGTTGAATTGATTGACTCAACACACTGGGGGTTGGTATCTTTCATTCCCGATGCACATCACTGTGGTTGTGGTTACGTGATGCGGCATGCAGCAACGCTCTGCAAGCCTATGCCTTGCTCGTGTCAGAGTGCTTCCCAACTTTTAATGTTGTGCTGTGTTGTGTTGTGTTGTGTTGTGTTGTGCTCTTCTGGGGTGTGTTTCCTCGTGTGCTTCCCTTCGTGTACTTCGGTTCACACCCAGTACAGTTGATACCAAAGAGTGCCAATGAACTGCACCTTGCGGATTCACACCTTTTCCAATCTGCCCGGTCCAGTTTTCCTTGCCTGCGGGGTTTTGCTTTTGGGGCTCGGGGGCTAAACCCCTCTAAGCCGCCCAAACTCCCCCTTTGCGGGCACGACTCAGAAGTGCAACGGAAACACAGTCTTCGTTCGGAACAAGGCCACCATAATTACTTCTCTTCTGCGCAACGCACCCAATCACGGGGACTGCACTGACCAGTCCGTCCACATTGCCATCATCCTGCGCCACGACGCACGATGTGTTTAACCGTTCGAAAAAAGTGCAGAGCAGGTTTTAAGATTTGAGACCATACCTCGCGTAGTATGCCATTGATGGTCAATAACCCAAGCGGCCTTCCACTGAAAGATAAAGCACCAAAACAGGTGAGGGGGACGAAGGTGCAACATGGAAACGAGTTGGTCACCCAGCAGTCCGTTTTTTGGATTGGTCCAGATACCGGCGGTTAATCCATGGCCGTAGTTTGAGTGAGCAGTCTAGTATGACGTTCACAAAGGCTTGTCGAACCTGTCAATCACAAGTATCGTTGATACAGCTTGACGCTTCATTATGGCAACAGCGTCGACGGTAGTAGCATCAGAGCAACAAGCTGGAACCATATCGATGGGCGTCATGTAGTCCTTCACAAGGACAGTCTGGCTTCCAGAACCTGTTGCGTGAAAGCGCAGATTGCGGATGGCTCTGGAATTTCACCACCATCTATTTCAAGGGTGCACTTGGACGTGAAGAACAAATGCACGAGAATACGCCATACATTTCATACGAACGCGACAAACACCCGAGAAGGTCCATCGAGGTGCAGTGAACCTTGTTGGAGCTCGTTCGAAATAGTTGTGAACTCTGCTGCATTTTGACCTCCCCCCAAGGATGCTCCTCGCATGCTGTATGAAGATAGGTAATACACTAACTCAAGGGGTGTGCAATCTGGCAGCGGTGACACTGCACAAGGTTTTGGTAAGGGTGATCTGTCCCTCTCTTTCGTTCGCCTCCGCAACGGTAGAACCACGTCATCGTCACTGTCGTCGTCCTCGGGGGGGCAACAACATTCACACAGCATCAAGCTGCTCGCTGGCTGAACAGAGCAAGCAGAGGGGCGGTTGAAGGTACCCAGATATGCTGAGAGGAGGGAGCAATATCCGGAAAGATTTGGAACTGCCAACAGAAAACGGGTGGAATTACGGTTGCCTGTTTCAGGTCAACAACTATACATGCCGGTGTAGGGCCCTCTGGAATGCACAATAACAAGCCCGTGAGAAGAAAGGCGATAACAAAATTCCACGGACTGTGACACGATGCACAGATCTGCCTTGCGTCCCAATGAAGGCAGATCTGTGCATCGTGTCAATGTGTGTGGCAGGTGGTGGAGGGGAGGATAAAAAGGATATTGGGAAAAGGGATGGGGGGGAAATGAGTAGGCAATTTTTGGAGGGCAAGGGTGCGGAAATACTTAATGCACCAGTACCAAACTTGCTGACAGTCATCAGATTCCCAATCTTGCGGTAATCCGCGTCGCGCCGCTTCGACAAATGAAAGTGAAGTGGAGAACTCTTTACCCTTTAGCCCCGTCTTCGCGACCTGCCAGGCAACTGGAGCCAACTGCCGCGGCAGGCCCATGTAACCGAATATTTTTTGTGAGCCTTGTGAGGGGGATGATTGCCGCTCGCGTAAATACCGGTATATACGAGCGGTATATACCGAAATACCAGTATATACCGCAGTATATACCGCGGTATATACCAGCCGCCGCAGCAGTATATACCACAGTATATACCATCGCCGCCGCAGTATATACCACAGTATATACCATCGCCGCCGCAGTATATACCACAGTAAGGGAAAACCCCGCTAACTTGGACTGAACCGCGACGCGCAGAGTTTTGAGATTTTCTCGAAATTTTTGGCAGATGAAAGGTTGAGACGCTGGGAATGTCTTTTTCAGGTGTCTGTTTACCAGGTGAGCTATCTGTAATGTCGTCGAGTCGTCGATTTCGCAGTGTAATTTGGTCAAACTTTCAGACACTTAGAGGACCACTTTTTACCCCAACCCCACTAACTTGGACTGAGTTGTATGTAGACGCATTTGAATAACTTTGTGCCACTGTTTGCGTTCGAAGTGGTGTTTTTTGCATTGGACAGCTTGCAGCTGTCCAGTCATGTCGAAAACGTGGTTTGAGTTGTCTTTTGGTTGGTCCTGTGTTGTACTTGTTGGGAGTTTGTTCCCCTAAAGTGAAACTTTGGTCATTGGTCATGTACTCTGAGCATGCCATGTCCTTGAGACATGATGGGTTGGATCTCGACATGTCCCATGTTTCGAGTTTAGAAGTTCGTTTTTGGGTGTTTGGCCACAGGGTGACGTACGTTTTATGGGTTTAACTCGCGGTTAGGGTCCCTTTCCATAGGTCACAAGTTCGTGGTTCGGCCGTTGGGGTGTTTGGACCAATTCTGCACATGTTGGTTGGGAGGGAGATGTGCAATTGTGAAGATTGTTTGCTTTTGCCACCAAAATGTGGCTTGCATCTGCCTGCACAAGGTAAGTCATGGTCATTCAACACTTTTCTAAGTGCTTTTGACGTTTACAACACAAGGCTGGCTTGGGGATGTGTTGTAATTATAGCATTTGTTGGTTGCCTATCATCAAGGGTGGCAAATTGGTGTGGTACAATGTTGTAGTGACCAACTTTTGCTCCAACTTTTGTTGCAAAACCACTAGAAGCAGAGAGAATACACATTATTTGTTGACATACGTTGTGGGTTGTGGAGTGGTCTCACAGCACTTGTGGTGCTTTAGTGCTTGGGTGGCACACTATGCGGCGGTGTTGGGGTGCTACAAACCACCTCTAGGGGTGTCACTCCACGACCCCTCATAGAGTACAAGTTAGTGTCAACCTAACAAGTTAGTGTCAACCTATATTGGTTACCATTGCACTTCAATATCTCTGCATAATAGCTCACGGGGCTTCAAGCTCCAAGCTATCCTTTCCTTATGCACCCAAACACTTTTTATTGTAGGATATAGCTAGAGTTGGTACTCTAGGGTGCCACTTTTCTACCCCCCCACTCTTGTGGTAAGATGTACTCTTGTGGTAAGGTGTGATATGGGGTGTTCTTTTTGTGTTCAAGAGGTCTTTGTAGCACCAAAAGGCACCGGTGACCAAGGAAGGCTCACACTAAGGCCCACACAAAAGTCCTTGGAGGTCTTGGAGTGGCACACTTTGGGAACAACAAACCACCTCAAAAAGTGGCCACTCCGAGCTACACCAACGACTACAAACGAGTGCCAACCTTACTTGGTCACCATTTTTGTTTGATACCTTTCCTTGTTATGGAAAGGGGCGTCAATATGGAAAACAAGCTTTCCAAAGGTGCACACTATCCTTACTTTGTGTTGCCAAACACTTGTTGCCACCAAGAAGTAGCCATTCAAAAGAGGGTCACTTTTCTACCCCTCCACCCTTAGGCTAAGGTCTGACCATCCCTAGGGCCGTGACGGATAGGGTGTGTTCTTTTTGTGTTAAGAAGGTCTTCCGAACTCAAAAAAGTTCCAAGGAAAACTCACCTTTGGGGCAAAGTTTTGGCCCAAGCACCTCTTTGGCCCCTCCCTTCACCATTAGGCTCAATGATGGAAATGGGCCAATGATTGTGCACAATGTGACCGAAAGTGGTCAAGTTTGTAACTCAACCGAGGTGCCCGGGGGGCCCAGGGGCCGTCGACAACCTCGGCGCATGGCTGGGAAAAGCCAGCAGCCGCCGGCTTCGGCCGGTGGCTTGGTTTTTTTTAAAAAATTTCGTCGGAGGGACCAAATCCATAAATAATATTTTCAGATGATGTGGCAGGCAAACCAATGGCCCAATGGGTAAATCCTGGCGTATTATTCGTAGGAGGGAGCACTACGGTGGTTCGAGTCCCGCCACGTTCCCTTTTTTCCGTTTGGGGGGACTGGCGCGCAGTCAGATTTCGGCGCGCATCGGCGCGCGCCAGTCCAACAGGCGGGGTAATCTAAGTCGCGGGGTTTTCCCTTATATACCATCGCTGCCGTATATACCAGCGCTGACAAATTCGAATTTTGAATTTCTAGACCAATTTGAATTTCATTTTTGATTTTCTTCTTTTTTCTGTCACAGCTCGGAATGAATACTGTGGTTACAAAGTGATTTACATTAACAGCGCCCGATTCCGGCTGCATTATTATTTTTTAAATTTACATTTACATTATACAGTGCTGAGCATTATTATTTACTTTACATTTACAATTACATCATACAAACGATGTGCGTGCTCTGCCGAGAGGAAGTACCCTAGCGGCCAGCGCGCCCGGGTACGACTGGGCAGATGCCTGGTACTTGCACGGTAAGTAGCGCCGTTATGCACTTTTTTTTAAAATTTTCAGCAGCGATCGCCGATCGGCGCCCATTTTCAGCAGCGATCGGCGCAGCGGCCTGCAGGGAACGGAGCGATCGCGGAGCACAGTTCTGCGCAGCAACAGACTTCAATTTGCGAATTTCGTGTTTTGAACTATTATTACATTGGGAATGGTATTTGGAGTCCACATGGGGCGCCGAAGGCGCCGAAGCAAAAATTGAGAAAAACATCCAATTACATTATCCGAGACCCCCGTCAATTAAAAAATAACATTTTACATTATCCATTTTTCGGCCACATTATTCTTTTTTAACATTTACATTTTACATTTTCGTTTTTCGTCGACGTTATTATACTGTAAATCACTTTGTAACCACAGTATTCGCTTAGTGATTTTGCTACTTGTGTGTTCCTTATGTTTGGGCACACACTCCAATCCCAAACGCTTTGATTGGAAATGCTCCGATGTTGTCCGTGAAATGCATGGACGCACCATTGGCGAGATTGGTGTGCTAATTACCAATCGACCTCGTGGTGCACCTGCCTATTACGTATGGCACCCGGAGCAAATGTATAATTGGAGGCCCGTATGTCCTGATTTCCGTGGCCCTGCTAAAAAACACGGGTGGTCAAAGCATGTGGTTTGCATGGCAAGCGAAAACTGCGCTTTGCTTCACCCTCGCTATAGCTGTCCTACATGCAGCACATCGGCATCTACCAAGACATTTACTCCCGGCCCTGCGGCAACCAGGGAAGACTCTCCTTCTCATGAGGCACCTCCATCTCAAGCAGCTAACCCACCTGAGGCAGTTGAAGCCTCTCTGACCTATGAGCCTAGTGAAATAAGCCCTAACGGTGACCACAATCCTCCGGTTTCTCAGCCTCAAGTGAATGCAATATGGCACCCTGCCATCTTACCTCCCATGAATGTTGATCCTTTGCCATTTCAACCCTTTGACCAGCAACCTTTCCAACCCTTTGACCAACAGCCATTGCCACTTGACCCGGGCCCACTTTCCAATTCATGTTCCAACCTCCCGAGAATGACTATTGGCCCCAGCAATCCAAAGGAGATTAACCTAAATGACTACATGTTTGCATGTTGAGTACTTTGTTACATGGTGTACTATGTCGCATTGGAGAATGAATTTGCTCATTGCACATGCTTAGGGTTTTGCAGGTTTCACTTGAGTGGCAACCAAGCCATTTATTCTATGGTTGCCGTTGAAGAAGAAGAGACATCTTGAAATCCTATGTTGAGATCTCCAAATCGAGAAATTTGAAAAATCGGATTTTGAAATCCTATGTCTACATCCATGATTGGACAAACTTGAAAAAATCCGAATTTTAATGATGGTAGGATTAAGAAAAATTTTAAGAATTTTGACATGGATCCCTTCATTCCTAATCCAATCGCTCCCCTTCCTTAGTCATACATGAGCCGCCCTTTCACTTGAGTGTCTTCTCTATCCCTCTTCACTTGAGTGTTTTTTTGAGCTCCAATCCTTCACTTGAGTGGCAACCATATGATACAGCTTGACGCTTCATTATGGCAACAGCGTCGACGGTAGTAGCATCAGAGCAACAAGCTGGAACCATATCGATGGGCGTCATGTAGTCCTTCACAAGGACAGTCTGGCTTCCAGAACCTGTTGCGTGAAAGCGCAGATTGCGGATGGCTCTGGAATTTCACCACCATCTATTTCAAGGGTGCACTTGGACGTGAAGAACAAATGCACGAGAATACGCCATACATTTCATACGAACGCGACAAACACCCGAGAAGGTCCATCGAGGTGCAGTGAACCTTGTTGGAGCTCGTTCGAAATAGTTGTGAACTCTGCTGCATTTTGACCTCCCCCCAAGGATGCTCCTCGCATGCTGTATGAAGATAGGTAATACACTAACTCAAGGGGTGTGCAATCTGGCAGCGGTGACACTGCACAAGGTTTTGGTAAGGGTGATCTGTCCCTCTCTTTCGTTCGCCTCCGCAACGGTAGAACCACGTCATCGTCACTGTCGTCGTCCTCGGGGGGGCAACAACATTCACACAGCATCAAGCTGCTCGCTGGCTGAACAGAGCAAGCAGAGGGGCGGTTGAAGGTACCCAGATATGCTGAGAGGAGGGAGCAATATCCGGAAAGATTTGGAACTGCCAACAGAAAACGGGTGGAATTACGGTTGCCTGTTTCAGGTCAACAACTATACATGCCGGTGTAGGGCCCTCTGGAATGCACAATAACAAGCCCGTGAGAAGAAAGGCGATAACAAAATTCCACGGACTGTGACACGATGCACAGATCTGCCTTGCGTCCCAATGAAGGCAGATCTGTGCATCGTGTCAATGTGTGTGGCAGGTGGTGGAGGGGAGGATAAAAAGGATATTGGGAAAAGGGATGGGGGGGAAATGAGTAGGCAATTTTTGGAGGGCAAGGGTGCGGAAATACTTAATGCACCAGTACCAAACTTGCTGACAGTCATCAGATTCCCAATCTTGCGGTAATCCGCGTCGCGCCGCTTCGACAAATGAAAGTGAAGTGGAGAACTCTTTACCCTTTAGCCCCGTCTTCGCGACCTGCCAGGCAACTGGAGCCAACTGCCGCGGCAGGCCCATGTAACCGAATATTTTTTGTGAGCCTTGTGAGGGCCGATAGTTCAGTTTTAGAATGTGAATCAATAATTTAGGAAGATGCAGTATTGATGTAATTTCTGTACCCATCGCTTCATCGGTACGCTTTGTCTTTTATTACGATGCAAAAAAGTGTGGAACCTTGTCGTTCTGTTGTTTGGTGTCATTGCATGTTGACCTGTGGTGCTTTTTGAATTTCGACGCACAGACGCCTCTGATTGCATATTGTGTCGTTCAATAGCTCGTGCAATGTAGCTCAAGGAGCATTCCTAGGGGATACCAGACATGGCTAGAAGAACAGGTGGGGGGAGACAATTTTTCGATACGCGAAAGGCAACAGAAGACTAGGACCACCTGACCATTCCTAGGCGCACTCCGCATCACGAGCACCTTCTCACGTTAAGGTCCCCTTCAAAGTGGTGACGATCCCCTTCAACCTTCACTATGAGTGCGGTAGACCATGAGTATTTGGTGAAGAACAATGTGCCCAAATTGTTCAACGATATGATTCTTGCCTTGGTGCAGGCTAAACCCGCGGAAGTGGTGGAATATGTGCACGATTGGACGGGGAAACAGGCAAAGGTATGGTTCGAGCTCCATTTGGTGTTAGCCAACGCCATGACAACTGCGGGTTGCTGTATTTGCTTATCACCTCATGTACATGATCTCTGTGTTTAGGGGCCACGGGAACCCCCCCGGACACGACACATAGTCCTTCAAACACGCGAAAAACGGCTAGCCTATTTGTTGTGGAGTGATTTTTGGTGATTTTCTCACGCTGCACCCCAATTCGCTCTCACCATGGAGGTGTGGCGACGACGATTTTGCAAAGTAGAGGAGTTAGAGTTGGAATGTAAACCACCGGTCACCGGCATAAGTGGCAAAGAAAATTCGAACCAAGATAATACCGTCAAAGTTTTTAGGCCCACTTGGTGTTTGATGAACACAAACAAGTCGTAGCATGGAGCTCAGCTGACGAGGAGGAAGTGGCACAAAGCACGAGCGCACAAGCATAGGTGAGGACCACTTTTCTCTGTCGGCGGTATACGGAAATCTCTCACTTTTTATGACGAGTGGAACGCCGTTAGATTGATGCACCTCGACTATTGGGAATACGATGCCACCCATTTGTTGCGTTGACTTGCATACCAATCGGAGGTGATACATGCGACACGGTTCTTTATTGGCACACACTTGTCCGTTGTCCACACACATGACGTTTGGTGGGCATCCCTTCGGCTAGGCCTTTCCCATTTGTTCATGTAGTGCCAGCGCTTTGTGTGCTTGCTAAGATTGTTTACAAAACGCCTTGCATCCATCGGTCATTCGTGGCTCCTAGCTGCAAAAACCCTAGGCTATGAGGGTAGTCTGATTCACTATGGAGGTGAACGGCGTGTTTCTTCTCTACATTGTGCGAAGCAAGCTAAAATGGTCGCCATGCATTGGACGATGCATTGTTGCGCCACGCGTGCAAAGGTCCACTTTGTGAGCTCGGAATAATTCCTACATTTGATGCCACTTTGTAGCCTAAAAAAAGAAATCTTGCGCCTTCAATCCAACCCCATTCACATGTCTTGTCCGGTGGAACCACGTGTGGCGCCTCGTGCCATACAACCCTTACCCTAGATGTCATCTCCAAAGTCCCTCCTACACGATTTTCACGCAGAGTTCTATTATGGATCGACTTGGGTCATTGCCACTGGAACAACAACAAGCGGTGTTGAGCGCCCTGTCCGTACTTGAGCAAGCCGGAGTTCAGCGTGTTGACAATGTGAGCTCGCTCCGCAACAGCCTGGCACAAGGGTTGGGGGACTCCGCCACGCCTTCATCGATCAATCGGGTTGTGGAGGGAACCGGTGCGTGGCGCATGTGTAGCAGAGACCAGAACGATGACCCCAGCGCCGTCCGTATGCGTTTTTGCCATATCAACGACGTCTACACGCTTGAAAACCTCCCAAAGCTTCGTACATTGCTCGTGGACGCCGCAAGCGGGCTCCCTCCCAACAACCTGGTGGTGACCATCGGGGGCGATCTCCTGTCACCGTATCCGCTGAGTGCCCTCGACAAAGGCAGGGGAATGGTGGACGTCTTGTTGAAGTGTGGCGTTCGCTTTTGTTGCTTCGGCAACCATGAGGCCGATGTCGGCCTCACCGCGTTGAGGTTGCGCATTGAGCAATGGCGCCAGGGCTGCGGGGTGTGGTTGAACACAAACATGCCCGATTTGTTGCCGGAGCTTGCGCTGCCAACCCACGCGCCCATTGTCGGCTACTCGCACGACGGGAACTCGGCGCGCCATATTTCCCTCCTTGGCGTCTGCACCGGTGAAGCAGCATTGTACCCACCCCCATACGACTTCGGTGGCGCCTACCGCACCGCTGAGGACTGCAACACATGTGCGCTGACCACTGCCCGACGACTCATGGAAAGCGGTGTGCAGGGTGCGGAAGAGCCCACAGACGCCCCCTCAGATGTGACGACCACTGATGCTATCGTGGTCCTCACTCACCAAGATACGGCCCCGGACCGTGAGTTGGCACGGCAGGGTTGGGATGCGGGGATTGCGGTCGTTTTGGGCGGCCATGACCACGAGGAGTATCTTGAGCAGCACAACAAGTGCGTCATGGCCAAGTCGGGGTCGGACGCCCGCAAAGTGGTCATTGTGGACTTGCTGTGGCCCTCCTCGGAACACAAAGGCATGCCGCTGGTCGACCACATGGAGCTGATGCCTGTGGCGGATTGGACCCCGAGCAAGCCCGTGGCCAAGGCTGCGGACGGGCACATGAAGAAGATCAACGACATGGAGAAGCTGAAGGGGGCCATGGCCCTCACGTACTTCGAGGCCGACCCTCTGGTGTCCTCCAAAGGCATCCGCAAGCGCCAGACCACAATGGGCACGATCATCTGCAACGCGTTGCGGCAGGAGATGGACGTCGACTGCGTCCTGTTCGACGGCGGCAACATCCGCGGGAGCAAAGAGTACCTCCCGGTGGAGTCGCACCACCACGGGCCGAAGTGGGCGTTCACGATGGCCGACCTGGACCTCGAGCTGCCCTACCCCTCGAAGATGGGCCATATTCAGATGTGCGGAGAGGAAATCGCAGAGGCGGTGCGCTTCTCTCGCAACCACCTGCCGGCCCTGTTCGGTGGCTTCCTGCAGTTCGACGACGGGCTGGAGACCGACGCGGCGGACCAGAAAGTGGTCACGCATGTGGCGGGCGAACCCCTGGAGCCCAAGCGGCTGTACAACGTGGGGCTCATGCTGAACTCGCTCAACGGCATGAACAACAACCCCGCGTTTGAGGCGTGGAGAAGAAACACGGCCAAAAATGTCGTCCCGCCCGATGACGTTGGGATCCCCGCGAAGGTGTTGTTGATCCGCCACTTTGCGCTTGCGAGTTGGCGTGACATGCCGGACTTCTCCACGATGGACACCAACCAGGACGGGTGCCTGTCGTCGGAGGAGATCTATGCGGCGTACAAGAACGCATACCCGAACTCCGGGGACGAGGTGATACAGGCGGCCGTCACGCGGCTCTTGGACGCCGTCGACTACGAGGGCGACGGCGTGGTGTCCCGGGAGGAGTACGAGTCCGTCTGCTTCCCCCTGCCCCGATGGACCACCCTGACAACCCTCACCGAGTCGCCGCTCATCTCGTCGAGAGGCGTGCGGGAGTGCCAGACCACCATGGGGCACCTCATCTGCGACGCGCTCCGCTCCGAGCTGCTGTCCGACTGCGTCCTCTTTGACGGCGGCAACATCCGCGGCGACCGGGAGTACAAGCCCATCCCCGGGCACCGCCGCGGCCCCAAATGGCACTTTACGCTCGCGGACCTCCGCCGCGAGCTGCCCTGGGCTTCGGAGATGGTGGTCGTCGACATGACCGGCGCCGAAATCGCGGAGGCCGTCAGATGGTCCCGCAGCCAACCGAGCGGCTTTGGGGGATTCCTGCAGACGGACTCCGCGCTGCAGGTGGCTGCGGACAACCACACCCGCGTGACGCACGTGCTGGGCCTGCCCGTGGATTCCGAGCGCGAGTACCGGGTGGCGCTGATCCACAGTTCCTTGTACGGCATGAACCGGAACCCGGTGTTCCAGGCGTGGCTTGCGGCGCGGCCGGGGGAGAAACCGTCGCCGGGGTCCAAGGCCACCACGTTGTTGATGAACCACTTCGTACGGACCATTTGGGCCCGCATGCCCGACTTCGACGACATCGAGGCGGCCCACGAAGGGGCCCTGTCGTGGGAGCACTTCAAGGACACGGTGCGCAAGGTCTTCTTCGAGGATGCCACGCGGGCCGACGGCCTCACAAGGCGCCTGCTCCTGATGGCGAAGCTCGACGCCAAGGGCCAGATCGTAAGGGAGGAGTACGAGCATCAGCGCGAAATGTCGGTGCTCTGCTTGGACTCGAGCAACAGCCCCCTCAGGATGGTCTCATCTGTGGGCCAAATGCTCTGATCAGGATGGGCGCGTGCGTGGGGTGGGCATCTCCTGGTGAAGTGCAGTTCACGTAGGGGGTCTTGATGTCGGGGTGGTTGTGGTGTTTTTCGGGTAGTGCAGAACCATCGAACCATGCATGCGCCCTTGTGAGCGCGCGCACGTGTGGTCATATTGCGCGAGGCAGAGGTGCTGCCGCTGCATCATGTGCTTGCTGCTTCACGGGCCTGCTTTCCTTTCTCTGAGATGGATACCTTTCATTAGCTCTGCAAAACGTTGTTTCTGCACCCGAAGATACGCATGTACGGACTCAGGCACGCCCCCCCCGTGCCGCCAACACGGGCAGGCAGAGGCGAGCATGCTGTGCTTCTCGGTCGATTGGCGTGTTTCAGCACACCAGCACACCGTGCCCCCAGAGCTGACCAACCCACGCCACCCCCCGACAAATACACTGTGTGTCAGCACGGATACATTGCAGCAGTGCGAACAAGACTGTAGCTATGATGTTTATCGCGCACGCTTCAGAGACTTTGAAGATGGTTTGCACGTCACACACACACACACACACACACACACGCACGCAATGACAACATTGCTGCAGTACAGACAGAGCTGTAAAGAGCTCATCAATGCCAACGCAATGATGGTGCTCCAAATAGTGTTGGTGTCACAGGAGCGCGCGCGCGTGTGTGGACTGCTGCGGGTGACAAAGTACGGTCACAGGCGAGAACGAGAGCGAATCGATGTTTCGAAAACCACCACCACCCCCGCCGTCGTGGGGCATTTGGTCCTGTGGCACACAAATGTTGTGTGGTGTGCGAACACCGCTTGCGCTACATGTGTATGTGGCGCGAAATGTTGATGGAGCGTGGGCCGGATTCTCGGTTCAGTGGCCTGCGGGCTGTCATGACAGGGCATGCCATGGCCTCATCCCGTCCAATCACTTCCAATATCATTCAGATGGGCTGCGACTTGGAGATTGATGTACGGAGGACTACCTTTGCATGTGTGAATTTGATGGGCAAGGGACCGCTGCAATTGAACAGTGAGGGGGGACTTGCGGGATGTCTGCGGTGCGAAGAGGAAGGGACGTCCAGCTGCAGATCCCCAGGTCGCCTCGATTCGACGATTCGGAGCAGGCTTTTGAAGGCCAGCCTCCAACTTCCCATGTAGTGCACCACCTGAGTATCCTGGATATATGACCAACCTCTAGGTTTCACCCCCCCCCCCCACCCCTTCGTACTCATCAGTGGCAGTTCAGAGCGCTGGTCTTCAGGATCTGTGTCAACTGTTTCTATTTTGGCGGGGGGGGGGGCTGGGGGGGGGGTCTGGACTGGACCTACCACCCCTCTTATATCCATCACTGCCGGGAGCGTTGATATGCTATCTACTGCCACCAATCGAACACACAACAGCCAAGGCTGTCCTTGACAGTTTCGGGAAAAAAGGGCCAAAAAAAAACATTGCCGGTGTCAACGTCGCCATCACGAGCGCGTTTTGTGAAATGTGAAATGTGGATTGTGAAATTTGTGAACTGGTGGGATGTTTCACAAGGGGGTCTGCCCCCCCTCTCCCTCCGCGCCGCCCCATCCCTTGTGAGAACAACGGCCTTGTCAGGGCCCAAAAGGTGCTCCGCGTGGCTTGGGAAGAAGGGCAGGGGTCAGTGAAAAGCCATGGTGTGTCATGCATCGCTGTGAAATGTGCATGTGCTGCATGGCAGACTCCATTTCTTTCGGTTGCCAGAAGAAACCCAATATGATTCATTAAACACCTTGTGCATCTGCATTTTTGACAATGTCAGGTGGAAGATGAGATTTATTTGGGTGGGTGGTTGAGGTGGTGGGGATTTGCATTTCGACAAATTGGTTCCAATGTTGACGAGAATTTCTCCCCCTCGCAGGTGGTTCTGGTGTCCCTTTACATATTTAGTGGGAGCCTGCTTTGCACATTCATGAGCACACCCAGCATTGGGGGGAGGGCCTTGTGCCCCACGGTCCCAACCTTCCTCCTACTCCGCAAACCCCTGCCTCTGCACCTATTATTACATGAATGGAGTGTGTAATCTCCAGGGAGACAGCATCAGCCACCACCAGAGAAACCACCAGCACCATGGCGGCAACCCCCTCCAACACACTACCTCCCCACAACAGTGCACACGCAGAATTTGGCCGGTCTTTTTTCCGCAGCACACCGGTGTTCCAGTCACGCAGTGGAAGTGCATTTATTGTTAGAAGATCCTTACTACTGGGGGCAAACAGTTGTGTTGCATTTGATTTGCACCTGGCTGATTTATGGGGAGCACTGAGCATGGTACGTAAACTAAAGCGCGGACCGTAGGCTGAGGTTGGTTTGAGAGGTTTTATTTCAAGTCAAATGGGTCTTGAGTCTTTCTCAATCAAACTTTTGAATTGATGAGCCCATGACAACACAACCACAAACCCATCAACTGGTGTGTCACAGAAGTGATCTGTCAAGCGGTATTCAAACATTTTGGCTCAAAGGCGTTCAATTCAACAAGGCTTGCACATCTATTGCTTCGTCTCAAATCTCTATATATTCTTGAAATGTAATCCCCCCCCCTCCTTGCGCCAACAAGGGCTTGCCCCAAACACGGCGACTCCGTGTTTCTGCACTTTTGGGCCTTTTGAGAACCATGGTTTTTGTGGTTCTAATTCCAAGAGAATGTGGTTTGTAGCTTTGTGGGGGCTGCAGGAGCGGCCCCCACAACTTGGGTGTCAAAGTGTTGGTGTAGCTGCAATTCCATGTGATCTTGTGTTCTGGTGTGTATGCTGGCCTGTTGGGCACCCTTTTGCAGTCATGAACAATTCTCTTTTCACTGCCGGATTGCCTGTTGCATACCAACGGTACACAAACAATGACTTTGTGCCTGCTCCAGAGTTGGGTCCCTCTCCACAATTGAGCGGTGTGTTCAACAAGCGGTGACAAATCACTTTTGTGCTCCAAAAAATGAACTCAAAGTAACCCCCCCACCCTCCCGTGTCCAATGAATGCCTTGTCCAATGAACATTTCCGTACGGACAGCATGTTTTTTGACCAAATTAATGAGGTGCCGGCCTTCAGGAATGAGGCCTCAGGCAAAAGGATGGGGAAATGAGGGCTTTCGTGATGCATCTTGCAATAATGGTGGGTAACTTTGTGAAGCAGCTTGTGAGGGAATGGTATCCCTCAATTGCAGGACCTCTATTGCCCACCATGACAGATTCTCCACTTGCACCTGGTTGGGAGGTGCTGTACAAGCGGTACCACACTGATGAGCTTGTAGGAGCCACAACCTAACCTGTGATTTGATGGAGGACAGTGCTGTCCCATCAAATCCGTCTGTCCCCAAGGTGCCTGAGCCGGATGTGGCTGCCATTTCTGCCCGTGCCAAGAGCAGCCTCAAGCCGTGGGAGCATGTTCAACTTAGGATGAAGTGGGACCACAGTAAGGGCTTCTACTCTGAAAAGTGCTAATTGGAAGCCTCCATTGCATTGTGCATTCAATGGACTGGGTATCTTGTGCTTAGGGATGTGTTGCCACAGTTTCACAACATTGTGTCATGCACACCGAATGGCGTGTCCAATGAATACTCATGTTCTGATATCTTTTATTGTTCGCTGGGTCCTGGGTGAGGGGTGTGTGCGTGATTTCAATGAAGAAAATGCAAGCTATTCAAAACGAACCAACAAGGCACCTCTCCGCACAAATGTCAACCAATATCAACAACATTCACGGCAAACAATTCGGGGATATGCATTGGCAAGAATAAGATTGGAACCGACTGTTCTTGACACCAGTATAATGCATTTGACCGAACAATGGGTTTAATTCTTTGTGAGCAGAAGGGCGGCCCAAGAGGTAGCGTTAGCGTGCAGGGCACGCGTAGGGCAACTTTTTCACCCCTGTTTTGGGGGTGGATTCTACCCCTCGGATGGGTGAGTGGGTGGGTGGGTGGGATGGGGCGATTTGGGATGATTTCCCCCCATGGACTTGCCCCTTTCCGGTTGGGGATATGGACCGGCCCCTTTCCCTCACCTCTTGTCCCCCAGTTTGCCCAGTCTGATGTGTTTCAAGGCTACAAGGTGCATCTCTGTGTATTGTGAAATAGGCACACTGAGCTGGGTACATGTTGATACATTCAGTGTGTTTGCCGCGGAGCATCAATTTTTGCCTCTCGTGTCCTCAGACCTCTTTTGCTATTTGTTATGGAGTTGAGCATTGGGGACAGGGTGTTCTACACCAGGTCTACTGGGCTTCGGGTACCTGCGAAGGTGGCTGGTCTTTTGCACGATGGGCATGTGGAATTGGAGTATGATCATGTTGGTGTGCTGGTCGTCAATCATCAATGCTCCATCTCCTTTGGCATCCCCAGTCTTGAGTCTCCACCGCCATCCCCATCAATTCCCGCAATTGATGTCCAATTGACGCCCCTCCGGAAATTCCTTTGGACCCCCTTGTTGATGGAAGCCCCGTTCGCAGTCACTCCCCAACACAACTGTCGTCACATTCCCCAGCCCGAGGCTTCGCTGGGTAATGGTGAGCACGGAATCTGGGACGGTCATAATAAAAGTAGCACGCAGGGCACACGTAGGGCAAACACTCCCCCAAAAATTCCGGGGATGTCTTTTGGGTAGGGTGGTTTCTGACCAACCAACCCGACTTTTGAAACATGCCACAAACAATGGAATGCACATGGCAACCTTATTCCAGGGACACGCCGATGCTCTGGTGTCCAGAACCTCGTTTCTTGTGGTTGACTGAGACTAGACACACGTCAGCGATAATGTTTGTACCCCCGATCCCTTGTCCTGCCCCACCCCTTGTCCTTCCCCCGGGGGGGGGGTTCACTTGGTCATTACAAAAAATTTTGTTACCCCTCACTGTGTTGTTGTGTGGGCGACTGTGTTGTGAGGCACTGCCACTTGTATCGGGACTCATTAGGAGGAGAGGAAAGGGGGGGCAGGGGTCTGAGACCCAAAAAGGTTGTGAACCAGAAATGGTCCGAAAATTTTTGTCTTTATAATTTGGTTTTCCCCCTGAGGAATTTTTTTGTAGGACCTGTGGGGTGGGGGGACTGAGGAGGCCATGAAGCAGCTTTGTTGCTTGTCGTGTCACCTGACGTCCAGCGCGTGCGCACTCCCGGCAGAACCTATTTTGGCGCCAGTCGTTGGATATTCAGAGCACGGTGATGCATATCGCTGCATCTCTTATTTGCATGAAGGCAAGACAGTCCTGCCACTGTATTCATTCATTTTGTAATGTAATTTCTGTACCTGAAAATGTGTGTGTATGGTCGTAGTGCGGTTCCCCAAGGGGTGGGGTGGGGGACCGTCACTTGGCAACCGTCTCCCCGCGGGTGGCGGGGACCGTCTTCCCTGGGGTGGGGCAGGACAAGGGGCAGGGGGTAATTGGTCTGGGTAGGCATCCCAGCAGCAGACATCGCTTTCAGCACATAGAGGCACACACCGCCACAAAGAGGCTCACACAGTCACACACAGTGGTTCCACTTGTGTGTGTCTACCCCCAGAAGAGCAATAAGGAGGTGTGGAAGGCTCAAAATGCTAGCAATATCCTTGGGGTGCTGTTGGACGAACCAGCAGGGCTTTCGGCCACAACCATCAACCGAGTACGGGGGGGGGGGTTGAGGTCCGCAATTTTGCGCAATTTCGCAATTTTTCACAAATTTCCGCAATTTTTCGCAATTTCCCGCAATTTTCCGCAATTTTCCGCAATTGCTTTCGGCCTGTCCGCTTTGTGTGCTTGTTGGTGCCCTTTGCCTCTGCGAACAACTGTTGCAGAACAATAATATTATGCTTCAATGTTTTCCTGCCCCCCAAAAGAGTGAATTATGCTTCAATTTCATGGTGATATTGAGGGCCGCTTGTTGTCGTAATTCTGATACCTGTGGACGATTCGATCTGTTTCAACATTCTGACGCTCCTGTGCAGACTTGTTGCTCCTTGAGGCTTCAGTTTGGTTTGGTTACAACACCGCAATTTTCCCGCAATTTCCCCGCAATTTTTCGCAATTGGATTGGACCCTCCCTGACCGCAATCCCCCCCTGCTGCCGAGTATTTGGCGTTTCATGCCCGGTCATTTTCAGCAGACACATTGCACCAATTTTTTTAGGTTTTCAAAATCACAATCGTGCTCTAGCGCCCCTGGACGCAATAGCTGGAGTGTCTGCACTGACCCCCTGAAACCGAGTGTTTCAATGTACATTGCGTGTTGCAGATTCTCACAATATTGTTTTCTATGGCTATTGCTTTCCACGAAGAGTTCAGTGTGACTTTGACAGGTTCAAGCGATGGCACTCGTAGATCCCCACACCAATAGAAGAGCAGTGGCGGTGCCGTATGTCAGTTAGTAGCCTTTCTAAGTCGAAGGCTTATGAATAACAGAAGGCAAGCCATAATACAAAACAGGAAGACATCAGGGGCTCGGAGGAAACTCCGGTTGGGGGACACCGGATATTGGAGTCCCGAAGGGTGGGTATGGGGGGGGGGTCCCAAAAGGGGCTCAAACGGACCCCCCGCCCTGCAAAAGCTTCCCCCCCGGCCCAGTGGGCAGGGATGAGCTGACCCAAACCAGCCTAAGAAACATTTGATAGCCTGCGGGCAAACTCAAGGCAACATTCAGCACTGGTTTGGAAGTGCTGTGATGCAGCAGAACATTCATGAGCTGTGACCCATCGCCTGTGACACGGGAACAAAATGGGCAGCACGGTGCGCAGGTCGCCGTTGCAAACCCAAGCGAGATGGCGCAACCGGCCCGAGCTGCGCGCTGCTGTCCGGGCCATCGCAGTAGCCGCACCCCAGGCCCCTTGTCCCGCGAAGGCGTCGCTTTCCTGCTGCCTGCAGCCCAATGCTTTGAGAGGGCCATGACGACCTCTCAAACCCCCCCATGCGCCTTGGCGGCACCTGTGGCAGCCCCTGTGTCTGTGTCTATAGTCTGTCTCCAGGACAGCACTGATCGGGCCCAAGAGATGGCGAATGAGGCGCAGCAGTACATAGCACAACAATTCTCGCAGCACTCTCTGCTCCACCAGTGCGCTGGGGGATTCACTAATGCAGAGGTGCTGGAGGATGTCCGTTGGCGGTGGCAGCTCAGTACCCCTCGGACAATGGCGTTTGTCGGCAGCGATGGCAAGCTCTTGGGAGCGGTATTGTGCAGGCGGTACTGTCCGGAATCGGTTGAGAACATGCAGCGTTGCGTCGCGCGCTTCCGTTTGGCCCCTCGCCGTGACGCGCCCGTCGTGCGGTGGCCGTTTCCGACTGCGGGCCGCCTGCCGGAGCTGCACTGGCTGCTGGCAGAATGCAACGGTTGTGCAACCGCCGCGGCGGCCCCGCCCTGCGAAAGGGGGGCTGACGACGTGCGGCGTGCGGCCCGGGTCCTGCGGCAGTGCGTTGAACACGACGCGCGGCACCCCGACGCGGAGCACTGGGCCGAAGAGATGTGCACTGGCGCCGCACGAAGCGAAATTATGGTCTTCGCGATGCAGCAGGTGCTGATCAGAGCGTGGCTTGCGGGGGTGAAAGTGGTCGTGGGGCAGTCGAACAATTATCTGCTGCAGCGGTGCCAGAGCCTCGGGGCTGTGGTGCTGGGGGCGGTGCCGTACGGGCAGTCGGAGGCCTTAGCGTCGCGGTGGGACGGCGAGAGCGCGGAGGCATACGCGGACCGGCGCGCTCGAATTGCTACGGCGGTCAAGGGTGGGCCGCCCAGTCAGTTTTTGGTCGTGTGGGAGCTGTCGGGGCTGGCCAAAGCGCAGAACTGGGCCATGGCAGCGACTGGCCGTCGGAAGGATGGAACGCGAGTCGTGCCGTCCCGGCTGTAGTCCTGTGGGGCGTGTGCACGGCGGTCTACAGTGGTCTGTGGTACTGGACTCACGACCACTCGGCGCCGTGGCGGACTGTGCGCAGGGGGACGGCGGCGTGGCCAAAGACGTTCACTTTGAATCTCCGCCGCACGCGAAACCGCTGCACGGGGCGCGTGGGGCACTGAAGGATCCGCCGGCATTCACAGCCTGGCCAGGCGTAGTTGCAGACCAGATCTGCCTGCAGCCGAGGGCGCGACCTGAGGGCAGTGCCGTCCTGACGTCAATGGACACGCTACCGAAGTGCCCCAGTCCATACTGGATCCACTTTGGCGACTTTGGGACGATTCAAAAAGGGGCGGATAAAAACATGTTCGGTGGCGAGTCGGAACCTCCCTACAAATTTTGGCGCCTGAAGCGCCAGATTTTGTCACTGCCACGTCTTTGCGTCGCGGAGAGGTGGAAATAGTGTTGTGCAAGAGCTTGATTATGACAGCCCGATTTTCATGCAGTTCTGTATTTATTGCAAGTCTCTTGGTGGTTTCGCTTCGAAGGCCATTCCGCCAACGACGAATATCGGGAAGGTTTGCACACGCGTCCACTCGCGACAGAAGGTCGAGCCCTGTATGCTGACTTGTATTGGATTTTTCTCCCGAAATGCATTGCTTTCTGCGCCCCTGGATCAATAAAGTATATTTAAGACACTTCATGATTGCATGGTTCATCTGAGGGTGATTCGCAATGAA
The DNA here is from genome assembly GCA_964036045.1 of Eutreptiella sp. 'Long Island Sound 2002'. Classification (NCBI taxonomy): domain Eukaryota; phylum Euglenozoa; class Euglenophyceae; order Eutreptiales; family Eutreptiaceae; genus Eutreptiella; species Eutreptiella sp. 'Long Island Sound 2002'. The sequence goes on along the minus strand of OZ038398.1, from coordinate 18,764,111 downwards.
AAATTTACCTTTCTCCAACGACCAATCCAGACGCACATGATCATAGACTCCTCATTACGAGCCGCAGCAGTTTCAGGTTCAAATCAGTTGCAGGCCGTTCTTCGACAAGGCCATGTTTGCACATGACCTGCATTTGCATGGTGTTTCTTTGGGAAAGCAGCATCATCCAATTGGCTCATCTTCAGGCCATTGGGAAAAATGGCTTTTTTCATGGCAGTTCCAACTCGGCATCAGAAATTGCATGCCATACTTCAGAGGACCGATTGCAGTGGCATATGTACACCGGTGGACCCGAATGTACATATCAGCCGTGCAAGGAATAGCAACATTAGCCATGGTGGCACATCACATCAAAACAAACGGCATCGGGTTGCGGTGTCAAGCAGAATGTTGTTGTGAGCAGAAAGCACAAGATGCTGGTGCTACAGAACGGACTTGGTCTTTGCATGGTTGAAACTCTACTTGTGTTGCACCTCCTTTTGGCACCTTTTGAAGCTTTTTTCCACCGCAATGGAACAAAAGGCAAGGATAGTTAGTAACGATTCGCTCATGCTACTGAAGAGGCTAGAACGGCTTGAACACATGTTGTTTTCCCATTGCATGAAAACAAAATACCGTGGCGTTTTGGAAGGTTTCGTTGCCTGGCACTATTTTGAAACACGATGACTAGTTGGCCGCCTAAAGGCACCTTGTTTTAATCAATCAAGCATTGTATAGGGGGGCACTGAAAGATGTGAACATGGATAGTTAAAACAAGGAAAGTTGAAAAGCCGCCTGTCCATCTCTCCATGTTGCATTTCATTATTTTCAAAAAGAAAAAAGCGAGTTGATGGAGAGTTGGAATTATTGCCATTAAACAACAAACAAAATGTCAGCTTCCAATTCCCCACGGAAATTGTCTATGCAAAGTTTCGAACAATTCCTGAAGTGGCTTGCGGCGCTGTCAGCGTGACAATCAGCACAGCTGTAAAAGCCGTACCCAAACTAAGACAAACGTAGGTGTTGCGTAGATTTTCATATCATTAAGCAATATACGAAGTCTCAGCTTTCATTTCGCCACTATTTTGGGGAAATGGTTATGCAAAGTTTCGAACAGCAGCTGAAGTGGCCTGCCGCCCTGTTGGCGCAGGGATCGTTCCATCCCTCAAAATGGGGGAAAGTTAGGTCTTTTGATGCCTCCAAAAAACCCAAAATCACCTCAAAGAGAGGTTGTCAGATCAAGCGCAGGTGCGGGCGCCATATCGTACCCCTCGCGCACCTTGTCCTCATCGCTTATGGTAACCGTTGCACACCGTTGTCCCGATTGCTGTGGGGCCAAATACCCCTGGCCTGTAGGCCTGGCCTGCCGTCGCTGTGGTCCCGCTCCGGCTCTCCCTCGCAGTTGCCTCGCGTCTGCGCTGGGCCCGTGGCCCCGCGCGGGCCCGCAATGTCCTTCCGCTTCTTCGCCTTCGACGCGGTGCTGGGCCAGCACCCCTGCGGGTACGGCAGCCCGCCGCCGGCCCGCCCGCCGCGCCCCCGGCCGCGGAGGCCGCGGGACGAGGCGACGGTGGGCACGCGTTTCCTGCTCTTCCTGCTGATCATGAGTGCGCACCGCTTCCGCGAGTTCCTGGCGTTTGGCACGTGGTGCCTGCTCATGGGGGCCCTGGTCATGGCCACGATCGTGGACTCCGGTGTGGGGGAGGTCCCACCCTCTCCCTCAGGGGTCTCTGTAACAACGCAGCCCCACCGGGGGGGGGGGGGGGGGGGGGCAACCCCCCCCCCCCCAAACCGACCCCCTCTTAAGTGATTGGGCGACATTTTCTCCGGTGCCTTCAGCCAACAAAACGCCGGAGACTATGGGCCCAAGTTTCTCTTTGGCGCCAACCAAGATTCCGAACCATCGGCATCTGAACTGGACTCAATGTCACCATCCTCTCCAGAAACAGACGTAGTGTCGTAGGCGTCGGATGACGATGAAGAGGCAGACTCAGAGCTCGATTTTGACAGCTAAGTCTGGCATAGGCTCTGGATCAGAGGGTACTGGCTCAGAATCAGAAGCAGAACCTGCATCTGTTGTTTGCACCTGCCACGCAAACTACGCGGTCGGCGGGGGGGATGGATCAAGTAGCGAAGGCAGGGTCGTAGGGATTCCGTATTTGCAGAGCACTTTATTATCACAAGCATGCCCTAGCCCTGGACACAGAGCCCCAATGTAGATGGGACGTCGGGCTCCAAGAAAAGGGCTCTGAGGGGTGCAGCCCCAAAATGGCGGAAAACAGGGCCCCAAAGGCGCCGAAGATCACCTCGAAGTGACGTTGTTAGATCAAGCGCAGGCATGGGCGCCATATAGCCCCCCCTTTTTGGGGGGTCATTCGCGTAGCACACTGCAATGTATGATGTTGGATGTCTAACCTCTTGTAAAATCATCATTTTTGGAGACAGAATTATCCCCGAATGAATTTTACGATTTTGCCCCACAACCCCCCGTACCCGGGTGCCAATTTTTTGGGGGGTGGGGGTGAGGGGGTCAAAACTTTTTCGCCTATTGTGGCCGCTGTGCGTTGATTCAGATCCAGGTCCTGCGGAGCTTTTTACTTGTGTATGGACCCCCTAACCAACGGCGGGAGTCCCGGGTCCAAAGTCCTGGTACCCCTGGTCAGTCGCCCTATGTAGGGTGGTGCAGGTGTGCGTTAGGAGGGTGTGGCTCACCCTCGACAGTCCCTTAGGCCGCCACGAGAGCAGATAGGGACAGGGCGTGAGGACAGGGACACACCACCGCCGTCTCCTATTGCCACAAGAGACCGACATACTCCTTTGCCCCCACCGGTCGTGAGGTGTGCTTACTTGGTACCAGCTGAGAGTTGTGGGTGCACCCCGACCTCTGGAAGTCGCAGGACTCGCTGTGGGCGGCTCTGCCGTGCGGGTGTGCAGGTGCGCCTGCCGGGCGCTTGAAAGCCGGAGTCACAACGGTTGTGCTCCATCGCGCACGGGTGCACGATGGTATACATCTCTTTTTAGTGGCAGATGGTCAGCAGTACCGCATCATCTTTCAATCAGCTTTGCTCATCCTTCACCCGCGACTTTCCTGGCACAACCCTTCAGCATCGTGGGGTTCAGGGGTTCTGCCACTAGAGTTCCTCAAAGACAGATTCATCGGCCTGGCTGAGGTGCAGGCTGCCTTCACGTTTTCAAGGCCCGCACTATGTGACCTGCAGGGAACGCCGCCCGCTGGCCAAATGGACATTTTTTGGGTTGGTACTGGTGACTGTTGGTGAGGAGTCACTGGGCTTCGATTACTTGCTGGCGGACCCCGGCTGCCGGTTCTCAAGAGGAGAGTGCAGGGTCCACGACCACAACAGCACCGCACAGACCTTAATTGGGTGGATTCAGCGGTACGCTGGAGCACCTCCTCCTCATCCTTCTCCTCCTTCCCTCCTCACCCATGCCGCCCCCCCCAACCCCAACCCCCTCGGCCTCTCCCTCCCCCTCCTCAATCTCCTCGTTCCGGCCCCGCAGGAGGGGTACGGCGCCGTGGAGCGACACATGCGGGAGCTGGTGGCCGAGGGGGAGTTTGATCAGGGCCCTGCGTCGGACCTGTACTTCCGCAAGACGTTCTACGACATCGGGTCCGCCGAGGAGTTCTGGCTGTGGATGGGCAGCATGGAGGCGGTGCAGCAGCTGATCACATACCCCAACGTCACGTTCCAGAACGAGATTCTGCACGTCGCCGGGGTGATGGGGCTCTTCCAGCTGCGTGTCAAGGGGCAGCGCTGCGAGGCCGCGTACCGGGACGTGTACACAGCGTTCGGGCGCGGGGAGGAGCCCACATGCCACCCGGGCTACAGCCCCGAGAACCTCGACGTCACCCCGTTCGGCCTGGCGGACGCCACCTGCGCATTGGTCCCCAATGCCACCGCCCACTGGACGGGGGGCATCGACTTGGGGGAGTTCGACGTGAGGGGCATGTACGGGCGGTGGTACGATTTCCGGCACAGCTTCCCCTACCGGATCCCGGTTGCCCTTTATGACACGGCCAAGGTCGTCGAGGGCTTGGATTGTCTTGCACGGCACGAGTGGATCAACTCCGCCACGCGAGCCGTACTCCTGCGCGTCTCCGTTGTCTCCAACCCGCAGATATTCAGCCGCTTCCATTTCCTGGTCGAGATCAACTCAAAGGGCTGGTACCGGCCCAGTTTCAGTGCGTTGAGCTATGAGGCCAATGCCCGCACCTGGTTCTGGCACACGTTCCTCCGGCTGCTTGCGCTGTCCGTCTTCGGCTTGCGCTGGCTGTGGGAGCTCTATGAAGATTGCCGCTTCCGACACCTCTACGGCACGGCGTGGCTGCGCAGGTGCCTCCAAGGATGACACGCATACCTGCTGATATTATACACATGCCTGCACTCATGACACACGTCTGCACACAGGGCCGCTAGTAAGAAGCAGAATTTCCCCTTTTTTCTAATGGACAGGGATTATAGACGGCAGGCCGACCCCTTTTATGGAGTGTCATACACCAAGTCTGGGCTGCAATCGGCAGGAGTGTTGGGTCGGTCTCAAAGTTGGTAGGCATTAGACCAATCATTTTGTCGAATGGGTCGTGGGTCGGTGCTTGTGCCATTGCCGTGCATTGCCATTGTTGTGACCACTGAGGTGTTCTGTTATTTCTGTCAGACATAACGATGAGTATCTTATGCGACTTGCAAAACAGCAACCTCAGCGGCAACATTTTTGACGAAATTATTGTGCCTTTTCTCTTTTTTTGCTGGCCCTTGTCCTACCCATGGCTTGTAGGGATTTTCACACTATAGAAATCTCGCAAAGGGGTATAGGTGCACGCAACCATGGGGGAGGTCCAGCGCGTGGTGCGATGCGCGGTGTGCAGTCTTTTGGGTAGTGCGGCTAACTCTTTTCCCATAATCCCCCCTTGTGCTTTTTCTCAGTACCTCACCGGCCCAGTAGCCAACCCCCGGTGAGCTCGTCTGCCGTGGCTGCGGGATAGGGCTCCTCCACACCGTGCGAATCAGAAGGCGCCACCGTCTATGATCCGTTGACGTGAATCTTTCCGCAGTGTTGGGCCGCGCTAGAGAGCGGATCCTTCTCCTTTCATCATCAACCAACAGCCCCCTCCGTCAGGGGATGTGGGCGGCTACAACCACTATGCAATTGGTGAGGAGGATGGAGTGGAGGCCTCCGTTGTTGTATGCTTACCCCTCAGGCCACCGCGTCCCTGACAACCTGAAAAATCACTGAAATTTTCGAGGCTACGATGGAAAGAACGCGCGCGGTGCGATGCGCGGTGCGCACGGTGCGCGTACCTCCCCCCATGGCCCTCTCTTTGCCCCCCTGGCGCGCACTGGTTCACTGGGAGTTACAGTCAATAGGCTTCATGAGTGGACTGTGCGGGAGTTCAAGGCCGCGCAGGAAGCATGATTTTCCTGTCCATGGCAAGAAGTTGCAGAAGGTGAGGACCCATTTCCAACAGTTGCATTTCCAGTACTGAACCTGCATGCAGTGGAGAGGCAGGGGTGGCCTGTGCGCAGGCATGCGTGCGATGTGTGCAGTAAGTGCAGCAGGCGGGCCAGTAGCGGGTATGGGGCGGGCTACAGCAGCCAGGGAGTGGGCCAAGGTGTCCAAAGCGGCTTGCCATGGCTACAAGACGGGCCACAGCAGACAGCGGTGAGTGCATCAACCGCGGCGAGCCACAAAGTGTCCTGTGTGCAGGCGTGTGCGTCACATGTGCAGCATGTGTGTCATGTGTGTAGGTGTGTGTAGCACGGCGGCACACGTGACATGCACGCCTGCACATATGGGCGGGGAGAAAATTGGGTTGAGGGAGGGGGTGGGGTGGGGGGCTTTCAAGCCCATTTTCCAACCCGCCCCCCCCCCCCCCCACCACGGGATCCCGAGTCTGCCTGCTTACTATGCCTGCGGGGGGTCTGAGAGGGCGCCGAGGGGGGGGGGTCGGTGGGTACCCCAACATACAAACCTCAAAATGATCCCCATGACGCGCTGATAAGTTTGAACATACACAAGGGGAGTAAAAATTTTTTCAAAATTTTTTGCCACGCATCAGCATAGGGTAAAAACACATAAAGTTGGCTCTTGGAATTGGGAGCCCATTTTCTGAACCCCACCTCCCCCACATCCTGGGGCTCGAAAGTCTCACCCCCCCCCCCCCCCATCAGAGCAAATTTCTGGTCGCCATGACATGTGTGCAGACGGGGTCGTCCGTAAGAAAAAAAGAAATCTCTTCGTTACGAGAAAAAACAACAGACCGAGCCTTGAACAATCTCTGAAACAGAAGGGCACACGCACCAGGGCTGTGCTGAGTGTTTGGCTGACGGGACGGGACGGGGGGGGGGGGGTTGAGGGCGAAAAAAGTTTGTGTACCTAAAATGGGCCTCTCATGCCTGGCTCTATCCAAAAATTTCATTTTTCCTGGTGGAATTTTTTTTTGGTTTTGGGTGGGTGGGTGGCTTCGGGAGGTGGGTCCGCCAGATCACCCCCCCCCCCGCGCCTCTCATAGATAAGCACATCCCCAATGCACCCCCCTGCACACGTAGGGGCCTGCTCAAGCTGCTGTTCCCGTTCTGGCGGGTGTACGAGGCGGTCCTCTTAGCCCTCGCCATTTGGGGCTTCTGCCTCGAGGAGACCGTCGAAGACATGGCCGCGATCGCCCTCGGGCTCCTGCGGCAGATGACCCAGGCCGCCGAGGAGGGTACCCTCGCGGACGCCCCCGCCGCGCAGGCGTACCTCGCGGCGGAGAACGACGTGTTCCACGACCTGCGCCTCTCGCGCACCGTCAGCGCCGCCACCATGCTGCTGGCGATGCTGATGTCCCTGCGGTTCATCACCCTCAGCAACACCTTCAACCTCCTGGTGGTCACCATGCAGATCTCACTAGTCCCACTGGCGTTCCTGCTGGCGGCGTGCTTCCTGATCACAGTGGCGTACAGCTGCACGGCGTTCATCCTTTTTGGGGAGCAGGTTGCAGCTCGCTGCAGAGGGTGTGGGCAACTCTGTATACCGCCCCCAGACAATCATGGCCCCCGGGGGTTATCATGATTTTGACCACGACACGCTTCTGAAGGGGGGAGTTTAAGTCGCTGGAGATCAATGAGTCGCTGGGGCATCCGTACGTAAACCTGTATTATTGGGCAGTCGATTTTTCTAGTACTGTGGTAAGTGTTGGTGTGAATTTGGTCAAACCATATTTTTTGGCTTTGAATTCGAACCGGAATTGTACTTCAAGTACAACCAGGAGTGGATTATTTTGGTACCTCTTTGAGTTTCACTGCAGTAGTATTCTTTGTGGGCTCAACCTCCACCAATCTCCAGCCCAGCCTCCGCCAATCGCCCATCTCCAGCTCATCCTCCACCAACCTCCACCGCAATTTCACCCAACTTCCACCGACCTCCACCACAACCTCCACCAACCTGCACCGCAATCTCTACCAATTTCCACCACCCCGACCTCCACCAACCTCCACCAACCTCCACCGCAACCTTCACCGACCACCACCAACCTCCACCATCCTCCAGCCCAACTTCAACCTACCTCCAGCAACCTATGCCCTCCACCAGCAGCCCTTACATCCACCAACCTCCACCGCACCCTCCGCCAACATCCACCGCAACCTCCCCCGCAATCTCCACCAACGCCCATCGCAACCTTTACCCCAACCTCCACCCCAACCTTCGCCCCAATCTTCACCGGCCTCCACCGCAACCTCCACCAAACTCCACCACAGCCTCCACCGCAATCTCCGTGAACGTCCACTGCAACCTGCACTGCAATCTGCACTACAACCTTCACAGTCTCCGTTAACCTCCACTGCAACCTTTTTGGACCTCTACCAACCTCCAAACTAATCACCACCCCGTCCATCCACCTCCAACAACCTCTACCCCAACCACCAACCTCCTCCGCAACCTCCACCGCAATCTCCACCAACCTTCAATGATCTCCGCTGCCACTTCCACCAACCTCCAAACACCACACTTTCCACTAACCTGCACCAACCTCCACCTCAATCTCTACCAACCTCCATTCCAACCTCCAGGAACCTGCACCGCAACCTCCACTAGCCTCCACCCCAACCTTCATGCCAACCTCCACCAGCCTCTACCACTCTGCACCAATCCCCATTGCAGCCTTCACCGCCCTCCACATTCCATTTCCAACCCTTTTCACACATTTTTTGCTCGTTTCCACCACATCTACTCCTTTCTAGATTGATCTCTCCCCACCATGGGGATCCCGAGAAGACATGGGTTATGTAGCCATATTGATTGATGTAGCCATTCCACCCAATTTAGGGCCCCTGAGAAGGCAAGGATTAGGTAGCCACATCTGATTTTGTCCCGGTCTAGGGACCCGAGAAGTGTTATGGAAGCACCTCTGGGGACCCCAGGGCTGTCCCGACCTATGCTTCAGAGGTTTCGGTGCCTATGGGGAACCTAACCGTCCTTTGTCTTCCATTCAACCCTCTGGTGCGATTGAGGAAACCGGGCCAATCTTCGTTACATTTGTTTGCACGCATGTGACATTAAGGGGGAACATATGGAGGGGATCCGGTACTAAGTTGCATGAGTACGTGTGTGTACTCTTGCATTTACAACACTTTTTGATTCAAAGACGAGTATGGTGACCTCCATATGGTCCGTGGGAATATGTACCTGCACATGTATGGGCCGCACTTGCACAAGAGGACAATGATGATGAGGATGTTTTGGGTGACTATGGTGGTGTATGTGCCCTTTGTTGCAATAAATCTGAACCCGAAAAGATGTCCATGTTTGATAGGTGTCAGCCACAATATTGTACGGATTGCATTGATACACACACATGTGACAATGGATGTTTGGAAGGGGTGTGCTTGCGGGCTTTGGGGGGAACCTAGTCTAAACGTAGCGTGCAGTGCACGTGCAGTGCAAGAATTTCCCCAAGGACCGCAAAGGTCTCCTTATGCCACACCCTTAGGGGGCATATTGCGCACTGCGCGCGCACCGTGCACAAAGTGTGCACAAGACGGTACCCAAGCTGCATAGTAGTGCTGAGTACCGGCAACAATGAGCCGTGTTATGCATCTATATGAGTTGCTTGCATGCCTTGCCCTAATTTCTAGTGTACCCCCTCATTTTTGTGTGTCGTTTTGCATTTTCATGGTATCTATCAAGAATTTGGATTTGGATTGGCCCCTTTCCGGTTGGGGATATGGAGACTTCACGGTGCTCCCAATGCCATCTACTTTTGTGCAATAAATGTATGGTTGATCACTTATGTGACTTGCCGGATGATCAACAGTAATCCTCTTGTATTGTTGTTACGTTCAAACATTGAGAAAAACTACATGTTTCAGAATTTGCTCCCGGTGTCTTCATCGTGCATGTGATTTTCACTATGTTGTGAGGTGGTGTGAGGCGGACACAACTGCGCCACGTTGTGCACCACGTTGTGAGCAAATAATGAAAAATCAAGGACAAATGCACGCCCTCATTCATGGTACGTTCGCGCTCCATTCATATGGTTGGTTTTCTCAGGTGCCTCAGATGTCATCATTTACACTTCTAAGCATCAACAGCCCTACAATTTAGCGAAAGCGGCACGGCAAACAGACACTATTGCACCAAGTAGTGAGCAAAGCACCAAAAAAAGAGGTCAAATTCACGTGCTCATTCAAACCGCCAGTTAGAAGCAGTCACAAAGTTTCACCAACATTGTGGGGGTGTAGTATGGTCTGTATAGGCAAGAATATTGCCAATTGTAGCAAAAACCTCCAATTTCATGTGCGCGATGTGCCAACACGCCCCCTGAGCCGTTCACAACTAGCTCTACTATTTACCCGATCCAGACACAATCAGTGCCATTTGCTTTCACAGGTTCAGAGCTACTCGAGCCTCTTACGGGCAGTTGGCAGCACAATGCTGATGCTAGTGGACGCATACGACGACTACGGCATGCTGCAGGCGGTGAACCCTACCGCAGCTTTCTTCTTCTATTGGTCATACGCCTTCTTCATCCTGTTCTTCACGCTGAACATGGTCATCGGGATCATCACGCTGTCCTTTGAGCAGGTGTGTGGCGTTGGTGCAGCCCTGTGGCGACGGGATGGCAACAGCCAAATTTGTAGTGTCACCGCCCACCCCTTGAAGCCCCTGTTGCAACCCCCGCCCCCCCCCCCGGGGTAGAGGGGTGTGGAGCACCGCAGGCATGTGGAAGCGCAATCAGCGGCAGTCCAGGCACCACCAGGGTGCAGGGTGGTACACCGCATGGGTACCGAGGGAACGAAAGGAAGCACGACAACAGCTGCAGGGGTCCTAGCACCAGAGCCAGCAGGTCGAGCATGACACGATGAAAGATTGGTCTTCTCCCGGCAATAGCGGCGGTGAAGGCATTGTTGCACAGGCGGGGCTGCTCAGAAGGGTGTGCTGCTGGAAACTTGGGTGGCATCCGCTTGGCTAGAAACGTGGAAAAAGTGGGTTTGCACTTATGGGTCAAAATGGCTTGCCCCCCGCGATACACCCAAATGGTGCAAACATGGCCGTTGGCTGGCCAAGTGGCCGGAACTGATTTTGGCTACGCGTGCGCCGCACAACACGCAAACATGTTCCGAGATGTGCGCCACACCGAACATGTTTCAGGCCGGCGTTTCTACTGCAGGCTTCCGCGGTGTGTGTCAGCGTCTGGTGTCTGTCTGAGGCACGGGCATGAAGGGAGTCGACGGTCCAAAATCTTCCCTTTGTTTGGGGCGGGTACTGCCTGGGACCGAGAGGAGGCTCTCGAGTGCCCAACAGCTCAACGCAGCAAAGCGTTGGTGTATGTTGACATTTGTGTAATTTTTTTTGGCGGTAAATGCGTGTAACAAAAAAATCGTCTAGTCGTGTAATTTTTTTTTGCGGTAAGTCGTGTAAGCACGTCACACACATTACACGACTAGACGATTGCGTGGCCCCTCGAGTTGGGGTTAGGGACTCACAATCCACGCTTTGTTGTGTGGCCCCTCGAGTTGAGGTTAGGGACTCACAATCCACGCTTTGTCGCGTGGCCCCTCGAGTTGGGGTTCGGGGCTCACAATCCACGCTTTGTTGCTTGAACATCGCGAAGCTGGTGGTGGAGCACCGGGGTACCTTTTCCGATGTGCCCCTCGACCCAATGGGTGCCGGTTTTGTGGACTATGTGCTCAGCATTGTTAATGCTGATTGTGCTGTGCAGGTCGTTCAAGCGCCCGGTGATGATGTGGAGGGTGTGACCGAGCTTCTTGGCCCTCTTGAGTCCCCCCCAGCACCCAAGTTGAAGTTGCACTTTCGGCTATCGAGGAGAGTGTTCAAGCCACCCCCACCCCACTCGAAGGCAAGGAGGCCTCCGCCGAGCAGAGCGTGGAAAGCTCGGAGGCCAAGTTGCAACCTTCCATGGCCACTCCCACAGAGGAGGACACCCGTCCCAAGGTCTTCATCCGTGGAGAGTGGCGCAAGGTGCCGGATGGCTACCCAGCAGATGCATCTGGCTAGTTGGAGCGTGACCAGCTTTTCATCAATGACGTGTCCAAGCAGCTAGTAGCAGAGTTGCACGCTGTTTATCAGTTTAACGCCAATCCTGGTGCAAAGCCCAAGTCAAGCGACACAAAAACGGACTTGATCTACAAGTGTGCATTTTTTTTGGCAACTACTTGTAGCGGGTGCATGTTTTGTGGGCTGTATTTTCCTCTGCCCGTTTGGTGCACCAACGGCGGAGCGTATAAGATTGCTGTGATATTGGCCCCATACTAGTGCCTTGGTGGCCTATAATGGTGGCACTAGTGTTGGCCATGGCCCTGTCAGGACTCTTTTTCTTGAGCCTAATTTTGTTCCTAGTGCAAGCACAGTGGATGTTGGCCATGGCCCTGTCAGGCTTCTTTTCTTGGGCCTAATTTTGAGTCTAGTGCCAATGACAACATGTGAAACTATGTTATATTGGCCGAGTCCCAACTAATTGGTGGCCACGCAGAGTACTATGTGCTTTGTGGACTCGGCGTCCCATCACTAAGGTCGCTATGGGGTGCGGTATGGAACCGGCAGCTGTACACATTGCGCATGTATTGCAAAGGTTGCATTTCTTTCAATTTTTCAATTTTTTTTTTATAATTTACACCACTTACCGCAGAAAAAAAATTACACGCCCTTACCGCAAAAAAAATCAAATTTTTTTATAATTCACACGACTTGCTGCAAAAAAAAAATTACACGCATTTACCGCAAAAAAATTACACGACTAGACGGTTTTTTTGTACCCGACTTACAGTTTTCACAAAGTGATGCCTTCCAGAGCCCCACTGAATGAGTCAGCCTCTGAGCGGGGCGGTGCGGGGGTGGGGAACCTCCGCACCATGGCCTCCTGGACCACCCCTCTTAAGTCATCGGGAATGTGTGTCCGCGGTGTCTTCAGCCGACCTCAAGGAATTCTTTCGCACAGCTTCATTGAGGAGGGCTGCGGTAATACGCAACTGTTTTTTTTTTTTTCCACCAGTATTGAAATTTGTCACACGCGTTTTTCAGAATCGCGCAATACGGTGGTCTTTTGGGCTGCACACTGTCGTTGCTAGGGTCGCACACGACCCTCGCTCCTCGGTCCTTATTGGGAGATATGTGCGATTCGTTCAAATGCGTAGTAAAAAAACAATCGGGTAATGCGGGCTGCAACAAATCTACTCTACACATTGGATTCCAATACACAATTCCAAATTGCGAATTTGGGAATTGCGAAATACGGCGGTGCGTTAGCTTTACGTCACTGGCCTTTGGGCCTTAAACGCTCGTCGCTCGGGTCGCGCTCCTGAACATTGGTCAGTGAGATGTGCGACTCTGAAAAACGCGTTTTACAATTTCCAATACTCGTATTCAAACAAAAGATGCGAGTTGGATTGCCTGTAAATTGAGGCCAAAAACCCTGTGGATTCGCTTTCCTGGTGCTTGCGTTTGTGTCTGTGTTTGTGTTTGTGTCGGCGAGCACCCACCACAACGTTGGGGCGTTCTCAGGACCGGGGACAAGCCGCACACCAGCTGCGGAAGTCAGATCTCTGTGCACCTGCGCTCTGTACATCCGGTACTATGGTCGCTCCTCCCGCCCTTCCAATCATGTTTGTTGGTTTGCACACTTTGCTCTCTCGTTTCCGTAGGGCGTGACGACGAACGATGGCCGAAGGTTTTAGGCGGCAGAATTGCGGCAAGTGACGGCGATTGACGGTGCTTTTTTTGTCAGCCAAAGGCGGTTGGTCAGTGCCCGGGAAGAGCCGCTGCTTTGGCCGCCGCTCTGTTGAGGTCCAGGCACGACCGCACTCCCATCCATGTCCTTCGCAGGCGAGGAAGCAGCAGGACGTCCTGATCTCTGACACCGGGCGGTCATCCGATAACTCGCTGGTAAGGCTGACGCTCCAAACGCTGGAATTTTGCCGCACAAGCCTCTTGACGCTCGTCGACGCTGTCCGGAGGCTGCACCCTCGGTGGAGGAGGCAGATAGACCGGGCGGTGCTGTGCCGCTGGATGGACCAGCAGGGGTCCAGAGCGCACGAATCGGGGCTGCATTCGAGCCGGACAAAGGCGATGCACCAGGCGACTGAGCTAGGTGCCTGGGGCCTGCTACGCCCTTGCGTCCTTTACTCTTGCCCTCGGGGTGAGTACTCCTATTTTGTCCTGCAGCCCCCGCTCGTTTGCCGTTGTCGCCTTCTCAAACATCCCCCTCCGGGCGCCTCCAACTTGATTATGCAGGGGCTCCTGCCCCACCCCCTTGCAGAGAGGGGGCGGGGAGATGTGTATGTTGTGGATGTGTGCTGAAAGCGTTTAGGGGAGGGGGGGACTGTGGCGGGCGTAACACACTTTCCTTCAACCCCGTGTGAAGATGTGTGTACTCCCAATCCTCAGATTTTGGTAGAGATTTCAGACATGCGGAAACAACACGAAAAAAAAATTGACCCCCCCCCCCCCCAGATCCTGGCTGCCAGGAGGCCCGGCCCCACCCCATTACAAGGGGACGGGTTGTCGCGGGGGCATTCAAATTGGAGCCGGCCCCGCCCTCCTCACGCCTGTCCCTCCTTCCATCTCCTTTCCGCCTTGTCTTCTGCCTCCCTGCCTCCGTTCCTTGCCCCTGCCGCTGCCCTTGCCCTTGCCCCTGCCCCTGCGTGCTGCCAGCAACCAGTAAGTGTGCACCGCAAAACAGACACAGCAAACAAGACAAGCACTCAGGTATGACCCTACCTGAACCATGGCAGCGCTCCAGGTGAGAGGAGATGAAATCACAAGTAGATGAAGAACCAAGAGTGCGGAGGCCCCGCACCCAAGGAAGGAACGTGGGGGGGGGTCCAAGGGGTAACACTCGTACCGACCTTACCAGTGAGCCGGGCACCGAATGGTCCAGCCACAACGTCAGACCAAGATCTGGTTGATGAACCATGCATCCCAAGGCCCAAATATGCTTTTAGAACAAGTTTTTTCTTCGGAGGAGCCCCCCCTCCTCCCCGGTCCAGCCCGCCGCCCTTCCAAACCCCCGACGACAAAGCATCTTGTCTTGCACAGTATTTCGCTGTCCATCGCAGACACCACTGGTGGTGTCTCGAATAGACATCTGTCGCAATGGCCGCCGCCACAACAGCCGTCCGAAGCAAACTTACACCTCCTTCTCCCATTCCAATTGCACCTCCTTCTTTTTCTCGGTCGTCGCACAACACGCTGTGAGGGGTCCGCACAAGCCGCTCTGTTGCCCCCACCGCACCCCCTCCCGCTAGTCCAAAGCAGCTGAAGGTCAAAGTTCATGAACCACAGCAATTTTCCGCTCGCGCTTTTACAGCCATGTCTTCCTCTTTGCTGTGACCATTTCTGACCCACAAAATATTTTTCCAGCGCGTTTGATGCCGAAGAATCCAATAATTGTTGGTTGGCAAGGACGAGTGACCCCCCCCACCCTGCCCCCCCTCCGCTCCGAAGCGTCCCTGCCAAGACCTTCTGAATGCCGGAGGGAGTAAGTACCATAGCCAATGGCCCAGGTTCTGCAAGACGTGGTGACCCATGCACCAGATTTGGTTGATGATCCATGCACAAGACCTGGCTTATGCAATGAACCAGAGGTCTCACAGAGCCGACAAACGAAATTCGTGCCATGTTGCATGCACCAAGGCCCGGACGGCTGCAAAGGGGCGAGGCCGAGAATGCACATGTGTAACTGAAACACGGGGTTTGGCAATTTTGGCAAGAAGCTACACCATGAAGGTACAGGGGAGGGGACAAGTTTGCCAGGGGACAATTTCGACGGGGAAATTTTCGCCACCTCCAGGACTCCTGAAGCTTGCTGGTATTTCCTGGAGGGCTCTGGATCTTTCCTGTTTTTCCTGGTGGGGCACTTTCAAAATCTTGGGCAACACAGCATTCCAATGCATTCCAGTCACACAACCACTGCATGTTGCAAACAAACACGTCTTTGAACCTTCCCCCCGCCTGGACATTTCTGAATTCTCAGTACTCACCTGCATCTGAATTTGCAGTGAAAATGTTGGTCGCACGCCGCGAAAAGTTCGCCAGCGGAAAAATTTCGCCACTTTTCTTAACAGCGAAATTTCCCCGCAAAATTCTCCCCTCCCGAAATCTTCCCCTCCCCTGTACAAATTGTGGGTGGAGAAACTGAAACATGGCTTTTTGAAACGCGTGTGGGAAATGTTGAAACATGGGGGTGTGGCAAGTAGGGTGGAGAAACTGAGGCGGGGCTGTTTGAGAAATGTGTGTGGGTGACCTGAAACGGAGGGATGTGAAGTGTGTGCACAGGCACGGAAGCCGGGAGCTGAGACATGTGTGCAGAAGCACACAAATGAGGTGTGCACAGGGCCTATGGAGAAGCTGGAGCGAGGCTTTTTGAAGAGTGTGTGGAGAAACCGAAACATGGGGGAGTGAGGGGTTTTCATATACAGAGGGTTGTGCATTGCATATGAAGAAATTGCAGCGTCGAGGGTTGAAAGGTGTGTGTTGGATTATGGGGGTGTGTGGAGCAGCAGAAACACAGGAAACGCGGCGCAAAGGGCCTTTTCGCTGCCGAAGTCGACTTGGCTTTTTTGCTACTCTAGAGTAATAGTAGCAGGGCTGTTGTGCTGCCACAAAGCAGTTGGTCTTTTCTTGCTGCCACAATGTAGCTGGCCTTGTTGCTGTCACTGAGCAGCAATTTTGCCCCTACTATTGAGCAGCAGCTTTTTTTTTGGATGCCAGTGGGCAGTGGGACGTAGTGCGCAACATCAGCACCGGAGGCCAAGCGCCAGACGAAAGTAGCCCACGAGGCTATTCCGGTGGGACTGCGGAGCAGCGGTACAGCAGCAGCACGTGACGCACGCAGAGCACTGCGAGGCCGCACACACGCGCAATGCAAGGAACCAAAAGCGTCGGGGAGTTCCAGCATGGCCGGTGGCTGCTCTCCTACCATCTCAGCATGTGGCGAACCACAAGGTCAGCCATTACTCTAAAGCTCGTCTAAACCTAAACCTAAGCTCCCTCTTTCCCTGCTCTCTCTCTCTCTCTCTCTCTCTCTCTCTCTCTCTCTCTCTCTCTCTCTCTCTCTCTCTCTCTCTACCTCCCTCCCTCGTTGACTACTCCCTCGTTCCCCCCTTTTTTTGCCCCTCTTCACCTATGGTCTTCATATCCCATAGTTCTCGCCTCCACCATTTTGATACTTTCTTCTCTCTCCCAACAGACGACCCCTACCGTTCAAGTCCAACTGCTGACATCCTTTGCCATTCGCTTCCTTCCACGTTTGCATTGGAGCTGAATGGAAGCCAAGAGGTCTTGTGTGTGCTCGGTATCTGCAAACGGCCAGGATGGTGTCTGGAGATGGGTTTGAGTTCACCCTTTTGCTGAGGGGCGGCACTACTGGTGGATGGGTGCGTGATGGGCACCCTTTTGCTGAGGGGCGGCACTACTGGTGGATGGGTGCGTGATGGGTGCAGAGACCAAAACACGTTTGTGTCCCTGACATCGGCTTTAAAGTTATCAGTTCTTCAATTAACTTGCCTTTTACCCTGTCAAAACGTCTTCTGATGCGTGTGGCTGGGTCGGCCGGCCAGGGCCACTTCCGCCCCCACCCCGGACCCCCAGTTGCTCAGCAAAGGTGTGGTTCCGGTGGGTGGGTGGTGGGGGCACTCATGTGGGGGGCGTTGAGCTGTGGCCCTAGCCCCCCCCCCCCCCATCTGCACCCCTCCACTCCCGCCAATTGGGAACTATGAACTCTCGGTGCCAAAGGCGCTGGCGATAAAATTTGGCCTGCAGCAAGGCCCAAAACAGGGCACCGAAGGCGCTGGAGAAAATTCTTTTCAGCGCCAACGACCCCCCAGACCGCCCTCTTGGACCCAACCCCAGCCCGAGCCCCCCCCATCCCAGACCCCCCCCCCACGCCCGCCGCGGATCTGCGCCAACTGCCTACCACTGGATCATGGGGGCTGCCAGGGTGTGGCACGCCAAGGGGGCGGAGTTCTGGCCGGATTGTGGCGAACACAATCCCCCGGGGACTTTGGGTGTTGGGCAAGGGCTGGAGGGGGTTTCACCGTGGCAGAGGAACGGGGGTACGTGCATGACCCATCAGCCCCCCCACAAAACACTGCATTGCGGATTGATCCCCGTGTCATTTTGTGTTGACAAGGGAGTAGGGGTGGGGGCGCTGGTGGAGGGTGAGGGTGAGGAGCTGGTGCAAGGTGCAGATCTGTGTGTCTTGCGGTGGTTCGGTCGATCAAGTTTGGGTCGGTGGGGGGGCACGGGCCGGGGATTGTCCTTGTTGGGGGTGGCCGCGGCAGCCGCAGCCTGTACGGGTGGGCAGGCGGGGGTGGTGCCGGTCTGGGTGGCGGCTCAGGTGGCGAGCCAGTGCAGGAGCGGGACCCGGGCGATGGCTGGCCCTATGGGGACGTCGAAGGCTGGTACGTCCAGGGGTTGGGGGAGGGTGGAATCATCGACGGTGGTGGGTCCGAAATGGGAGGTGAGGACGAGGGTTGAAGTGACTAGGGCTCGCGGGGGAGGCACTGAGGGACCAGGCAATGAGGGCGGGGGTACGGCAGCCTGCCGGGGGGGGTACGGGCGCCTGCGGGGGGGGGGTACGGGAGCCAGGAGGCGAGGTGGTTGGCGGAGAGAAGGGGGTGCTCCTGTTCTCTGAGCTGTTGGGTGAAGGAGAACCACCACCGCAGGACGCTGGGCTCGAGTGGCGAGTCCCGGAGGGGGATTGGCAGCACGCCCACCTTCACCGCCTTGCGGTGGGCCGACACGAGCAGGCGGGGGTTGTTGGGAGCTGAGGGCCACGGAGAGGGGCTGCCACGCGTCAGCTGCTGTGAGCTGTGACCGTTGTAGGTTGAGGGACAGTTGAGAGAATGGGTGGGCCATAGCATCTGAGGAGGGTGAGGCGGGGGACAGTGCTCAGGGGGGGGGGGTGGATGGATGGATGGTTTGAGCATTGCAGGGGGCGGCTCCCTGGGACCCAGGCTGGGTTAGGCCCCCCCGGTGCGGCCACCCCCATGCCCTCGCCGGGGTTGGTAGGGGGCGGGCCGAGATAGGCGTGCTAGGGTCAGACCACGGCACGCACTCGGTGTTGCTTGGGCTGGGTGACTGTATGCCGCCACCCCCTGGGGCTTGGGGTCGGGGGTCGGGGTGTGTGTGGGGGGGGGGGGGGGTGGCTTGTGTGGGTGCTATTGTGTCCGTGCCCTTGGCCTGTGCTGTTACTTGCCAAGGGAGGGGCTTTCCCCGGGGCAGTCGCTGACAATGAAGAAGAGCGGGGGAAGGCGGTGACCGTGGTGTGACCCAGGCCATACTCATTGCTGGGCTCCCCTGTGGTCCTGAGAAGCGGGGATGGGCCCCGTGTTGGCACCGATAGGCCTGATGAGGGAGGCCCCCACAACCCGGGGCTGCTCCACCTCCTTTCCCTCCTGTGCCGTGTGCACAAAGGGGGGTCTGCCCGCAGTGCCAGGGCGGCAGACCCGCGCTTGTGGCGGCTTTCAGGCGGCCGGTCGCTCTCACCCCCTTGCTTCACCGACCCACCCCACGAAGGCCAGATACCTCTCGGGACATCTGAAACCCGCTGCATTTGGCCTGTGCGACCGGTCCCGGGGTCTCTTTTGCGCCAAAATTTTTCTTCGCTGCCGATGAGACACCAAAGGGGGGGGGGGGCTCAGGGGGCGCACCGTGCGCTGTGCACACGCGCTGTGCGAAAAGCCGGCTGTTTTCCACCACCGGTAGCCACGAGTCCCAGGGTCCTGCATTCTGCACCCTACAGCCCCTGCTGGTACACCAGGGATTGTTTTTTTAGTCTGATGCTTGCCGCAGGTCCCAGGGTCCTGAATTCTGCAACCCAATCTGTTTTGAATTTATCATGCATGCTTCTGTAGGTTCTCACCAGGAGTCAGTTTATGCACTTTTCAGCCATTTTTGGTATGTTGGCGGATTTGGCGACCTCGGTGACCCCGTGCTACCCACTCTGAGGGGTGTGAGTGGGGATGTTGTGACAGTATATGCCTACTAGGATACGGAAGGACGTTTTTTGCAGTCTCTAGCCTTGCTGAGAGCCGGTCACAACCCGTGCCAAAGACACGAAATGACTGTTTCCACCAATAATGGCGTAGTGCATGGGCCGGTACACAACCTGCTTGTTAGCGAAAACAACAGGTGGTGATGCCATGAGCGAAGGAGCCAGTGCGCGTTTGGACGGAGGTGGGCAAGTGAAGATGGGGATTTGGACCGGGTGTGCAAGGGGGATGGTCCTGACACCCCCCTTCCAACATGTGGTGGATCTGAGTTTTGATTGGCGCCACGTTGGGCCCAAGTTCAGGGGTGTTCCCGGGATAAACAACGTCATAATTGGCGCTGTACGCGCGCTGTGCCCGCGCTGTGCCTGCGCTGTGCGAACACGCCCCCCTCAATCCCCCCCTCCCCCCCTCCCCTGCGCCGCAAGGACCGCCCCTTGATTTAGCCTCCCCTGCATGGCCTCCCAGGACGAGGACTTGTGCACACAGAAACCCGCCCCCCGACCCTCCAAGCTGGACGAGTTCAATGGGGCCGCTGACTGCGCCTCCGATGCGGGCGCGCGCGACTCCCCCGTCGCCGGGCCCTCCCACGTGGACGCCATCCCGCATCCGGTCGCCTGCGACCCTCTCGAGCCGCGCTCGCCGCCGTGGGACACAGAGACGCCCAAGTGGTACTGGTTCACCCTTGGCCACTGGATCTACGGCAACCCCCACGCGACCCTGTGCCGCAAGCTCGTGCGTGCCCCCCCGACCCTCACGTACCACCAGCTCGAGGCCGCACTGTTGGACCCGCAGGGTCCGCCCGTCAACGCCCCGTGCCACACGGCCTCGGTCTTGTACTCGCTGGTCCGGACCCACACGGACGCGGCATACCGCGAGTTCAAGGCCGCCACGGGGGAGGAGGTGGTGTCGGGCGGCGGGGGCAGCGACGACAGCGGGGCCACGGGAGGAGGGCGGGGCTCGGGGGAGATATGGGCCAGGGCAGAGGACGGGGTCGGCGTGCAGGACCTGCAGGACAAGGTGGGGGCGATGGAGACCCACATGCAGACTATGATGGGCATGCTTGTGCAACTGCAGGGGATGCCGGAGCTGGTGGAGCACATGCACTGCGTGCTGCTGACCATGCAGTCTGGGCCCCTCCCTAATCCAGTCAGAGCCCACGGCGATGGTCCAAGTGCCGCGAGCGAGACCTCGTCGCCGAGGGATAAGATGTTTTAAGCAGAACCCCCTCCCCACCACCACCGCCCACCCAGGGCTCTCCTTAGCAACTCAGCACCACTGGAAGGGGGGGGGGGCGCTGCCATCATTGATTGGCCGGAATCACCGATCCAAGTTTTGCCCAATCACTCAAGAGGGCGGAGCGGGGGCAACCCCTTTGACCCCATCCCCTCCTTCAGTGATTGGGCGCCTTTGGCACTTATGAACTTGGGCCCAACGTGGCGCCAATCAAAACTCAGATCCACCACATGTTGGAAGGGGGGTGTCAGGACCATCCCCCCCCGCACACCCGGTCCAAATCCCCATCTTCACTTGCCCACCTCCGTCCAAACGCGCACCGGCTCCTTCGCTCATGGCATCACCACCTGTTGCTTTCGCTACCTGGTGCCTGAGGGGGCAGAACCCGCGGATGTTCCCAGTAGAAGCAGAGCATGGCTTCTGACGTAACCAAGTGGCGGCACATCACCAAACGCTAACCCGAAACCCCAACCAAGACGCCGGTCTTGTTCCATGCACACACATATACAAGTGTCAACGGCGGGCGTGGCACACTGTTGTACGCGTTGTTGAATCCTACGGACCAATGGTCCTGAACGAAGCGCTGCTCCAGAAAAGATATCATAAAATTTGTCCCCACATCTGTTTTTAGCAAGGCAGCCAAATGCACTCTTGCAGAGGATCCTTGGGACAAAGTGCTTTTTGGGCAAGATGCTCAGCAAGGAAAGACACCATTAGATTATACATATTGCGCAGGACACACCGAAACATCACAGCACGCCACAGCATACCATATGTGACCCAAGTACAAAATAAATCTTACCCCCTATTTTCTTTCTGCTTGTCTTGCTGCCTGCCAAAAGAAAGTGAAAAAGAGCACATTTCTTTGCCACAATCCCATTGCATTTTTTTATGAACCCACCGTATGCTGTTTGTATTTGTTGCATTTGTATACACATTTTGAAACAAAAAGAAACAATGGTACCAATCAGATTCACTGCTATTGGCACCGGAGAGGTGGCATAATATATTCATAGATGTTCGGGCCATTTCTAGCACGGGTAAAGCAATGGAGTTGTGGCATGAAGGGTGATTCAGTCAGGGAAGTTCTCAGTCAGTCCTGCTGAACGGTCTCTATGTACACATAGGGTAGTGCACACAGGGGCCACTCAGCAAGGCTGAGACAGAATTTCCCCTTGACCTTCCGGTTGAATAGTACAAATGGTGCATATTGCACATAAACGATCAATGCTGGTCCGGGCAAGAGGTCGCATTCCCCTGCTGGGGGCCATGTCCTTCTTCATCCCTTTGCAGTCAGGCTCTGTGGGGGGTCTAAGGGAGAGAAGTGCTTGGTATTTGCTTGGTGCTTGGCATGAAGGGTGTGTGTAAACCAACCACCATTTTTGCACTCCAGAATAGGCAGTCGCCTTAAGCTGGAGCTACACACATAAATACCATACACTCCCCAAGCGTGCACGTTTTCAGAGGTGGCTGTCTAACGACCACATGGAGAAAATCATGGGCAGGCTACTGCAAAGCAATAGGAAAATTTTTTGCACGAATTCCTTTATTCTCAGGCTGGTGGTTGGGCAGCCTCATCCAGCATAGGTCAAATAATGTCCAACCTCCAAAATATACACTTCGCATATACAAAGTATATATTGCCTGAGCAAGGATTTGTCAACTCGCAGTGCTCTCAGTGGGGTTTGCAGATTGCAAGATCGAGCACAGGTGTGCACAGTAGCTAGGTTGCCACGATCGCATGTGGTATATTTCGGGATTTTTTGTCCATTCTGAAGGGTTTTGTGGTAGGAAATGAGGGTTGTTTTGGTACATTCATCCGGAACATCTTTGTTCAATGGAGGAAGGTCTCAAGAGCAAATGACCCCAGCCAACTCCGTACCGTGCCAATCCTAACTATTTGCGGAAATAATTAATTCCCGGTCCAACGTGTTGTTTTGCGGCAAAAAAAAACGCAAAAAAATATTAATTTTTGGCTTTGTGCCCTTCGCAAAAATGGGTTCCGCAAAAAAAATCGCAAAAAAAAATACTTTTTGCCCCTGCCCCCCTTTGCAGAAATACCACAATTGCGGGACGGATGCTGTGTTTGCCCCACTGCTTGTTGTCCCACCCCCCCACCCTTCTGTTTCTCAGACCCCATTCTGCTCCTTGCTGTGCTGTCAGAGAATGTATTATGAAGCAGGGTACCCACGAGCGTCAAGTATTGTGTGAGCACGTTGGACATATTTGAATTTGGATATTGGTGTGCCCCAAAGCAGATAAAGGGGCTAGTTCTCGCAGACCCGGATACTTGCATTTTGATGTTGCTGTGCCCCAAAGCAGATAATGGGGCTAGTTCTGTGCAGCTGGGGTCATCGTTATTTGATTTTGGTTGTTGAGAGGTAAAAAGGAGTAAACCCGCGGGCCGAGCGAGGGTTTCTCCTGGGGGGAAGACAGGCCCACTCGCCCAAACCAAGGTAAACAAAACGCGACCACAGGGGTGGCTCGCCAGGCTGTGCGCGCGTAGGTGGTGTTAGAACCCCTTGGGTTCTGGACCACCCAGGGGTCCTAACCAAGGGTCTTGTCCCCCAGGCGGGTTCGCTCACACCTTGCGGTAACCACACCTTGTTGCTTGCTTTACAAGAATAAACAACTGCCACTCGCTCAGTGTCAGTTCCTCATAGTATTAAGACTAGGCCACTGCTTGCTCACAACACAGGCTCTGGGGCAAAGTTTTCCCCTACCTGTGTGGCCCTGCTTTGCTTTCCTCTGCTTACAGGGCCCATGTTCAACCTTCGTACTTATTTTTCTGTTATTCCCCATGAAACAGCTGTGGCCCGCTTTGCTGCTGCAGCAGACGAAGCTGCTGCAACTGATTTCTGCAGAGGCATCGGCATGGGTATGGTCAACTCTGTCGCCAGCCCTGCGGAACCTGCCCCACGTCGTCCTGTTGGTCGACCCCAGGGCAATTTTGATGTGCAAGGATTGATCCACATTTGTATGCCTGCTTCGGATTGGACTGCAATCCCACAGTCCAAATGATCAACATTTGTATGCCTGTGTAGGATTGGACTGCAATCCCAGAGTCCAAGGTACCCCAGGCCCTTCGCAAAAATGGGTTCCGCAAAAAAAAACGCAAAAATAAAAAAAACTTTTGTCTCAATATGCTCCGCAAAAAAGGGTTCCGCAGAAAAAAATCGCAAATTTTTTTTTTCCCCCTGTTTTAAGTGTTGCCGCAAAATTTTGCTTAAATAAAATTCGAAACACCCAACGCAAAACTTAGGATTCCGCAAATAGTTAGGATTGGCACGGTAAGTTACAGTCAAACAAAATGCGCAACACTGCTGCACACTGCCACAAGGTCATTAAACACTACCGCACACTGCCAGAAGGCCATTAAATGCATATTTTAGCTGAACAGCAAGATTGCCTCTAAGTACCCCCGCCCCATGTGTGCCGAAAAAAAACCCGCCCCCACAAGTGCGGGGATAGTAGACCAACAAGCAAATCCGGTGCAAAACTCGGCCTTGCATTGACCCCCAGCACAACACCTTTTTGCATGACGCCCTTCCTTCTTCAATACATTGACAGGTCTTTGTAGCAAAGGGATCATGTGTGCGGGTGAGTGAGTGAGTGTGTGTGTGGTGGGCGGTGCAATGAACACAAGGGCTGCAGGGTGCTCAGAGTTATGCCATAGTATGTGCATTCCGCATCGCTTGGTCACTTTCGAACGCTGGGTCTTCCCTGGTATTGCACTTAGTCTATGGCTGGCCACTGGGGAGTCTGCTTTGTTTTGCTGCGCCAACTTGCGCGTGACCACTCTTGTGTGATGTGAGTGGTGTTGGTGTTGGTGTTGGTGTGGGGTGTGGTTGTTACTCGTGTGTGACCCGTATGCGCCAAGAGTAAGGAACGTGTTTAATAGCTGCTGGAGGGAGTCTGCAGGCAGGGACCGAAGTCTAAGCTCTTTGGAGGGAGAGGGGCCTTGGTTGTTCATTACTATGGCTTCCACAAACCCTACGGCACCGTACACGCTTTCTAAGAGTCCATTTTGTCTGCATATGCTTTACGAATCGTGTCGACGTCTGTGTAGCGACTGCCATTTTGCCCGGATTGGAGATGGACCACACAACATATGTCCCGGGTTGGGCTGAAGGCTGGACGCAAAGCAGTCTCCAATGCCGGGACTCAAGTGTCCCCTCGAACGTCGTGGTGCTAACCCACGGCAACCGGCCGCAACGCCTCATTGAATCCTTAGGGAATGACGTGGTGGTTGCCCCCATTACGCACCGCTCCTTTGGGTTGGAGGAGCTAGAAACTTGCATGCAAACCCTTGCATACTTGAGTCCACATTGCACACATTTGTGGATCACGACCAACACATTGCAGAGTTCCAGCTTTGCCACTGTGCTGCCGTCCCTGCTCCGGGCCGCGGTGCAGCACCTCAAATGCAAGCATGTGCTGCTCCTCACCCGGAACGCCGCGCGCGCCTGTGTCGCAGACTGCCCCGAGCACTTCGATGCCAAGCTGTGGGATGTTTGCGGCAGCTTGTTGCCTGTGCCTGGGGTCATGTGCACTGTGATTGACTGTGATGTGACCGGCACCGGCGTGAAGACCGAGATGTGGCGCACCCCAGGCCTTGGACCGTTGCTCCGAGTCGTATACCGCCAAGGTTTGCGCTGGGTCTCAACGCACACGGTGAAGGTGCAAAGAGCAAGGCTGCAGGCGGTTGTTAAGGAATGCATCGGCAAAGCCTATGACTTGGAGCCGGAGGCGATCCGGGACTCCGACCTCCTCGACAACTTTCACTTCACCAACACCCTTGCGGCGTCGCTATGTGAACGCCTGCAGGTACTCTGGAAGGGAGAGGGCCTGCAGGCAACACTGTTGTGCGTCTATTGTGGCAATGTGAACCGGCGCTGATCCTCACCTCAGAGAGGAGCGGTGAGAGAGCTGCAAAGGGCCGGAGAACCCTCGCGATCCATCCTTGGCCGCCGTGCGGGGACCCTTTCCCAACCACCGACAGGTCGGGTGACAGGCCGGGACGGTACCCCAACATATATGACTCAACATGACCCCCACGACGCGCTGATCATTTTGACGAGTATATCACGGGGAGAAAATTGGTGTGAAAAATGTTCCATCCAGGCCACTTCGCGGCCCAGTTTCCACACCATTCAATAAAGGCCCGGCACCAAAGCCCATTCCTCCAAACCCCACTGGCCCCCTCCTTCGCCGGACTCCGCATTCATTGAAATCGCAGTCGAAGAGCAACTGTGCCCTTGCGCCATGGCATCACGGCCCCAGACATCAAGCGGGATGGCCTGGAGCTTCCTCGTGGGATCTGGGAAGGATTGCGGTGTTGATTGGGGGGGATGTTGGGGGGATCACCCGGGGGGGGGGGGGGGGGGCAGGAAATGGTCTCCCCCCCCCCCCCCGGCGGAGCACTTTTTCCCCCACCAACTTGGCTGCAAGGCAACGAGTCAGAAGAAAACGCTCTTCAGTGGCATTGCCATCGGCGCCTTTGGCGACCTGCGACAGATGAAGTAGCCCGTGTAAGAGACGGAAGGGCGCGTCAGAGTGTCGGAAACTAACCGGCACAATGGACAGAGCTGACTGGATACCGCCACCCCCCCCCCCCCCGGCCGTGCGGATGCGGTGGAACTATGGCGCCTGACGGTGGGTCGGGTATGTTCGACGGGCCGCTGGTGTGGCCCAACGATGGCCACCATCCTTCACAGCCCCAATCCAATGTGTTCTCCCGCACTGGACAGGCTGCGAGAGGCCACTGATGTCGCCGTACATGTTGGAAGGGCCCCTTCCAGGCGGCTGGTCAACAAGCACCTGGGGGTCAAAGACGCATCCGAGGCAGCGGTGCAAAAGGGTCGTCAGGTTTGGGTCATCGGGTGTAGGCCGCGGGGCCCACGCCCTTTGGGAGACTGGGGGAATGCTCTTGGCCCTGCTCTTCGGGCGGTGCCTGCCATGCACTGCACTGCGCACGCGCTGCACTGCTGTGCGCGGGGCGCACCGCTGAAGACGACCGGTCTGGACCACTCCGTTGACGATCGGCATTCAACAGTTTGCGTCCTGCAACGGGGGGGGGGGGCAGAATTTTGCTTCACAACTCAGCGTCTCCTGTGGTGGGGGGGGGGGGGGGGGCTCTAACACCCCCCCCGCGGACCCGGATTTCATAATGGGAAAACATGAATTCTACCAAATGAAATATTGATTTGGCTGTTTTTGGTACACAAACTTTTGGGCTTTTGGGTTCCAGGACGCCCACCCCCCCCCCCCTAAAGGAGAACTCTGGCAGGGGGTTGGCGCACACGAGGCGCGGGCCCGGGCGGTTTGCGCCTCGTGTGACGAGGCGCGCGCGTCCGGCAAACCCCAATGCAGTGCCAATTTTCGTCGACATTCTGAGGGTGTATGATCCGTGCAGCGGATACAGTGCGCCGCGTGCGCTGAAGAAACGCTGTGGGGGGGGACGTGGAGTGCGTGGAACAGGGCACCTGGGCCGCACAGAAACACAGCGAGGCAGGCTATGGACGGCCTGTGGACGGAGGTGTGTGGACAGCAAAAACAGTCAAACGACCCCGGCAACAACCAACAAATCCTCAATACGCCAACTACTGGGCGCCGCTGACGCGCAAACGGCACACCACGCCACATTCAGCACAGCCCCGACACACCAACTCCTGGGCTCTGCAAACGCGGAAAAGACACCAGCAAGAGCACCGGCCGCAGCGGCCGACAGAAAGCAGCGACCCGACACAAGATGCGAAGGGAAGAACGGGTGACCGTCCAGGGCCCCGTAAAGGAGCAACAACCAGACGGAATGTCACACAGGGGGTTCACCTGACCAGAAAGTGCCTTCCAGCCCTCTGTCCTGCCCAGGGCTGTGCTTACTGTTTGGCCTACGGGACGGGGTGAAGGGGGTATGAGGGCAAAACAAAATTTCTGTACCTAACGCCGGCCTCTCATTTTCGGATCTCTATTCAAAATTTCATTGTTCCCCAGAGAAAAAATGTTTTGGTTGTGGGTGGGTAGGCCGTTGGGCCTGGGTGCGTGAGTCCGCCAACCCTCGCCCGTGGATAAGCACATCCCTGGTCCCGCCCGTCACGCCCCCCTTCACCCACCGATTCCAGGACAGCACCGGCGTCAGCCTCCCCGTCCAGGCCCTGCTCCGCAGCGCCGCCACCGTCGACGACGTCGTGTCAGCGCTGCTCGACTGCGAGCCCCGCGCCGGGGGCCCGGCGCTCGAGCCGCCGGCCCCCGCGCCGCGCCCGGCCAGCGCCCCCATCCCCATCGCCCTCGGGGCGTCCCCCCCCCTGTGCTCCTCCCCCCGGAGCCTTGGCTCCAGCCCGCCTTCCGGCCCCCCGCTGTCCCGGCACAGCCCCTCGTTCGTCGGGTCCATTCCCATGGCCACCCCCCGCACCCACTCCAGTTTGGAGCAGATGGCGGTCCGCCGGCACTCCGTCAGCAGCGACATGCTCGGCGCCGACCTCTCTGCCCCCTACCCCTCGCCGTGCCTCACGCCGCAGGACTCCATCTTCCACGGGGCCGTGCATGCCGCGTTGGCGCTCGCCCCGAGCCCGCCCGACGAGCCCCCTCCGGTGCAGCACGCCGCCGTTCTGGGCATGGGCTGCCGGTTCCCGGCGACGGCGGAGGGCCTGGAGGGCTTCTGGCGGCAGCTGGAGCAGGGCCTGGACTGCACGTCCCCGATCCCGCTGGAGCGCTGGGATAACGAGGCCGTCTACAGTGAGAAGCCGGCCACGCCGGGCAAGCTCTACACAAGGTCGCGCCGGATCATCGTGGGCACTCCTTACCAATCCCCAGCGTGTAATGAGTCGCATGGTAGGCACGCTCCGGGCGTAGGGCTGGGTGCTCCCTCACTGTCAGGGTATAGTCTGGACCACTGGACCACGTCACGTGGCTCCCGTCACTCTGTACAGTCTCTACACCGTTACTCTACACCATTACTGTGTACCGTGACTGTATACCGTTACTCTATAGCGTTGCTGTACTGGTATCGAGCAATAGCATACGGTAACAGTGTAGAATAACGGCATGGAGAAACCGTAGATAGTAACGGTGTGGAGTAACCGTGTGAGTAACGGTGCAGACGAAGGGTCCGTACAGAGTAACGGTGCAGAGTAACGGTGCAGAGTAACGGTATACACCGTTCCTCAACACCGTTACTCTACGCCGTTACTCTACGCCGTTACTCACACCGTTACTCCTCCCTGTTACTCTACACCCACCCGATATGGCAGCACTGGCGGTGCCAAATGGCAGTCAAGGAGTGCAGGGCCTCCCCAGTCGTGCCATGCGCCGCGGCTGCCCCCATGCCTTGCAGTCGTGGGGTGGCTGGGCAGCCACTAAGCCCCAGCACACCACTCCACCCGGGGGGGGGGGGGGGGGGGGCTTGGCGTCAGGTCCCCAAGCCTCCCCAGCAGGTCTGGAGCACCAGGCACACACACAACCCTGACAGCAACCAACCGAGGAGCGAGCAGGTGGGTCACCGTGCCCCCTACCCCCTCCAGACCCCACCACCTTGGCACTGCCCTCTTGGCAGGAAGAGCATTGCTCTGGGGAGGCCGGGTTTTCATTTGCGCGGGGGGGTTGGCACAAGGCGCAGATCCAACAGAATGCATCACAGTGCAGCGCAACACAAATTAGAACAGCATAGGGCAGCATGACGCCCAAGCACACGGAGCTGACGGAGGCACACAAAGGAGATCGATGCACAAACCTCGTAGGCAGGCCCCGGACGCTCGGATTCGGCCCCGCCAATGGGTGGGCGGCCCTGTCCAAGCACTTCGGAGGTTACCCGGGCTCGGCCCCGATGGGAAGAGTGGCCCTACCCGGGTAGCCACGCCCGCCACACCTCATGGAGGCAACGCAGCGCCTAACGCAGTGCAACACGCAAGAGCTGGCAGAGGCACACAGCGAAAGTTGCCAGCACACGAAAGCCACACAGCACATAGTATAGCAGAACAAAGCAAAGCAGTGTACCACAACGATGGCGGCGGACAGCCACACCACCTGCCGCAAGCACCAGCACCAGCCCAACACCCAACGCCTAGGGTGGGGGCCACACCCACCGCATGGGCACTTCACCCACGCCCAGCCACCGCCGCCCACAAACAGGGCGCGGTCGCAAGTCCCAAAGGCAGGCCCCGGGGGCTTGGACTTGGCCCCGCCAATGGGTGGGCGGCCCTATCGAAGCGCTTCAGAGGTTACCCGAACTCGGCCCCCACGGGGGGAGCGGCCCTGCCCGGGTAGCCGCGGCCGCCACGCCTCACGGAGGCAGCATAGCGCACAACGCGGAGGCAACATAGCACACAACGCAGCGCAGCAGGCCAAAGCCGGCAAAGGCACACAATGAAACTCGCCAGCACACGATAGCACGCAGCACACAAGTACAACAGAGCAAAGCAAAGTAGTGTACCACAACGACAGCGGCAGACAGCCACACCACCCGCCGCGAGCACCAACACCAGCCCAACACCCAACACCCAGAGTGGGGGCCACACCCACCACACGGGCACTTCACCCACACACATCCACTGCCGCCCACGAACAAGGCACACACGTGGGGCATCACCAAGAGCCCAAGACCCCACACCCCAACGCCAACACGGCGCCCACCAGACACGAAACGACCAAGGCCACACTTACACACAACATAGAAGGGATGCTTCCCTGATGCACTCCCGGGAGCCATCACCATCCCGACCACACCGGGAGGGGAAGGCAACCCAAACCTAAGTAAGGGGGCCGCCCCTGCGGGGGGTTGGCAGCCGGCTACGCGGTTGTCCATTGGGCAGCGACCTAAAACATGTACTGCCCGCGAGTAGCTAATTCTGTCACCAAGGCCTAGTGCAGGGGCCTTGGGCACGCTTATGAGACACAGCGTCCAAACCATTGGTGGTCACTGCACACGACCAACCAGGGGGTGGACTCACACGAGTCCCCAGCTCCGAGGCGTGGACGGCCCGGAGTGAAGTCCTCAAACGGGGAACCCCTCAGCAGCCCAGAAAGCAAAATAGCAACAGCGCAACACATTCACCCCAGAACAACCCCAACAAACACCAGTGACAGGTCGGTTTGTAGATTTGGAGACATGTGCAAAAGTGCCCGGTGCCCCTGGCACCACCCAACTGCGAGTGGGACAACCCAACAGCCACAATGGGATGCGGGGAGCGACATGCTACCCCCCGGCGCCGCACACTAGAAGCAGTGAGCATGCCAGCTGAAAAAGAAAGAGCCCGCAACTGGGAGGAACGCAAGCACCAAAACAATCGGGCACAGGGCCGCCCCACACACGGCAGTGAGACGAGCCCCAACAGGACACACAACAAGACACAAGGGAACCATGAGGTGCGAGCATTGCAGCAACCACCAAATGCGGCGCACGCCGAGCGAGCCGTCAGCAAACACCCCCCCCCCCCTCCCTCTACAAGGTGCCCACGTACTCCACAAGGGCGGGGGTTGCGCCCCGTGCGCCGGGAGGTGCCCGCCACGGGGGTGGCAACAGGGCCGTGAACAGCCAACTGCACACGGGACAGTCCACGTCGTACGGAGATGTGAAATCCTCGTACGGGGGGGGCAGGCGGGTGGGACAGGAGGGGGTGCGCGACATGGGCACCCAGGAGCGCCGCCCGACAGGGGGAGGAGCAACACAGACACACAGAACGCGGGAGCCACACCAGGAGGGACAAGGGCGGGCACAGCAGACAAGGAGGAGGGGCACAGCAAGGCAGGAGAGGCAACCAGAACAGCGGGAACAGGGAACCAGAATGGAGCGGATGGTGGAGCGTGCGCATGGGAGGCAGCGGCAATAAAGGGGATGGCCTGGCCAGCCAGCCAGCCCCGTCGCTACCGGGTGCCAGGGCAACCCCTGCTCAACCGGCATCAGGTGGGGGGTGTCTCCGGCAGCCCAGATGGGCTGTTTGCGCAACAGGAGCGGGAGCCCATCAGGGGCAGACCAGCCGTGAGGGGGAAAAGCACATATGGTGGACGGCTTGGACAGCGCGTTGAGGACCAGGGCACCTGGGGCGCACAGAAACACAGCGAGGCAGGCTATGGACGGCCTGTGGACAAAGGTGTGTGGACAGCAAAAACAGTCAAACGACCCCGGCAACAACCAACACATCCTCAATACGCCAACTACTGGGCACCGCTGACGCGCAAACGGCACACTATGCCACATTCAGCACAGCCCTAACACACTAACTACTGGGCTCCGCGAACGCGGAAACGACACCAGCAAGAGCAGCGGCCGCAGCGGCGACAGAAAGCAGCGACCCGACGCAACATGCGAAGGGAAGAACGGGTGACCGTCCAGGGCCCCATAAAGGAGCAACAACCAGACGGAATGTCACACAGGGGGTTGGCACAAGGCCTCGGTATTTGCGCGGGGGGGGGGGGTCAGTTACTCCATAGCGTGGCTCTATACCGTCATACTACACCCTCAACCGATCCCGTCACTCCATACCCTAGGCGCGCCGGCCTGGCTCCGCACATGACGGACTTCGATGCAGCCGCCTTCAACATGAAGCACGCGGAGGCGTTATACACTGACCCCCAGCACCGGGTCGCGCTGGAGGTTGCGTGGCTGGCGTGCGAGCACGGCTTCCTGCTGCCGCAAGATCTGAAGGAGAGCAACACCGGCGTGTACATCGGGGTCAGCAACAGCGACTACTTGATGCGGCAGCTCTGGTGGGACGAACTGACTCCCGTCACGATCAACAGCCACTTCGCGATGGGCAACGCCTTCAGCTGCCTCTCGGGCCGCATCGCCTACCACCTCAACCTCAAGGGCCCGGCCCTGAGCATCGACACCGCGTGCTCCTCCAGCCTGGTCGCCGTGCACGCGGCGTGCCGCGCGCTGCAGGCGCGCGACTGCACACTATGCCTGGCCGGGGGTGTCAACGCCATACTGCACCCCGCGACCACCATCGCGCTCTGCCAGATGACCGCGCTCTCCCCCCGCGACCGCTGCGCCACCTTCGACGCCTCCGCGGACGGGTACTGCCGCGGGGAGGGCTGCGGCATCGTCGTCCTGAAGCTCCTGCCGGACGCCCTCGCGGACGGGGACCAAGTGTGCGCCGTCATCTCCGGGTCCGCCGTGAACCAGGACGGCAGCACCAACGGCCTCACGGCGCCCAACGGGTTCGCGCAGCAGGGGGTCATCGAGGCGGCGCTCGCCGACGCCAAGCTCGAGCCCCAGGACGTGGACGTCGTGGAGGTGCACGGCGTCGGGACGCCCCTGGGGGACCCGATCGAGATCCAGGCGCTGGGGGCGGTGTACGGGCCGCACGTCCGCCCGGCGCCGCTCGTGCTCTCGTCTGTGAAGGCCAACATCGGGCACTTGGAGAGCGCCGCCGGGGTCGCCGGGCTGATCAAACTCGTGCTGTCGCTTGACCACGGCCGCATCCCGGCCCTCCTCCACTTCACCAGCCTCAACCCCCACCTTCCCCCGCTCTGCACCTACAACCTCGAGGTCGCGAGCGCCGCGCGCGACTGGCCCGAGACTGTGGCCCCGGACGACGCGCCGCGTCGCGGCGGTGTGTCCTCCTTCGGGTTCAGCGGCACGAACGCACACCTGCTGGTCGCCGAGGGCCTGTCGCCCGCAACCTCCGCGAGCCCCGCCCCCGCCGCGGCCCCCGGTACGGGCCTCCTGCTCACGCCCCCGCTCTGCCTCAGCGCGCGCACCGCTGCGGGGCTGCGTGACCGCGCCACGGCGTTTGCAGCCGCGGTCGCCGCCGCGCCGGCCTCGGTGCCCGCCGCGTGCGCCGCGGCGGTGCTGCACCGGCCGCACTTTGCGCACCGGCTCGCGTGCGCGCGGCCGGAAGCCGCGGGAGCGCTGCGGCCGATCCTACAGACGGACCCGGGCGCTGGTATTTGGGTCTCAGAGGCCCCAAAGCACTCGCGCACCGCAATCCTGTTCATGGGGGAGCACGCCCAGTATTTCGGGATGGGAGCCCGTCTGGCCGCCACGCACACCGGGTTCCAGGCGCACCTGCAGCGCGCGGCCGCGCTGTTCGACCCGCATCTGAGCGGCGTCTCTCTCCTGGACCTCATCGGGATGGCTCGGCCGCCAGCTGCCACGGACGCGGCGGCGCCCCAGCCTCCCTTGTCCCAGTTCTGCGGGGCGTTCGCGGTGGAGTACGCGCTCGCCCGGCTGCTCATCGATTGGGGTGTCCGGCCCGACGTCCTGCTGGGGGTCGGGGTCGGCGAGTACGTGTGCGCGTGCGTCGGGGGGCTGATGTCGGAGGCGGACGCCGCGCTGCTGGTGGTGGCCCACGCGACGCTGGTGCAGGAGCACCGGCCGGAGGGCTCCACGCTGGCGGTGCTGGTGATGGTGCCACGGGAGGCGGCCGAGGCGGCCATCGAGGAGAGCTGCGACACGCACGAGTGCTGGGTCTCGATGGTCCTCACCGACGCCTGCGTCGTGCTGTCCGGGTACGAGCGCGCCGTCGAGGACGTGCTCCTGACGCTGGACGACTGCGCCTTCACGCACCTCGGCCCCTGCCCCCTGCTCCACACGCCCGCGTGGGCGCCGCACGCGCCCGCCCTCCGCAAGGCCGCGGCGCGGGTCCCGTTCCGGCCCCGGCCGACCATCCCGGTCATCAGCGCGCTGCAGGGGAAGAAGGTGTGCGACGGGGCCATGTCGACGCCGGACTACTGGGCGCAGGCGATGGCCCGCCCGGTGGACCTGCGGCCGGCGCTGCCGCTGCTCGGCGCCGGGCCCCTGGCGGTGATCGAGCTGCTGCCGCACCCGGTGCTGAGCCCGGTGCTGCGCTCGGAGCTGCCGGGCCACACGGTACTGGCCCCGCTGCAGCCGGGCGTCGATGACCTGGATCAGGTCCGGCAGATGCTGGCGCGGCTCTACGTGTCCGGCGTCAGGCTGAACTGGGCCCAGGCCCTCGGGTGCGCGGCGTGCCACCAGCACATCCCCCCGTCGGCGTTCACGCGCTCGTCGCTGCTGCTGGACCTGCCGGCGCTGAGCGGCACCCCGTCCGCCCACCCCCTCCTCGTCTACCGCCCCAAGTGGGTCCAGTGCTTCGACCAGCCGCCGCGCTACGCCGCCTCGTCCAAGTGGCTGGTGATGTCCAACAGCCACCGGCCGGCGGCCGAGGGGGCGGACGGGGAGGTCCTGGTCCGGGCCCGCAGCGCGGCGTTCCCGGGGGGCATGGACCCCCTGGACCCGCAGGCGTACCGGGACATCCTGGCGACCACGCAGCAGCACATCGTCGGCATCCAGTACGTCTGGTGCGCGGACTGCCTGTGCCTGAGGTGTGTGGCCCGCCCCCGGGCGGGAGGCGTTGGTGTGGGCGTGCAGGGGTGTGTGGGGGGGGTGAGAGCGAGCCGCGGGCTGGCCGACGTCCGTGACACACGGGCTCAGGACATCGCAATGATCAGTGGGGTAAGGAGGAGGAGGTTTACTGGGGGCGCCGGGTTGTCACTTCCGGGGGTGGGGGGGGACGGCCGGGACAGCGCCCGGAGGAACAGGGCACCTGGGCCGCACAGAAACACAGCGAGGCAGGCTACGGACGGCCTGTGGACAGAGGTGTGTGGACAGCAAAAACAGTCAAACGACCCCGGCAACAACCAGCACATCCTCAATATGCCAACTACTGGGCACCGCTGACGCGCAAACGGCACACTATGCCACATTCAGCACAGCCCCAACACCGACTGCTGGGCTCCGCGAACGCGGAAACGACACCAGCAAGAGCAGCGGCCGCAGCGGCCGACAGAAAGCAGCGACCCGACGCAACATGCGAAGGGAAGAACGGGTGACCGTCCAGGGCTCCGTAAAGGAGCAACAACCAGACGGAATGTCACACAGGGGGTCGATAGAGCCCCCCAAAACTGGGGGGGGGGGGGTTGGGAAAAATGCTCAATTGACAGGCACCATTAATCAGTTATTATGAACTCTGGCGCCGAAGTTTTCTTTGAGCATTAAAATTGGTCAAATTTTTTTCACCGAAAACATGGCAAATGATGACTTTTCTGAACCCCCTCGATGCGCTGATTCCAAGCATCCTATTTTCATTCTTTTTTTGCCGATTTTAGGGTCTGGGTCACCTCCGAGGCCCGGGGGTCAGTCTCGGTAGGATGTTGGGGGTCCCGTCAATTGAGCCTTTTTTTTGGGGGGGGGGTCCAGCCGGAGGGCTCTATCGACCCCCCCCCCCCCCTCCGGAAGTGAAAGCCCGCCCGCCCCTGCGCCTGTTCGGGTACCCGGACCCACCCGCCTAACCCCCCCCGCGGCCATTTTTCGGGTGGTTCTCGGACGTGTCCTGGAGTCGATGGCCACCAAGGGGCTTTGGCATGTGCAGACCAAGCCCGTCACGGCGCAGGTCATCCGTTTTCTTTGGTTTGGCCGGTTTCAGCAGGTTTCAAAACCGATTTGGGCCCAAGAAGCGCAGATTTGGGAGGGCATGCCGTGGGCCACCACTGGTGAGCCGGGGGCTCAGACTCTTGATTTGGGACGGGTGTGTGTCGGATGCAAAAGATGGATCGAGTAGAGTAGAGCCCGAAGTGTTGGGGGGGAGGTATTGGCAAGACTGTTGTGGTCGTTGTTGGGTAGATTTAAGGGGAGAGGGGTGTAGTAATATTTATGTCAAGTCGGTAACCGACGGCGGTTGGCGGGTAGCCGGCGGCGATTGGAGGGTAATCGACGGTGGTTGGTGGGGAACCATCTTGACATATGGGTTGCATCAGACTAAAAAAAAATTTGCTGGTCAAACAACAGCCGTCAAAATGAGCAAAACTGGGGATGTCAGGACATACGGGTTGCATGAGACTAAGATAAGAAATTCCTGGTGGAACCGCAATGGCCATAACGTGCAGATTTTTTTTTCATTAACAAACGTCCTGATTTATGTATATACGTCCATGTACTTTGCAGTTTGAGCATGATTTGAACGGTGGCCTTGGTAAGTACACATATCTGCACGTGTATCGTGTGTGTACCAGAATGGGTCCGGATTTTCTGTGCATCAAGCGTGATCCAGAGTGCATTCTCCAAGAATGGTCGATAACGGGCGGAGTGGGGGTATCATCAAGCCAAGGCCCCGGAATATTGGTCGGCCGCGGCGGTAGTGCGGCGCAGTGGCCTGGGGCCCGGGCACTGCAGATGGACGCTCGATGGCGCCAGCCGACCCAGACCAGACCAGGCCGCGTGCCCTTGTGCGTTGCTCTCCACCACACGTCCCCAGCGATGGGCTTTGCGGGGGAGCGGGGCGAAAGGGGGGGTTTCCAGAGCGGTTGCACCAGCGGTTACCGGCGGTTGGATGCGCCGTTGGGAGGCAATGTGCGGCGGGTACAAGCAGTTGGAGGCCCGTTGGGGCAGGCAGGAGCGGGTGGCCGCGCGCACCGGCATCGTCAAGAGCGCCCCCCCGGTCCCTCAGGTCCGACGACGTGGGGACTCAGGTCGAGGAGATGCTCTGGGCCCTGACCTGCCTCTTCAACGCCCTCGTCGCCACCAACGCGACGCTGCGGGTCCAGATCGTCACCTGCAACGCCGTCGCCACGGGGCACGCGGCCGAGACCGCGCCGTACGGCGCCGCGCAGGCGTGCGTGGCCCCGTTCGCGCAGTGCGCCGCCGCCGAGAACGCGCACCTCAGCGTCCTCAGCGTCGACGTCGACAGCCTCGAGGGCCCGGGCCTACGCGCGAGCCTCGCGCACGAGCGGCTGCTGCCGGTGCACGAGGACGCGGTGGTGTGGCGGGAGGGCAGCCGGTACACGCCGCGCCTCAAGTCCGACACGGCCACCCCGAAGCACCCGCACTCGTGGACGGAGCCCGGCGTCTACGTCCTCGCGGGCGGCCTCGGGGCGCTGGGTCGGCAGATCGCCCGGCACATGGCCCTCAAGGGCGCGCGCCGGCTCGCGCTCGTGGGGCGCACCCGGGCGCCGGACCGCGCCGAGTGGCCGCGGCTCGCTCAGGACCCCGCGTCCGCCGCGGCCGTGGGGGACCTCCTGCGGGTGGAGGAGGCCGGGGCGCGGCTGTCGACGCACGTCGCGGACGTCGCGGACGCGGCGGCGATGCGGCGCGTGCTGGCGGAGCTGGAGGGGGAGGGGCCGATCCTGGGGATCCTGCACCTCGCGGCCTGCCCGAAGGAGAGCATCTGCGCCGTGCAGCACCTGGACCCCCAGCGCCTGTCGCGCTGCCTGGCCGCCAAGGTGCGGGGCACGGTGGTGCTGGACGCCCTCGTGCGCGAGCGGCAGGTGCGCCCCCTTTGAAGTTTGGAATGGCAAAATTCGGCACGACAGAAGTGTGCCGAATTATGCGGTGGTATATCCAAAGGCCCGAGGCCAGTTTTCTGGGTGTCGCTTTTAGATCTCTTGGCATGCACACTTCCGTTGTGGCCGACAGCCCCCAGGGAATGATAGTATGCACGAAGTCGCCCCCCCCCCCCCTTACCTCCCCCCCCCTTACCGCTCAAGTCAGTGCTGGAGTCGGCAAACCCCCGCATGGACTCGGAGTGTGCATCTGGATGCACCTGGTCAACGGCACGGGCAACAGCCCGTCTCCGGGACGGCCGACCCCCGGAGTAGTCCAACAGCACAAGTCATCCGGGGGCTCCGTTGACACAACCAAAACACGTTCGGGCCCACAGAGGGTCAGAATGAGCAGTGGCGAGAGGCCAATAGGCGCTGCCAAAGGCAAACAACCTAACACCGAGGCCTTGTGCCAACCCCCCCCCCCCTACCTCCCCCCCTACCGAGCCCCCCCCCTTTACCCCCCCACTACCTCAGGAATACCCCCCCCCCCCTCATCTACAAGAGGAAGCAGTCGCAATCGCAACATGCCCGCCTACCCTGACCCGACGGCAGCCGAACCCAAACCCAAGGCAGCCCCGTAGCGATCGCCAACGACCGCCGTCGCGAGGTCCACTTCCGCAACTACCGTATGCAAAGTCCGTGCGATCCATCGGCACACGGTAGTCTTGTGGGGGTGTGGGATGCCCCGCCGGCCCCGTCAGCCTCCCACAAATCCATACGACAAAGCGGCGTGCCGCTTTATCGCACTGACTTCTCATGAAGAAGTCTTTGTCAGACAAGTCGGCACCCGGATGAACGTTCTCAAATGGGCCCGTAACCCGCGTACGGGGGGGGGGGGGGGGGGCGAGGGCACTTTGTCCATCCCTGGCCCTTGCCCAAAGCAGTTGGGAGGGCATGGACGGCGGTGGGCAGTTACCCGCCAACAGCTGCCGGTTGATGTACAGCGGGTGCGGCCCAACGGCCTGCGCTCGCCGGGCGGCCTGTGCCTTCTGGCGGCTTCTTCGGCACCCGATCCAGCC
Organism: Eutreptiella sp. 'Long Island Sound 2002'; assembly: GCA_964036045.1. Classification (NCBI taxonomy): domain Eukaryota; phylum Euglenozoa; class Euglenophyceae; order Eutreptiales; family Eutreptiaceae; genus Eutreptiella; species Eutreptiella sp. 'Long Island Sound 2002'. Next base: position 18,725,101 of record OZ038398.1, on the reverse strand, counting down.
AGTGCCCCGTATCAGCACCGGCGCTGGAGGCCGGCCACGTCTCATGGCCGCGACCCCTGAGCTCCTCAGCACCGGAGCCCTTCTTCACATGCGGAGGGGGTGTGGCCAGAATTTCATATACGGTCATATTTACATTCGAGGCCATCCAGTCCCATGTGGTCGCGTAGAACACGCATTTCATGGCGAGGGCTGGAATTAGGCTCTGGGGAACGGTGCGGGCGTTGGGCGAGTGTCCGGATATCGGACGAAACGGCGAGTGTTTGGACAGGGTCCAGACCGCACTGTGCGAGGATCTACAGTGGTACCAGTCCCATATGAGGACTGCCCCGCCATCACCCTCTGCATGTGCATGGCATCCACCCCGGCGGTCATGTAACATGGACCCGACCCGTCCAGTGGCAGCCACCATGAAGTGACGTGGTTAGGATTAGCCCCCCCGGACGTTTCACCCGTCTATCGCGAAGGCGGCAGTGGCACCACCCCTGTGGCCTCGTGGATCCGAACAGGCAACCAGGATCCTCCAGGCATGCGTGGTAGCATGGCCCGGCGTGGCCTGGCATGGAGGGGTCCTGGCAGAAGGGTCCAACCCAAACCCCAAAAACCCACCCACCCCCCCTCCCCAGCTCTGCCTTCCACTGCATTGGGCACACTCCCCTTGCGCCTCGGTACCGCAGGTGCCGCACTTCGCCCTCTTCTCATCGGCCTCCGCCCTCTTCGGGGGCCGGCACTTGGCGCTGTACAGCGCCGGGAATCAGTTCCTGGACATCGTGGCGAGCGGCCGCGTGCGGGAGCAGCTGCCGGTGGTGTGCGTTCAGTGGGGGATCTGGGACACCATCAACACCGACGTCAAGGACATGCAGTCCCTCGC
>OZ038398.1:18644233-18719233 GCA_964036045.1 Eutreptiella sp. 'Long Island Sound 2002' | reverse complement strand
GTGTGTGTGTGTGTGTGTGTGTGTGTGTGTGTGTGTGTGTGTATGTGTGTGTGTGTGTGTGTGTGTGTGTGTGTGTGTGTGTGTGTGTGTGTGTGTGTGTGTGTATTTGTGTGCGTGTGTGTATGTGTGTATGTGTGTGTGTGTGTGTGTGTGTGTGTGTGTGTGTGTATGTGTGTGTGTGTGTGTGTGTGTGTGTGTGTGTGTGTGTGTGTGTGTGTGTGTGTGTGTGTGTGTTGTGTGTGTGTGTGTGTGTGTGTGTGTGTGTGTGTGTGTGTGTGTGTATTTGTTCTGCGTGTGCGTGCGTGTGTGTGTGTGTGTGTGTGTGTGTGTGTGTGTGTGTGTGTGTGTGTGTGTGTGTGTGTGTGTGTGTGTGTGTGCGTGTGCGTGCTGTAAAGGCTGGTGGGGTGCCGTGTAGTACGCCCGGTGTGCAGTGCTGCGGGGGAGGGGGGGGGGTGTTCCACAAAGGGTTGTGGGGTACTGTGTAGGACACCTGATGTGCAGTGCTGCGGGGGAGGTGGGGAGGGGGGGATTCCATAAAGGCTGGTGGGGTATTAGGCACGTTTGGTGCAACGGGGGGGGGCTGAGGGGTGAGGGGTGATGTCGTGCCGCACAGCGGCGGGTTGGCGACCGTCCTCTGCCGGTCAGGACGGCGTCGGTAGACTGAGAGGATTCCCCGTGGATGGGGTCCGGCAGGGATGTGTTGTGAGGCGCCGGAGGGGCGGAGGGTACACGGGCGTTACCGGCGGTTGCGGAAGCGGCTGGGAGGCCACACAGGCCCGCTCGCCACCATCCCGGGCCGGGCCACGGAGGCGCACCGGCAATGCGCTAGACGACCGGCGCAGGAGACTTGTAGATGCGAAGCGGTTTGCTTTCGGGCATTATTTGGGTCAGGCCCGCGCGGGGGGTGCCCGCCAACGGGTTGGGCGCGCGCGACAAGTCCATCGGCGCGCGGCAGTAACGAGCCACTTGGTCCTCGCGGAAACCCCGCCTGCGGCCGCCCATCATCACTGTTTACAGACGGCGACCACAGTGCGCGTCGGTGTCGGCGGGTGTCGGCCCCCGACTGGGGCTTCGTGTACTGCCGGAGGCGCAGGCCTGGGCTTGCTTTCTTTTTTGGTAAGGGCCGTGCCCCCCTCCCGCCCCCAGAGCCCCCCCCCCCCGTCCGGACCGTGGGAAAGTTTATTTGATTTACCGTCGGGGAAAATCTTGTCAGGGCCTTTTTGGTACGCAAATGTCCGGGTCCACGCCCCCCCCCCCCTCTTTGAGGCCATCCCCCCACAAACACCCCCCCTTTAGCACATCCTTGCGGAGGGGGCGTTCCAAGGCCCGGGGGGGCCGGAGGGGCCTGTGTGTGCCTCCCAGGCCTTTGCTTAGCGGGGGGCGGGGTCAGGGCGGTTCCTAGTGAGGAGCCTTAGTGATGGTGCTGGGTCCTACTCAGTTGTCCATAGGGCGAGGCTCCTTCCTACTGAGCTGACTGGCATGTGGGGCTGGATCCTACTGAGATCTCCTCACCAGGGCAGGGGGTCACCCCCAGCCCCCGCCCCCACTAAGCAAAGGCCTGGTGCCCCCTCCCGTCGTCTCTGTCGCAGCCGCTGCTAGACACGATCCGGCAAATGCCCCTCATCAAGCAGTCGCAGGAGAAGTACGCCGCGGAGGCCACGGCGTCGCAGGGCCTCAAGATGTCGTACGTGGAGCTGGGGCTGTGGCTGAAGCAGACGCTGGGGCAGGAGTTCGGGGTAGCGGAGATGGAGGAGGACACCCCGTTCTCGGCGTACGGCGTGGACTCGCTGAATGCGCTGGAGGTGCGGCAGAAGCTGGCGGACCTCCTGCAGGTGTGGGACCAGGGCCCCGCCCGTGCGTTGGATGCGGTCCCCCTGCGCCAGTCACCCTTTGTGCGGCAGAGCGCGCAGTCTGGCAGCACGGCGGCACAACAATGAGCCGTCTGGTGCTGGATCTTCGATGTGAGCCACGTCCCATTGCAATAGCGCGGCGCTGTGTTGTGTTGTGTTGTATTGTGTTGTGTTGTGTTGTGTTGTGTTGTGTTGTGTTGTGCCGAAGGCGCTGTTACCAAAAGGCAAAAGGCCGGGATGTCTACCCACGGGTAAAGGTAAACGGGCTGGGCTGTGTGTGTTGTGTGCGCGCCGTGCGTAAGTGTGTAGGCCTCGGCAGGGGGAGGGGGAGTCGGGGAGACCTGGTGAGTTCGCCTCTGGCGACCGCGCTTATTCCAGGAGCTCCCGCTGCACCCCTTCCCTTTCTGCTTGCTGGTGCAGGCGCAGCTCCTGCAACGCCCACGCCATCGTGCTGCCCGGGCCCAGGCGGGCCTTCAGCAGTGTGGCACGCGCCTTGGCGTGGGCGTACCAGATCCGTATGGACTCCTCCACGACGTGGCGGAGGAACTCCGTGCCCAGCGAGTGGGGCCCCGTACACTCCAGGTGGGCCAGCTGCATGGAGGGGGTCCGCAGGGTTGCCGCCCACTGCTCCAGCACAGTCGGTTTCCACAGCTGGTGACGCACTGGGGCCGCACTGCCTGGGAGCGGCGGGCAGTGCAACTCCTGCAATGCACTGCCTCACTGCCCGAGGGCAGTGGACAGTGCAACTCCTGCAATGCACCGCCTCACTGCCTGGGGGCAGTGGGCGGTGCAACTTCTACAATACACCGCCTCACTGCCCTGGGGCAGTGGGCAGTGGAACTCCTGCAATGCACTGCCTCACTGCTTGGGGGCGGTGGGCAGTGCAACTCCTGCAATGCACTGCCTCACTGCCCGGGGGCAGTGGGCAGTGCAACTCCTGCAATGCACTGCCTCACTGCCCTGGGGCAGTGGGCAGTGCAACTCCTGCAATACACCGCCTCACTGCCTGGGGGCAGTGGACGGCGCAACTCCCGCAATGTACTGCCGCACTGCCTGGGGGCAGTGGGCAGTGCAACTCCTGCAATGCACTGCCTCACTGCCCTGGGGCAGTGGGCAGTGGAACTCCTGCAATGCACTGCCTCACTGCCTGGGGGCAGTGGACAGTGCAACTCCTGCAATGCACTGTCTCACTGCCCTGGGGCAGTGGGCAGTGGAACTTCTGCAATGCACTGCCCCACCGCCTGGGGGCAGTGGGCAGTGCAACTCCTGCAATGCACTGTCTCACTGCCCCGGGGCAGTGGGCAGTGCAACTCCTGCAATGCACTGCCTCACTGCCCCGGGGCAGTGGACAGTGCAGCTCCTGCAATGCACTGCCTCTCTGCCTGGGAGCGGCGGGCAGTGCAACTCCTGCAATGCACTGCCTCACTGCCCGAGGGCAGTGGACAGTGCAACTCCTGCAATGCACCGCCTCACTGCCTGGGGGCAGTGGGCGGTGCAACTTCTACAATACACCGCCTCACTGCCCTGGGGCAGTGGGCAGTGGAACTCCTGCAATGCACTGCCTCACTGCCTGGGGGCGGTGGGCAGTGCAACTCCTGCAATGCACTGCCTCACTGCCCGGGGGCAGTGGGCAGTGCAACTCCTGCAATGCACTGCCTCACTGCCCTGGGGCAGTGGGCAGTGCAACTCCTGCAATACACCGCCTCACTGCCTGGGGGCAGTGGACGGCGCAACTCCCGCAATGTACTGCCGCACTGCCTGGGGGCAGTGGGCAGTGCAACTCCTGCAATGCACTGCCTCACTGCCCTGGGGCAGTGGGCAGTGGAACTCCTGCAATGCACTGCCTCACTGCCTGGGGGCAGTGGACAGTGCAACTCCTGCAATGCACTGTCTCACTGCCCTGGGGCAGTGGGCAGTGGAACTTCTGCAATGCACTGCCCCACCGCCTGGGGGCAGTGGGCAGTGCAACTCCTGCAATGCACTGTCTCACTGCCCCGGGGCAGTGGGCAGTGCAACTCCTGCAATGCACTGCCTCACTGCCCTGGGGCAGTGGGCAGTGCAACTCCTGCAATGCACTGCCCCACTGCCTGGGGGCAGTGGGCAGTGGAACCCCTGCAATGCACGGCCTCACCGCCTGGGGGCAGTGGGCAGTGCAACTCCTGCAACGCACTGCCTCACTGCCTGGGGGCAGTGGGCAGTGCAACTCCTGCAATGCAGTGCCTCACTGCCTCGGGGCAGTGGGCAGTGCAACTCCTGCAATACACCGCCTCACTGCCTGGGGGCAGTGGACGGCGCAACTCCCGCAATGCACTGCCGCACTGCCTGGGGGCAGTGGGCAGTGCAACTCCTGCAATGCACTGCCTCACTGCCCTGGGGCAGTGGGCAGTGGAACTCCTGCAATGCACTGCCTCACTGCCTGGGGGCAGTGGACAGTGCAACTCCTGCAATGCACTGCCTCACTGCCTGGGGGCAGTGGGCAGTGAAAATTCTGCAATGCACTGCCCCACTGCCTGGGGGCAGTGGGCAGTGCAACTCCTGCAATGCACTGTCTCACTGCCCCGGGGCAGTGGGCAGTGCAACCCCTGCAATGCACTACCTCACCGTCTGGGCGCAGTGGGCAGTGGAACTCCTGCAATGCACTGCCCCGCTGCCTGGGGGCAGTGGGCAGTGCAACTCCTGCAACGCACTGCCTCACTGCCTGGGGGCAGTGGGCAGTGCAGCTTCTGCAATGCACTGCCTCTCCGCCCTGGGGCAGTGGGCAGTGGAACTCCTGCAATGCACTGCCTTACTGCCTGGGGGCAGTGGGCAGTGCAATTCCTGCAATACACGGCCGCATTGCCTGCGGGCAGTGGGCAGTGCAACTCCTGCAATGCATTGCCTCACTGCCCTCGGGCAGTAGGCAGTGGAACTCTTGCAATGCACTGCCTCACTGCCTGGGGGCAGTGGGTAGTGCAACTCCTGCAATGCACTACCTCACTGCCTGGGGGCAGTGGGCAGTGGAACTCCTGCAACAAACTGCCGCACCGCCTAGGGGCAGTGGGCAGTGCAACTCCTGCAATGCACTGCCTCACTGCCTGGGGGCAGTGGGCAGTGAAAATTCTGCAATGCACTGCCCCACTGCCTGGGGGCAGTGGGCAGTGCAACTCCTGCAATGCACCGCCTCACTGCCTGGGGGCGGTGGGCAGTGGACCTCCTGCAATGCACTGCCTCACTGCCTGGGGGCAGTGGACAGTGCAACTCCTGCAATGCACTGCCTCACTGCCTGGGGGCAGTGGGCAGTGAAAATTCTGCAATGCACTGCCCCACTGCCTGGGGGCAGTGGGCAGTGCAACTCCTGCAATGCACTGTCTCACTGCCCCGGGGCAGTGGGCAATGCAACCCCTGCAATGCACTACCTCACCGTCTGGGCGCAGTGGGCAGTGGAACTCCTGCAATGCACTGCTCCACTGCCTGGGGGCAGTGGGCAGTGGAACCCCTGCAATGCAGGGCCTCACCGCCTTGGGGGCAGTGGGCAGTGCAACTCCTGCAACGCACTGCCTCACTGCCTGGGGGCAGTGGGCAGTGCAGCTTCTGCAATGCACTGCCTCTCCGCCCTGGGGCAGTGGGCAGTGGAACTCCTGCAATGCACTGCCTTACTGCCTGGGGGCAGTGGGGAGTGCAACTCCTGCAATACACGGCCGCATTGCCTGGGGGCAGTGGGCAGCGGAACTCCTGCAATGCATTGCCTCACTGCCCTCGGGCAGTAGGCAGTGGAACTCCTGCGATGCACTGCCTCACTGCCTGGGGGCAGTGGGCAGTGGAACTCCTGCAATGCACTACCTCACTGCCTGGGGGCAGTGGGCAGTGGAACTCCTGCAACACACTGCCGCACCGCCTGGGGGCAGTGGGCAGTGCAACTCCTGCAATGCACCGCCTCACTGCCTGGGGGCGGTGGGCAGTGGACCTCCTGCAATGCACTGCCTCACTGTCTGGGGCAGTGGGCAGTGCAACTCCTGCAATACACTGCCGCACTGGCTGGGGGCAGTGGGCAGTGCAACTCCTGCAATGCATTGCCTCACTGCCCTCGGGCAGTAGGCAGTGGAACTCTTGCAATGCACTGCCTCACTGCCTGGTGGCAGTGGGTAGTGCAACTCCTGCAATGCACTACCTCACTGCCTGGGGGCAGTGGGCAGTGGAACTCCTGCAACACACTGCCGCACCGCCTGGGGGCAGTGGGCAGTGGAACTCCTGCAATGCACTGCCTCACTGCCCTGGGTCAGTGGGCAGTGGAACTCCTGCAATGCACTGCCTCACTGTCTGGGGCAATGGGCAGTGGAACTCCTGCAATGCACTGTCTCACTGCCTGGGGGCAGTGGGCAGTGGACCTCCTGCAATGCACTGCCTCACTGTCTGGGGCAGTGGGCAGTGGAACTCCTGCAACACACTGCCGCACCGCCTGGGGGCAGTGGGCAGTGGAACTCCTGCAATGCACTGCCTCACTGCCTGGGGGCAGTGGGCAGTGGACCTCCTGCAATGCACTGCCTCACTGTCTGGGGCAGTTGGCAGTGCAACTCCCGCAATACACTGCCGCACTGCCTGGGGGCGGTGGGCAGTGCAACTCCTGCAATGTACCGCCTCGCTGCCTGGGGGCAGCGGGCAGTGCAACTTCTGCAATGCACTGCCTCACTGCCTGGGGGCAGTGGGCAGCGCAACTCCTGCAATGCACTGCCTCACTGCCTGGGGGCAGTGGGCAGTGGAACTCCTGCAATGCACTGCCCCACTGCCGGGGGGCAGTGGGCGGTGCGACTCTTGCAACGCACTGCCTCACTGCCCCGGGGCAGTGGGCAGTGGAACTCCTGCAATGCACTGCCTCACTGCCTGGTGGCAGTGGGCAGTGGAACTCCTGCAATGCACTGCCTCACTGCCTGGGGGCAGTGGGCAGTGCAACTCCTGCAATGCACTGCCTCGCCGCCTGGGGGCAGTGGGCAGTGGAACGCCTGCAACGCACTGCCTCACTGCCTGGGAACAGTGGGCAGTGCAACTCCTGCAATGCAGTGCCCCACTGCCTGGGGGCAGCGGGCAGTGCAACTCTTGCAATGCACTGCCTCACTGCACTGGGGCAGTGGGGAGTGGAACTCCTGCAATGCACTGCCCCACTGCCTGGGGGCAGTGGGCAGTGGAACTCCTGCAATGCACTGCCCGACTGCTTGGGGGCAGTGGACAGTGCAACTCCTGCAATGCACTGCCTCACTGCCTGGGGGCAGTGGGCAGTGCAACTCCTGCAATGCACGGCCCCACTGCCTGGGGGCAGTGGACGGCGCAACTCCCAGAGCAGTGGGCAGTGGAACTCTTGCAACGCACTGCCTCACTGCCTGGGGGCAGCGGACAGTGCAATCTCTGCAATGCACTGCCTCACTGCCCTGGGTCAGTGGGCAGTGCAACTCCTGCAATACACTGCCGCACTACCTGGGGGCAGTGGGCAGTGCAACTCCTGCAATGCACTGCCTCACTGCCTGGGGGCAGTGGGCAGTGCAACTCCAACTCCTGCAATTCTCCGCCTCACTGCCTGGGGGCAGTGGGCGGTGCAACTCCTGCAATGCACTGCCTCACTGCCCTGGGGGCAGTGGGCAGTGGAACTCCTGCAATGCACTGCCTCACTGCCTGGGGGCAGTGGGCAGTGCAACTCCTGCAATGCACCGCCTCATTGCCTGGGGGCAGTGGGCAGTGCAACTCCTGCAATGCACTGCCTCACTGCCCTGGGGGCAGTGGACAGTGCAACTCCTGCAATGCACTGCCTCGCTGCCTGGGGGCAGTGGGCAGTGGAACTCCTGCAATGCACTGCCCCACTGCCTGGGGGCAGTGGGCAGTGCAACTCCTGCAATGCATTGCCTCACTGCCCTGGGGCAGTGGGCAGCGGAACTCCTGCAATGCACTGCCTCACTGCCTGGGGGCAGTGGACAGTGCAACTCCTGCAATGCACTGCCTCACTGCCTGGGGGCAGTGGACAGTGCAACTCCTGCAATGCACCGCCGCACTGCCCTGGGGCATTGGGCAGTGAAACTCCCGCAATGCACTGCCGCACTGCCTGGGGGCAGTGGGCAGTGCAACTCCTGCAATGCACTGCCTCACTGCCTGGGGGCAGTGGGCAGTGCAACTCCAACTCCTGCAATGCACTGCCTCACTGCCTGGGGGCAGTGGGCAGTGGAACTCCTGCAACGCACTGCCCCACTGCCTGGGGGCAGCGGGCAGTGCAACTCTTGCAATGCACTGCCTCACTGCCCTGGGGCAGTGGGCAGTGGACCTCCTGCAATGCACTGCCTCACTGCCTGGGGGCAGTGGGCAGTGGAACTCCTGCAATGCACTGCCCCACTGCTTGGGGGCAGTGGACAGTGCAACTCCTGCAATGCACTGCCTCACTGTCCCATAGCAGTGGGCAGTGGAACTCCTGCAATGCACTACCTCACTGCCCTCGGGCAGTGGGCAGTGGAACTCTTGCAATGCACTGCCTCACTGCCTGGGGGCAGCGGACAGTGCAACCTCTGTAATGCCCTGCCTCACTGCCCTGGGTCAGTGGGCAGTGCAACTCCTGCAATACACTGCCGCACTGCCTGGGGGCAGTTGGCAGTGCAACTCTCGCAATGCACTGCCTCACTGCCTGGGGGCAGTGGGCAGTGCAACTCCAACTCCTGCAATGCACTACCTCACTGCCTGGGGGCAGTGGGCGGTGCAACTTCTACAATGCACGGCCTCAATGCCTGGGGGCAGTGGACAGTGCAACTCCTGCAATGCACTGCCTCACTGCCCTGGGGGCAGTGGGCAGTGGAACTCCTGCAATGCACTGCCTCACTGCCTGGGGGCAGTGGGCAGTGCGACTCCTGCAATGCACTGCCTCACTGCCTGGGGGCAGTGGGCAGTGGAACTCCTGCAATGCACGGCCTCACCGCCTGGGGGCAGTGGGCAGTGCAACTCCTGCAATGCACTGCCTCACTGCCCTGGGGGCAGTGGACAGTGCAACTCCTGCAATGCACTGCCTCACTGCCTGGGGGCAGTGGGCAGTGGAACTCCTGCAATGCACTGCCCCACTGCCTGGGGGCAGTGGGCAGTGCAACTCCTGCAATGCACTGCCTCACTGCCCTGGGGCAGTGGGCAGCGGAACTCCTGCAATGCACTGCCTCACTGCCTGGGGCAGTGGACAGTGCAACTCCTGCAATGCACCGCCTCACTGCCCTGGGGCAGTGGGCAGTGAAACTCCCGCAATGCACTGCCGCACTGCCTGGGGGCAGTGGGCAGTGCAACTCCTGCAATGCACTGCCCCACTGCCTGGGGGCAGTGGACAGTGCAACTCCAACTCCTGCAAATCACTGCCTCACTGCCTGGGGGCAGTGGGCAGTGGAACTCCCGCAATGCACTGCCCCACTGCCTGGGGGCAGCGGGCAGTGCAACTCCTGCAATGCACTGCCTCACTGCCTCGGGGCAGTGGGCAGTGGAACTCCTGCAATGCACTACCTCACTGCCCTGGGGCAGTGGGCAGCGGAACTCTTGCAATGCACTGCCTCACTGCCTCTCCCTGGGGGCAGCGGACAGTGCAACCTCTGCAATGCACTGCCTCACTGCCCTGGGTCAGTGGGCACTGGAACTCCTGCAATACACCGCCGCACCGCCTGGGGGCAGTGGGCAGTGCAACTCCTGCAATGCACTGCCTCACTGCCCTGGGGGCAGTGGGCATTGGAACTCCTGCAACGCACTGCCTCACTGCTTGGGGGCAGTGGGCAGTGCAACTCCTGCAATGCACTGCCTCACTGCCCGGGGGCAGTGGGCAGTGGAACTCCTGCAATGCACCGCCTCACTGCCTGGGGGCAGTGGGCAGTGCAACTCCTGCAATGCACCGCCTCACTGCCTGGGGGCAGTGGGCAGTGGAACTCCTGCAATGCACGGCCTCACCGCCTGGGGGCAGTGGGCAGTGCAACTCCTGCAATGCACTGCCTCACTGCCCTGGGGGCAGTGGACAGTGCAACTCCTGCAATGCACTGCCTCGCTGCCTGGGGGCAGTGGGCAGTGGAACTCCTGCAATGCACTGCCCCACTGCCTGGGGGCAGTGGGCAGTGCAACTCCTGCAATGCACTGCCTCACTGCCCTGGGGCAGTGGGCAGTGGACCTCCTGCAATGCACTGCCTCACTGGCTGGGGGCAGTGGGCAGTGCAACTCCTGCAATGCACTGCCTCACTGCCTGGGGGCAGTGGGCAGTGGAACTCCTGCAATGCACTACCTCACTGCCCTGGGGCAGTGGGCAGCGGAACTCTTGCAATGCACTGCCTCACTGCCTTTGCCTGGGGGCAGCGGACAGTGCAACCTCTGCAATGCACTGCCTCACTGCCCTGGGTCAGTGGGCAGTGGAACTCCTGCAATACACTGCCGTACCGCCTGGGGGCAGTGGGCAGTGCAACTCCTGCAATGCACTGCCTCACTGCCCTGGGGGCAGTGGGCAGTGGAACTCCTGCAACGCACTGCCTCACTGCTTGGGGGCAGTGGGCAGTGCAACTCCTGCAATGCACTGCCTCACTGCCTGGGGGCAGTGGGCAGTGGAACTCCTGCAATGCACCGCCTCACTGCCTGGGGGCAGTGGGCAGTGCAACTCCTGCAATGCACCGCCTCACTGCCTGGGGGCAGTGGACAGTGCAACTCCTGCAATGCACTGCCTCACCGCCTGGGGGCAGTGGGCAGTGGAACTCCTGCAATGCACTGCCCCATTGCCTGGGGGCAGTGGGCAGTGCAACTCCTGCAATGCACTGCCTCACTGCCCTGGGGCAGTGGGCAGTGGAACTCCTGCAATGCACTGCCTCACTGCCCTGGGGGCAGTGGACAGTGCAACTACTGCAATGCACTGCCTCGCTGCCTGGGGGCAGTGGGCAGTGGAACTCCTGCAATGCACTGCCCCAGTGCCTGGGGGCAGTGGGCAGTGCAACTCCTGCAATGCACTGCCTCACTGCCTGGGGGCAGTGGGCAGTGGACCTCCTGCAATGCACTGCCTCACTGCCTGGGGGCAGTGGGCAGTGGAACTCCTGCAATGCACTGCCCCACTGCCTGGGGGCAGTGGGCAGTGCAACTCCTGCAATGCACTGCCTCACTGCCTGGGGGCAGTGGGCAGCGGAACTCCTGCAACGCACTGCCTCACTGCCTGGGAGCAGTGGGCAGTGCAACTCCTGCAATGCACTGCCTCACTGCCTGGGGGCATTGGGCAGTGAAACTCCCGCAATGCACTGCCTCACTGCCTGGGGGCAGTGGGCAGTGGACCTCCTGCAATGCACTGCCTCACTGCCTGGGGGCAGTGGGCAGTGCAACTCCTGCAATGGGTGGATGGAGTGTAGTGCCGGGCCTGCGGGGATGTACTACTGGGCGCACCGGCCTGGGGGGATGGGGAGTCCAACCAAGGGGGTGGTTGGGGCATCCTTCAGGGCCTATGGGGGGCCATCATCTTCGGAGAACTGGGCGCACCGGCCGGGGGGGGACGGGGAGTCCAGGCCAGGGGGTGGTCGGAGCCTCCTGCGGGGCCCATGGGGAGGCGTCATCTGCTAATAACCGGGCGCACCGGCCTGGGGGGGACGGGGAGTCCAGCCCAGGGGGTGGTCGGAGCCTCCTGCAAGGCCAATGGGGGGCCATCTTCTTCAGAGAACCGGGCGCACCGGCCCGGGGGGGACGGGGAGTCCAGCCCAGGGGGTGTTCGGAGTCTCCTGCCAGGCGAATGGGGGGCCAATATCTTCGGAGAACCGGGCGCACCGGCCCGGGGGGGACGGGGAGTCCAGCCCAGGGGGTGTTCGGAGCCTCCTGCCAGGCCAATGGGGGGCCATCTTCTTCAGAGAACCGGGCGCACCGGCCCGGGGGGGACGGGGAGTCCTGCCCAGGGGGTGTTCGGAGTCTCCTGCCAGGCGAATGGGGGGCCATCTTCTTCAGAGAACCGGGCGCACCGGCCCGGGGGGGACGGGGAGTCCTGCCCAGGGGGTGTTCGGAGCCTCCTGCCAGGCCAATGGGGGGCCATCTTCTTCAGAGAACCGGGCGCACCGGCCCGGGGGGGACGGGGAGTCCTGCCCAGGGGGTGTTCGGAGCCTCCTGCCAGGCCAATGGGGGGCCATCTTCTTCAGAGAACCGGGCGCACCGGCCCGGGGGGGACGGGGAGTCCTGCCCAGGGGGTGTTCGGAGCCTCCTGCTAGGCCAATGGGGGGCCATCTTCTTCAGAGAACCGGGCGCACCGGCCCGGGGGGGACGGGGAGTCCAGCCCAGGGGGTGTTCGGAGTCTCCTGCCAGGCCAAGGGGGGGCCATCTTCTTCAGAGAACCGGGCGCACCGGCCCGGGGGGGACGGGGAGTCCTGCCCAGGGGGTGTTCGGAGTCTCCTGCCAGGCCAGTGGGGGGCCAGTATCTTCGGAGAACCGGGCGCACCGGCCCGGGGCGGACGGGGAGTCCTGCCCAGGGGGTGTTCGGAGTCTCCTGCCAGGCCAAGGGGGGGCCATCTTCTTTAGAGAACCGGGCGCACCGGCCCGGGGGGGACGGGCAGTCCTGCCCAGGGGGTGTTCGGAGTCTCCTGCCAGGCCAATGGGGGGCCATCTTCTTCAGAGAACCGGGCGCACCGGCCTGGGGGGGACGGGGAGTCCTGCCCAGGGGGTGTTCGGAGTCTCCTGCCAGGCCAATGGGGGGCCATCTTCTTCAGAGAACCGGGCGCACCGGCCCGGGGGGGACGGGGAGTCCTGCCCAGGGGGTGTTCGGAGTCTCCTGCCAGGCCAAGGGGGGGCCATCTTCTTCAGAGAACCGGGCGCACCGGCCCGGGGGGGACGGGGAGTCTTGCCCAGGGGGTGTTCGGAGTCTCCTGCCAGGCCAAGGGGGGGCCATCTTCTTCAGAGAACCGGGCGCACCGGCCCGGGGGGGACGGGGAGTCCTGCCCAGGGGGTGTTCGGAGCCTCCTGCCAGGCCAGTGGGGGGCCAGTATCTTCGGAGAACCGGGCGCACCGGCCCGGGGGGGACGGGGAGTCCTGCCCAGGGGGTGTTCGGGAGTCTCCTGCCAGGCCAATGGGGGGCCATCTTCTTCAGAGAACCGGGCGCACCGGCCCGGGGGGGACGGGGAGTCTTGCCCAGGGGGTGTTCGGAGTCTCCTGCCAGGCCAATGGGGGGCCATCTTCTTCAGAGAACCGGGCGCACCGGCCCGGGGGGGACGGGGAGTCCTGCCCAGGGGGTGTTCGGAGTCTCCTGCCAGGCCAATGGGGGGCCATCTTCTTCAGAGAACCGGGCGCACCGGCCCGGGGGGGACGGGGAGTCCAGCCCAGGGGGTGTTCGGAGTCTTCTGCCACGCCAATGGGGGGCCATCTTCTTCAGAGAACCGGGCGCACCGGCCTGGGGGGGACGGGGAGTCCTGCCCAGGGGGTGTTCGGAGTCTCCTGCCAGGCCAATGGGGGGCCATCTTCTTCAGAGAACCGGGCGCACCGGCCCGGGGGGGACGGGGAGTCCTGCCCAGGGGGTGTTCGGAGTCTCCTGCCAGGCCAAGGGGGGGCCATCTTCTTCAGAGAACCGGGCGCACCGGCCCGGGGGGGACGGGGAGTCCTGCCCAGGGGGTGTTCGGAGTCTCCTGCCAGGCCAAGGGGGGGCCATCTTCTTCAGAGAACCGGGCGCACCGGCCCGGGGGGACGGGGAGTCTTGCCCAGGGGGTGTTCGGAGTCTCCCGCCAGGCCAATGGGGGGCCATCTTCTTCAGAGAACCGGGCGCACCGGCCCGGGGGGGACGGGGAGTCCTGCCCAGGGGGTGTCCGGAGCCTCCTGCCAGGCCAAGGGGGGGCCATCTTCTTCAGAGAACCGGGCGCACCGGCCCGGGGGGGACGGGGAGTCTTGCCCAGGGGGTGTTCGGAGTCTCCTGCCAGGCCAATGGGGGGCCATCTTCTTCAGAGAACCGGGCGCACCGGCCCGGGGGGGACGGGGAGTCTTGCCCAGGGGGTGTTCGGAGTCTCCTGCCAGGCCAATGGGGGGCCATCTTCTTCAGAGAACCGGGCGCACCGGCCCGGGGGGGACGGGGAGTCCTGCCCAGGGGGTGTTCGGAGTCTCCTGCCAGGCCAAGGGGGGGCCATCTTCTTCAGAGAACCGGGCGCACCGGCCCGGGGGGGACGGGGAGTCCTGGTCAGGGGGTGTTCGGAGTCTCCTGCCAGGCCAAGGGGGGGCCATCTTCTTCAGAGAACCGGGCGCACCGGCCCGGGGGGGACGGGGAGTCTTGCCCAGGGGGTGTTCGGAGTCTCCTGCCAGGCCAAGGGGGGGCCATCTTCTTCAGAGAACCGGGCGCACCGGCCCGGGGGGGACGGGGAGTCCTGCCCAGGGGGTGTTCGGAGCCTCCTGCCAGGCCAGTGGGGGGCCAGTATCTTCGGAGAACCGGGCGCACCGGCCCGGGGGGGACGGGGAGTCTTGCCCAGGGGGTGTTCGGAGTCTCCTGCCAGGCCAATGGGGGGCCATCTTCTTCAGAGAACCGGGCGCACCGGCCCGGGGGGGACGGGGAGTCCTGCCGAGGGGGTGTTCGGAGTCTCCTGCCAGGCCAACGGGGGGCCATCTTCTTCGGAGAACCGGGCGCACCGGCCCGGGGGGGACGGGGAGTCCTGCCCAGGGGGTGTTCGGGAGTCTCCTGCCAGGCCAAGGGGGGGCCATCTTCTTCAGAGAACCGGGCGCACCGGCCCGGGGGGGACGGGGAGTCTTGCCCAGGGGGTGTTCGGAGTCTCCTGCCAGGCCAATGGGGGGCCATCTTCTTCAGAGAACCGGGCGCACCGGCCCGGGGGGGACGGGGAGTCCTGCCCAGGGGGTGTTCGGAGTCTCCTGCCAGGCCAATGGGGGGCCATCTTCTTCAGAGAACCGGGCGCACCGGCCCGGGGGGGACGGGGAGTCCTGCCCAGGGGGTGTTCGGAGTCTCCTGCCAGGCCAGTGGGGGGCCAGTATCTTCGGAGAACCGGGCGCACCGGCCTGGGGGGGACGGGGAGCCCAGCCCAGGGGGTGTTCGGAGCCTCCGGCAGGACCCGTGGGTACTCCCTCCTACCTCTTAGCAGCAGCAGGCAAGTAAGCAGGCAGTACCGGGGGTCATAACCCCGGGGTAACAGTATCTGGGACTCAACGTGAGTCCTCTTAACCAGGAACAACCCCAAACACCGCCGGGGCTTAACTCCCGAACGTAACGGTGTTTGGGGCCCCCGTGGGCCTTATGAGCCCACGGAGTGTACTGAGGCGTGGCTACCAGCACTTAAAGTCTGGCCTGCCATACCCATTTCTGGGCTCGCCTCAGTACGGCCGGTCGGGTCCGGCTCTGGGGGCTGCGCACTAAACCGGCACCGGGACAGGGCCGTTTTACCCGGTTAAGCATTACTTATGGCAGTAGGCACTAATTATTACATTAGGGTTTTACTCAGCGCATTTGTGTACCCCGCAGACATGCCCCGCTAGTGGTGCGCTCACCTTTGGGGCTGCCTTTGGGGGATCGGGGGCTGTTACCCCTCCCGGACGCCCTCCCTGGTGTTGGCGCCGGGGTGGTGGCCGGGGGGCCTTATACCGTACCTAAAGGATGTTGGATACCGATACCGGGGCGTCCAGCCGGACGGGGACAGGGACTGTTTCTTCCACATATTCTTCCACATATTCTTCCACATATTGCAGGGCGGGGGGTCGTTGTTGAGGCCCCCCGCGCATGTCCGGGCCACGGGCCTTTCAGGCCTCGGCGCAGGCCGTCCCACTGGGGCCCCAGTCTCTCACCCCTCCCTCACCCACGCACACACCCGGCACACCCGTCCCGGTCCCGCCGTTCCGTTGAAGCCCCTGTCCGGGGGCCTCCACTGGTCCGGATGTCTCGCGGCCGGCCGCCGATGCGGGGCCCTGGAGGCGCGCCGCACGGGCGCTGCCAGCCTGAGAGATGGGCAGGGTCAGGGAGCGTGGTGGGGCAGGGGAGGCAGCAGGGAGCGCTCATAGGGGGGGGCGCATGGGGGGGTCACCGGGGCGCGCGCAGGGGCGGCAGCGGGGGGGGCTGAGGCTGGAGCGCGGGGGGGGCGAATGTCCGGGCTCCCGCGTGGGCTGGTGCGTGAGCGGGTGTGTAGGGGAGGAGCGGAGGGGGAGGCTAGATCAGCCGTCCTCTATTGGGGGTCGCTGACCGTTCCCAAGGCCGAGGCGGCCGGTACTAGGGGCCGCGGGGTCCCTGGGGATGGCGCTTGGCACTGGGACGTGCGCGCACCCGACACTGTTAGTACACCGCCTACTGGCGGTGCCCGGGCCCTGTCGTTCGGGGCTTCGCACCCGGCACCCAGCCCGTGGGTAGAGCTGGGGAGTACTCAGTGTGTTGTGTTGTGTTGTGTTGTGTTGTGATGTGTTGTGGTGTGTTGTGTTGTGTTGTGTTGTGCTGTGTTGTGTTGTGATGTGTTGTGGTGTGTTGTGTTGTGTTGTGTTGTGCTGTGTTGTGGTGTGCTGTGTTGTGTTGTGTTGTGTTGTGTTGTGTTGTGTTGTGTTGTGTTGTGTTGTGTTGTGCTGTGTTGTGTTGTCTTGTGTTGTGCTGTGTTGTGTTGTGTTGTGTTGTGTTGTGCTGTGTTGTGTTGTGTTGTGTTGTGTTGTGGTGTGGTGTTCCTTGTCTGGGGCCGCCACGGTTTGGAGGGGGCTCTCCAGCGCAAATCCCCCCTGGTCTCTTTTGATACACACCCGACAGGGTGGCCTGCACGCGTTGCTCAAGGGGCTGTACAGCCCGTCACTTTGATTGTTGAGGGTCAACCAGATCCGAATGGGAGGACAAAGACGCACTCTGTTCAGACTGCGGAATGCGACAGAGCCAAAGAGCAAAATCATCACAATCAAACACGCACACACGCTCAAACTGATACGCAGAGCACCAAATGCCCAAAGAAGCGCCGAGAGCAACTCCAAATGCCTCTTTGCCTCCGAGTCTTCGCATGTTTGTCAGTCCATCCCCAATCTCTCAGTCAAATGTAGGCCTCACCCTCCTCTCCTCTGACACATCTGTGCACGGGGATTCCTTCCTCTGCCCCATGTGCCCCCGCAGGCGCCGCTGCCCCACACACTTCTGTTCGACCGCCCGACGATTACGGCGCTGCAGGCGTACGTCTGGGAGACGGTGTGGCAGCGCCCCCCCGAGAAGGCGGCCCCCCCAAAGGGCCCCAAGCTGTTCGTGGACCCGTGGGACGTGCCGGTGGCGGTGGTCGGCATGGCTTGCACTATGCCGATGGCCCCATCGGTGGCGGAATTCTGGACGCTGCTGGTGCAGGGGCGCGACGCGCAGCAGCCGCTGGACACCCGGTTCGATATGGACGAACTCTACAGCCCAAAGCAGGTTTGCATGTCTGGGAGGCGGGGAGGCACCGCACCCCACCCCACCCCACCCCACCCCACCCCAAACCACCCCACACCACACCCGGTTCTCAGAAGATGGCGCCTTCCCATGGGCCCTACAGGGTACTCCGACCACCCCCTGGGCGGGACTCCCCGTCCCCCCCAGGCCGGTGCGCCTGGTTCTTGGAAGAAGATGGCTCCCCATAGGCCTAGAAGAATGCCCCGACCACCCCCTGGGCTGAACCCCCGTCCCCCCCAGGCCGGTGTGCCCGGCTGAAGAAAGGTGATTGCCCCCTGCAGGCTTGGACAGATGCCCCGACCGCCCCCTGGGCTGGACTCCCCGTCCCCCCCAGGCCGGTGTGCCCGGTTCTTGGAGGACGAAGCCTCCACGCAGGCCCGAAAGGGTACTCCGACCACCCCCTGGGCTGGACCCCCCGTCCCCCCCGGGCCAGGGCACCCGGTTTTGGACAGATAATGCCTCCCCATGGGCCCTGAGAGATGCCCCAACCACCCCCTGAGCAGGCTCCCCTTCTCCCCCCAGGCCGGTATACCTGGTTTTTTTTTTTGGGAGGTGAGGCCTCCCCGCGGGCCCGGATGGGTGCTTCGACCGCCCCCGAGGCCGGTTCCCCCCCAGACCGGGGTGCCCGGGTAAGGGAAAGTAGTGCCCCCATGGGCCGAGACGGTATTTCCCACCACCCCTGGATGCAGGAGGCGCCCCGTATATGCCGCCCCCCCCCCCCCCCTAAGGGGTGCAGGCATCGCCCCCCAAGGCAAGACGGGGGCGGGCCTGGAAGTGTACGTCCGCGCCGGGACGACTACCCGGGCATCCCTCCTCTAGAGCACGGAGGATGCAAACGCCCTCCTCATGGAGGTCCTCACCCCATGGGGTCGGCATCCTGTGCTGGCGGCCCATGCCCCCCAAATCAGCATAGGCGTTGAGCCCTATGTGAGATGGTGGGCCACCATCTGGCGGGAGGTCACCTGCCTGGTCGACCCGACAACCGTCCTGGTTGTCACAGACACCAACTCGGCGGCCCGGCCAGCAGATCGGGGGACCCCGCGCCCCGAGGATACGGGCTACCGCACGTTCCTGAGGGCCTTCAACCTCAGGGACTTGGTGGACCTTCACCCGGTCCCGTAGGGTACGTACTCCTGCTTCCAGGGAGCCGCACGCTCCCGCATCGACACGATCGCCTGCCACAGCGAGGCGCAGTTCACCATCGCCTCGTACCACTACTGGGCGAGTACCCTCCTCTCGGACCACCACATCCCCCTCCTCTTCACCGTCGCATTCCCGGTGATCCGGCTGGACAAGCCCAGCCCCCATACGGTCTCCCGCACCCCGGAGTACCACTTGGGCCCATTGGCCCTGTCCCCGGCAGAAACGGTCGACTTCCAGGGCTCGGTGCTCTGCAGGAGAGCCGTAGACCCCCAGCTCGCCCCGGATCGATGGCTAAAGGGCCTGCAACGGGCCATCTACGACCGAGCCCACGCCACGGGCAGGGTCCGGGCCCTCCGCTTCCGGCATTACCGCCTTCGGGCGCGCCCGGCGGAGCAAGCTCCCCCCTCGAGAGCTCCCCAGCAACCCTTCCCGGCGCCCAGCATGCTCCCCTCCGTGGGGCGCTTTACAGTGACGGCCCAAAGCATGTTGGGCACCTCTGTGACGGCGGGACACGCCCTCAAACGGAGCCTAGTGGCCTTGGGGGAAGCCCAGCGCCAGCAAAGCCTCCGGGGGGTTAAACGCAGGGCCCTTCGACACGTGCAAGAGACCCGAAACCTCAAGCGTTCCCCGGAGCAGTGGAGGGAGGTGCAGCGGCGCAGCCGAGGCCCCCCGCGCGATATCTCGGAAATCCCCCTAGACAGCAAGGCGCTCCTCAACCCTAGGGAGACGCTGTCTACCCTGTACTTGAGCCGCCTACGGCTCCAGGGCCATAGCTATCGAATTCAGGACGACCCCGGCCGATGGGCCCACTTCCAGAAGTACCTAGGGCTCTTGCCGCAGCATGCCCCGCCGGCCCGCGGCGACTATGTCAAGCCCCGCCACCTCTGGGAGGTGCAGTCTGGAAAGGCCCGCGGCCCCGACCTCCACCTGCCCGAGGCGGACGTTTGCATCGATATAGCCTGGTACCGGCACCTGACGGAGGCGGACCAGGAGACCCTGTGCGCCGTAGTGCGCAGCCCCCCGGTGAGCCGCACCGTGGGAAGGCGGGGGCGGGGTACCCTGCTCCTGAAAAACCCGGACCAGCCGGTCCAGGAGGCGAACCTCCGGGGGATAACCATCTCCTCCCACGTCTCCAAGCTCGAGCCCACGGCCTTCTACGCCGTGGCGACGGCCATCTATGAGCGGGCCCTGGGGGGCCCCTGCCTCGTGGGGGGCATGCGGGGGATTTCCCTCCAGGAAGTAGTCCGCACGGTGCACATGAAGCTGGACCTGGCCAGACTTCAGCACCGAATAGTGGACGTCCTGATCACGGATCTCGCGAAGTTCTTCGACGTGATCGCCCAGGACATTCACCCTATAGTGGGGGCCCGGGTGGGCCTTGGGGAGGCGGACCACCTCGCCACCCATACCGAGGGGTTCTCCTACACCCTGCCCCTGGGCCCCTGGCAGTCCCACACCCTGACACAGCTCTTGGGTATGCCCCAGGGCACGATCCCGGGGGTCCATGCGGGGGCAACGGCAGCGCTCCCATTCTTGCGGTTCATGGACATGGCGTACCGGTTTTCAGCGGTGGAGCCCTTCCGCTTCCCGGGGCTCATGTGGGTGGACGACACGATCGTCCTCTTGGAGCGGGGCGATTCCCGCCCTATACAAGGGGTCTTGCTGGATCAGCGGATATACTACCAGGGTATCCTGCGGGTGGATGTCCCTGACCGCAAGATCCAACACGGCTCGACGTCCGACCCGCGGCCCCTACGGTCGCCTACGCCAGCAGCCGTGGCCCGCCACCTAGGCCGCGCGTGGGTGACGAGTACCCCAGACCAGCGGCGGGAGGCGTTGGCCGAGGCCCCGGAAATACAGCCCTCCGGGGTCCTCCGGTACATGGGGACGGACATTTACCTTCAGGGAGCGCCAACGGCCCCCCGGAACCTGCCGGAGATCCGGGCAGCGCTCTGGAAGCAGCTCCGCCCCCAGCGGCTCTCCCCGGACGCCGCCATGATGGTACTCATGGCCAAGCTCCCGAGCAAGCTGCTCCCCCTGGCCAGCGTGTACCGCCCCACGGCCAAGGTACACGCGGCCAACGACGCTCTCATAATTAGAGCATATAAGCACGTGACGGGCATCTCCCGCCACGCCCACACCGACGCGCTCTGGGGGCCATGGGGGCATGGATGCCAGGGTCTAACTCGGTCGGAGCACTCGTGGCAGACCGCGGTGGTCCGCGAGTGGGTTCGGCAGGGGGCCTGGGCCAAGCAAGAGTTCCGGGACTCCCAAGCCTACTCCCTGCGGACGCACCGGGCGCTCAGAGGGGGGTGCCCGGCGGTGCTTACTCCGGGGCAGTACACGCACCACCCCAAATGCCCCCACCTCATAGCCACGCTGCAGCGAGTCGTGGACGAGGTGGCCTTACCCATGTGGATGCCGGGCCATTGCTCAGGGACCACCCCCATCCTGGTACGGGGCCCCGGTGGACCACGTGCGGCGGCGGCGGCGGCCCCTGCCCCCCAGGTGGAGGTATACCCAACCCCGTATGGCGCCGTCGTACAGGTCGTTGTCCCCCCGACGGTGTACGAAACGGTACAGGCCCTGGGCTACCACCACCTCGGCGACCTCTACACCGAGGACCACCGGGTGCTGCCGGAGCGTACCCTCAAAGGGCGAGCGCCAGCCCGCAAGGGTATCCCAGGGCTGCGTGCGTGGCTGGCCCGCCACGCTGCCGTGCTAGTCCCCCTCCTGAGGGAACCCACACCGCGGTGGCAAGCGGCACCCAAGGACTGGGTCCCGAACGCTTTGCCCACCTACCAGGCAGATGTCGTCATCGGGGGCCGGGCGGCCAAAACCACTCGGATGGTGACAATATACCATAGGGGGCAGCCCCTCCGGGTGACCGCGGCCATGCAGGACACCATGGAGGCCGCGGGCTGGGTGCCCGAACTCAGGGTATGCCAGCAGCCCCCTGGCACACTGCCCAGCGACACGAGGCCCCACCGCCTCCTGGTGGCCCTCCTGGGTATCCAGGTGCAGATGGATGCGCCACTGCACGCCCAGCTGTGGGGCGATCACCGACAGGAGTCCCTGGCCCAGCTCCAGCGCACCGGGGTCTGGGCGCCCACCATCGTGTGGATGGCTGCCCCCCCGACTGCCGCCTACTGGCAATGGGCCAAGACGTTGCAGGCCCCTCTCGTGACGGTCACCGCGGCACTGCCGCCGTTTCCGTGGATAGCCATAGCCCCGGCGGCCGTGGCAAATTTTCAGTATCCGGCAGAGTGTGTGGCACACAGATGCCCGGGGCACCCACACAAGGGGCCCCTCTATTACTCCCTCGATACGGGGGGGGCAGTACCAGTAGAGCTTCACCAGGCCCTGCGCACCCATCTCAGGGAGCACCATGGGGACATGGCCCTTCTGGCGCCACACGGCCGGGCTACCTACCCCCCACAAGTACTGGCCCCCGAGGCTCGCCCAGGCGTCTGGTTCCATGACCTGCTTGCGCTGGCGACCCTCCGCGGCAATGTCGTGGCGGTGGATGCGGGGGCCACGCAGGCGGGCATGGCCATGGCCGGGGTCGCCCGGAGCGGGCCCGAGGCATACCAGACCCAGGTGGCCTCGGGAGTGGGCACCTCCCAGGAAGGGGAGGCGATGATCCTCCTCTTGTATGCCCGCCGGCTGGCGACGCAGCCAGGAGTGTACTGGCTGGTGCCGGACTCGGAAGCGGCAGTGGGGGCCCTCCGCACATACCAGGAGGGGGGACGCTGCGGAGATGGCATCCACCATCTCTACGCCACCGTCCTGGGGGGGCAGCGCCTCTCCCCGAAGTCCGCAATCAATGTGGTGACCACGCCGTCGCACTGGATCACGGACCTCAACGTCCGTGTGGACGCGGCGACGCGGCAGCCGCCGGAGGTGGACCTCACGTGGCTCCTCAGGCGCCCCTACTCGTTTATCCCCCCTGTACCCTACCGCGACCAATGTCAGCTCTCCCCGACGGCACTGAGTGACTGGTTGCAGGATCGGGCCTCCATACTGGCGCAGACCGCCTATGAGGCCCGGTGGGGGGTGAACTACATGTCGGGGGGGGGGGGGGGGGGGGGGGGCTTGACTGGTTCGACCACGACCAGCAGCGCCATATCACAGCGCACCGAATGGACAACGTCCCGACGATGACAGTCCTAGCCCACCGTTCCTCCCACCGGGACACGGTGTTGGATACCACGTGCCTCCTTTGCGGAGCGCAGCCCGAGACGGCGCCCCACCTGTGGGCCTGCTCGGCTCAATCGCATGAATGGGGGCCGGCCCGCCGGCGGCTCGCAGCGTGGCTCGACCAGAAGGTAGGACCAGGGGCGGCCCCGGTGCGCCACCAGCTATGGGAGCCAGCTGTACTGGAGCAATGGGCAGCAGCCCTGCAGACCCCCTCCATGCAGCGGGCCCACCTGGAGTGTACGGGTCCCCACGCGCTGGGCACGGAGTTCCTCCGCCACGTCATAGAGGAGTCCATACGGGTCCGGTACGCCCACGCCAACGCGCGTGCTACGCTGCTGAAGGCCCGCCTAGGCCCGGGCAGCACGATGGCGCGGGCATTGCAGGAGCTGCGCCTGCACCAGCAAGCGGAGCGGGAGGGAGTGCAGCGGGAGCTCCTGGAGTGAGGACGGTCGCCAAGGGCGAGCCGACCAGGTCTTCCCGGCTCCCCCTCTCTCCACCTAGGCCTACACACATACACACGGCGCGCACACAACACACACAGCCCCGCCCGTTTACCTGTACCCGTGGGTAGACATCCCGGCCATTGCCTTCTGGTAAAAGCGCCTTCGGCACACCACACCACACCACACCACACCACACCACACCACACCACCCCACCCCACCCCACCCCACACCACACCACCCCACCGAAGAAGATGGCCCCCCATTGGCCTGGCAGGAGACTCCGAACACCCCCTGGGCAGGACTCCCCGTCCCCCCCGGGCCGGTGCGCCCGGTTCTCTGAAGAAGATGGCCCCTCCTTGGCCTCGCAGGAGACTCCGAACACCCCCTGGGCAGGACTTCCTGTCCCCCCCGGGCCGGTGCGCCCGGTTCTCTGAAGAAGATGGCCCCCCATTGGCCTGGCAGGAGACTCCGAACACCCCCTGGGCAAGACTCCCCGTCCCCCCGGGGCCGGTGCGCCCGGTTCTCTGAAGAAGATGGCCCCCCATTGGACTGGCAGGAGACTCCGAACACCCCCTAAGCTGGGCTCCCCGTCCCCCCCAGGCCGGTGCGCCCGGTTCTCTGAAGCAGATGGCCCCCCATTGGCCTTACAGGAGACTCCGAACACCCCCTGGGCTGGGCTCCCCGTCCCCCCCAGGCCGGTGCGCCCGGTTCTCTGAAGCAGATGGCCCCCCATTGGCCTTACAGGAGACTCCGAACACCCCCTGGGCTGGGCTCCCCGTCCCCCCCAGACCGGTGCGCCCGGTTCTCTGAAGAAGATGGCCCCCCATTGGCCCTTGCAGGAGACTCCGAACACCCCCTTGGCTGGGCTCCCCGTCCCCCCCAGGCCGGTGCGCCCGGTTCTCTGAAGCAGATGGCCCCCCATTGGCCTGGCAGGAGACTCCGAACACCCCCTGGGCTGGGCTCCCCGTCCCCCCCAGGCCGGTGCGCCCGGTTCTCTGAAGCAGATGGCCCCCCATTGGCCTGGCAGGAGGCTCCGGACACCCCCTGGGCAGGACTCCCCGTCCCCCCCAGACCGGTGCGCCCGGTTCTCTGAAGAAGATGGCCCCCCATTGGCCCTGCAGGAGACTCCGAACACCCCCTGGGCAGGACTCCCCGTCCCCCCCGGGCCGGTGCGCCCGGTTCTCTGAAGAAGATGGCCCCCCATTGGCCTGGCAGGAGGCTCCGAACACCCCCTGGGCAGGGCTCCCCGTCCCCCCCGGGCCGGTGCGCCCGGTTCTCTGAAGAAGATGGCCCCCGGTTGGCCTGGCAGGAGACTCCGAACACCCCCTGGGCAGGACTCCCCGTCCCCCCCGGGCCGGTGCGCCCGGTTCTCTGAAGAAGATGGCCCCCCATTGGCCCTGCAGGACGCTCCGACCACCCCCTGGGCTGGACTCCCCGTCCCCCCAGGCCGGTGGGCCCCGTTTTGTCCATCCCCGCAGGCCCTTCAGGAAACTCCGACCACCCCCTGGGCTGGGCTCCCCATCCCCCCAGGCCGGTGTGCCCGGTTCTACGTCCCCACAGGCCCTGCAGGACACTCCGACCACCCCCTGGGCAGGACTCCCCATCCCCCCAGGCCGATGGGCCCGGTTGTCCATCCCCGCAGGCCCTGCAGGAAACTCCGACCATCCCCTGGGCTGGACTCCCCATCCCCCCAGGCCGGTGTGCGCGGTTCTACGTCCCCACAGGCCCTGCAGGACGCTCCGACCACCCCCTGGGCAGGACTCCCCATCCCCCCAGGCTGGTGGGCCCGGTTGTCCATCCCCGCAGGCCCTGCAGGAAACTCCGACCACCCCCTGGGCTGGACTCCCCATCCCCCCAGGCCGGTGTGCCCGGTTCTACGTCCTTACAGGCCCTGCAGGACACTCCGACCACACCCTGGGCAGGACTCCCCGTCCCCCCGGGGCGGTGTGCCCAAATCTACCTCCCCACAGGCCCAGCAAGACACTCCGACCACCCCTTGGGCAGGACCCCCCATCCCCTCAGGCCGGTGGGCCCGGTTGTCCATCCCCGCAGGCCCTGCAGAAAGCTCCGACCACCCCCTGGGCAGGACTCCCCGTCCCCCCAGGCCGGTGTGCCCGGTTCTACGTCCCCACGGGCCCTGCAGGACACTCCGACCACCCCCTGGGCAGGACTCCCCATCCCCCCAGGCCGGTGGGCCCGGTTGTCCATCCCCGCAGGCCCTGCAGGAAACTCCGACCACCCCCTGGGCTGGACTCCCCATCCCCCCAGGCCGGTGTGCCCGGTTCTACGTCCCCACAGGCCCTGCAGGACACTCCGACCACCCCCCGGGCAGGACCCCCCGTCCCCCCAGGCCGGTGGGCCCGGTTGTCCATCCCCGCAGGCCCTGCAGAAAACGCCCGCCACCCCCTGGGCTGG
The DNA here is from genome assembly GCA_964036045.1 of Eutreptiella sp. 'Long Island Sound 2002'. Lineage (NCBI taxonomy): Eukaryota > Euglenozoa > Euglenophyceae > Eutreptiales > Eutreptiaceae > Eutreptiella > Eutreptiella sp. 'Long Island Sound 2002'. Next base: position 18,693,853 of record OZ038398.1, on the reverse strand, counting down.
GCTCCCCATCCCCCCAGGCCGGTGTGCCCGGTTCTACGCCCCCGCAGGCCCTGCAGGACACTGCGACCACCCCCTGGGCAGGACTCCCCATCCCCCCAGGCCGGTGTGCCCGGTTCTACGTCCCCACAGGGCCTGGAGGACGCTCCGGCCACCCCCTGGGCAGGACTCCCCATCCCCCCAGGCCGGTGTGCCCGGTTCTACATCCCCACAGGGCCTGCAGGACGCTCCGACCACCCCCTAGGCAGGACTCCCCATCCCCCCAGGCTGGTGGGCCCGGTTGTCCATCCCCGCAGGCCCTGCAGGAAACTCCGACCACCCCCTGGGCGGGACTCCCCATCCCCCCAGGCGGGTGTGCCCGGTTCTACGTCCCCACAGGCCCTGCAGGACGCTCCGACCACCCCTTGGGCAGGACTCCCCATCCCCCCAGGCCGGTGGGCCCGGTGGTCCATCCCCGCAGGCCCTGCAGGAAACTCCGACCATCCCCTGGGCTGGGCTCCCCATCCCCCCAGGCCGGTGTGCCCGGTTCTACGTCCCCACAGGCCCTGCAGGACACTCCGACCACCCCCTGGGCAGGACTCCCCGTCCCCCCGGGGCGTTGTGCCCGAATCTACCTCCCCACAGGCCCTGCGACGCACTCCGACCAACCCCTGGACAGGACTCCCCATCCCCCCAGGCCGGTGTGCCCGGTTCTACCTCCCCACAGGCCCTGCAGGACACTCCGACCACCCCCTGGGCAGGACTCCTCATCCCCCCAGGCCGGAGGGCCCGGTTGTCCATCCCCGCAGGCCCTGCAGGAAACTCCGACCACCCCCTGGGCTGGACTCCCCATCCCCCCAGGCCGGTGTGCCCGGTTCTACGTCCCCACAGGCCCTGTAGGACGCTCCGACCACCCCCTGGGCACAACTCCCCGTCCCCCAAGGCCGGTGTGCCCGGTTCTACCTCCCCACAGGCCCTGCAGGACCCGCCGACCACCCCCTGGGCAGGACTCCCCATCCCCCCAGGGCCGGAGGGCCCGTTTGTCCATCCCCGCAGCCCCTGCAGGAAACTCCGACCACCCCCTGGGCTGGACTCCCCATCCCCCCAAGCCGGTGTGCCCGGTTCTACGTCCCCACAGGCCCTGCAGGACGCTCCGACCACCCCCTGGGCACAACTCCCCGTCCCCCAGGGCCGGTGTGCCCGAATCTACCTCCCCACAGGCCCTGCGATGCACTCCGACCACCCCCTGGGCAGGACTCCCCGTCCCCCCAGGCCGGTGTGCCCGGTTCTACGTCCCCACAGGCCCTGCAGGACGCTCCGACCACCCCCTGGGCAGGACTCCCCATCCCCCTCGGCCAGTGGGCCCGGTTGTCCATCCCCGCAGGCCCTGCAGGAAACTCCGACCACCCCCTGGGCAGAACTCCTCATCCCCCCAGGCCGGTGTGCCCGGTTCTACTTCCCCACGGGCCCTGCAGGACGCTCCAACCACCCCTTGGGCAGGACTCCCCATCCCCCCAGGCCGATGGGCCCGGTTGTCCATCCCCGCAGGCCCTGCAGGAAACTCCTACCACCCCCTGGGCAGGACTCCCCATCCCCCCAGGCCGGTGTGCCCGGTTCTACGTCCCCACAGGCCCTGCAGGACGCTCCGACCACCCCCTGGGCCCGGTTGTCCATTTCCGCAGGCCCTGCAGGAAACTCCCACCACCCCATGGGCTGGACTCCCCATCCCCCCAGGCCGGTGTGCCCGGTTCTACGTTCCCACAGGCCCTGCAGGACACTCCGACCACCCCCTAGGCAGGACTCCCCATCCCCCCAGGCCGGTGTGCCCGGTTCTACGTCCCCACAAGCCCAGCAGGACGCTCCGACCACCCCCTGGGCTGGACTCCCCGTCCCCCAAGGCCGGTGTGCCCGAATCTACCTCCCCACAGGCCCTGCGATGCACTCCTACCACCCCCTGGGCAGGACTCCCCGTCCCCCCAGGCCGGTGTGCCCGGTTCTACGTCCCCACAGGCCCTGCAGGACGCTCCGACCACCCCCTGGGCAGGACTCCCCATCCCCCCAGGCCGGTGGGCCCGGTTGTCCATCCCCGCAGGCCCTGCAGGAAACTCCGACCACCCCCTGGGCAGGACTCCCCATCCCCCCAGGCCGGTGTGCCCGGTTCTACCTCCCCACAGGCCCTGCAGGACGCTCCGACCACCCCCTGGGCCCGGTTGTCCATTTCCGCAGGCCCTGCAGGAAACTCCCACCACCCCCTGGGCTGGACTCCCCATCCCCCCAGGCCGGTGTGCCCGGTTCTACGTTCCCACAGGCCCTGCAGGACACTCCGACCACCCCCTGGGCAGGACTCCCCATCCCCCCAGGCCGGTGTGCCCGGTTCTACGTCCCCACAAGCCCAGCAGGAAACTCCGACCACCCCCTGGGCTGGACTCCCCATCCCCCCAGGCCGGTGTGCCCGGTTGTCCGTCCCCGCAGACCCTGCAGGAAACTCCGACCACCCCCTGGGCACAACTCCCCGTCCCCCCAGGCCGGTGTGCCCGGTTCTACATCCCCACAGGCCCTGCAGGACGCTCCGACCACCCCTTGGGCAGGACTCCCCATCCCCCCAGGCCGGTGGGCCCAGTTGTCCATCCCCGCAGGCCCTGCAGGAAACTCCGACCATCCCCTGGGCTGGACTCCCCATCCCCCCAGGCCGGTGTGCCCGGTTCTACGTCCCCACGAGCCCTGCAGGACACTCCGACCACCCCCTGGGCTGGACTCCCCACTGCCCCCAGGCAGCGAGGCAGTGCATTGCAGGAGTTGCACTGCCCACTGCTCCCAGGCAGTGAGGCAGTGCATTGCAGGTGTTGCACTATCCACTGCCCCCAGGCAGTGGGGCAGTGTGTTGCAGGCGTTCTACTGCCCACTGCCCCCAGGCAGTGAGGCTGTGCATCGCAGGAGTTGCACTGCCCACTCCTCCCAGGCAGTGAGGCGGTGTATTGCGGGAGTTCCACTGCCCACTGCCCCATGGCAGTGAGGCGGTGCATTGCAGGAGTTGCGCTGCCCACTGCCCCCAGGCACTGCGGCAGTGGATTGCAGGAGTGGCACTGCCCACTGCCCCCAGGCAGTGAGGCAATGCATTGCAGGAGTTCCACTGCCCACTGCCCCCAGGCAGTGAGGCAGTGCATTGCAGGAGTGGCACTGCCAACTGCCCGAGGGCAGTGAGGCAGTGCATTGCAGGAGTTGCACTGCCCACTGCCCCCAGCCAGTGAGGCAGTGCGTTGCAGGAGCTGCACTGCCCAGTGCTCCCAGGCAGTGCGGCAGTGGATTGCAGGAGTGGCACTGCCCACTGCCCCCAGGCAGTGAGGCAGTGCGTTGCAGGAGTTGCACTGCCCACTACCCCCAGGCAGTGGGGCAGAGCATTGCAGGAGTTCCACTGCCCGCTGCCCCTAGGCAGTGAGGCAGTGCATTGCAGGAGTTGCACTGCCCACTGCCCCCAGCCAGTGAGGCAGTGCATTGCAGGAGCTGCACTGCCCACTGTTCCCAGGCAGTGAGGCGGTGTATTGCGGGAGTTCCACTGCCCACTGCCCCTAGCCAGTGAGGCAGTGCATTGCAGGAGCTGCACTGCCCACTGCCCCCAGGCAGTGCGGCAGTGGATTGCAGGAGTGGCACTGCCCACTGCCCCCAGGCAGTGAGGCAGTGAGTGCATTGCAGGAGTTGCACTGCCCACTGTTCCCAGGCAGTGAGGCGGTGTATTGCGGGAGTTCCACTGCCCACTGCCCCTAGCCAGTGAGGCAGTGCATTGCAGGAGCTGCACTGCCCACTGCCCCCAGGCAGTGCGGCAGTGGATTGCAATAGTGGCACTGCCCACTGCCCCCAGGCAGTGAGGCAGTGAGTGCATTGCAGGAGTTGCACTGCCCACTGTTCCCGGGCAGTGAGGCAGTGCATTGCAAGAGTTGCACTGTCCACTGCCCCCAGGCAGTGAGGCAGTGCATTGCAGGAGTTGCACTGCCCACTCCTCCCGGGCAGTGAGGCGGTGTATTGCGGGAGTTCCACTGCCCACTGCCCCCAGGCAGTGAGGCAGCGCATTGCAGGAGTTGCGCTGCCCACTGCCCCCAGGCAGTGGGGCAGAGCATTGCAGGAGTTCCACTGCCCACTGCCACTGGTGACCTGGCACCAGTCTAAAAACCCTCAGGATGGTAACTGTGGGACGGATTGCCCACACGCACTGCCACGCTCGAAGCTGGTCGTGATACGTCTCGATTTCTCGTGCGTCTTCCCTGTGTCAGGCCGGGCCCACCCCACCCGCCAACCGTCCAGGACCCCTCCCTGGGCCAGACATGCAGTCCTGTGGGGGACAGATGCACATACGTGGCCTCCCCCCGACCGCCAGACGCCAACGTGGCGCCTGCCCCGACAGCTCTGCGCCGACATGGCGCGGGCTTAGTGGCAGGGCACCATCGTGGTGCCGCGAACGTACCCGTGCGCCGTCGTGGCGCGGCCTTCAGGGCAGAACGCCGTCGTGGCGCGGCCTTCTCGGCAGAGCGCCGCCACGGCGCCGCCCAAACAATCCAGCGCCAACGTGGCGCCACTTCAGTGGCATCACACCACCGTGGTGCAGCCAACGTGCACGTGTGCCGCCGTGGCGCAGTGTTCGGGGCACGGCGCCGTCGTGGCACTGCCCAGACAGCCCTGCGCCGACGTGGCGCCAGTTCAGTGACGTGGCACCACCGTGGTGCAGTCAACGTACACGTGCGCCGTCGTGGCGCAACCTTCAGGGCAGAGCGCCACCGTGGCGCTGCCCAAACGGTCTTCGTGCGCCAGCCTGGCCATGGTGTGTCCTCCAGGCCAATACTCGAGGCACCATGGCGGGGTCTGCACCTGGCGCTCCGCCACCCTCCGTGACACCCCGTGCAGAGGTGACGAGTCATCGGCGGTACTCACCGCCTCACGTGCCATCGGCGAACGTCGCCGTCTCGCTCGGGCACCATCGTGGTGCCACTTTCTCGGTCACGTGCCGTCTCGGTGCACGTATCGTAGGGCTCGTCGTTTGGGCTCGGCCTTTGCGGCCGGGCGTCGTCGGTGACCTCCACGGCGGTGCACCACCGTGGTGCTATGGCTGTGACGCACGTCCCGCACTCACAGAACCCGGGGGTACCCAGGCCACCGGCGGTGCGCGTGATCGTGTAGCGTGACCGTACTCGCGACGCCGGCGGTACTCAGCCCGCCGGCAGTGCGCATAGTCGTGCTGGGCCGCGTTCTATTTAGCCCGGCGGCGTTTTCAAGTCGGGGGTGATGCCCCGGGAGACCCACACCTTCCGTGCCCGTTGATCCTGGGACGCTACCTCGGGTGGACCCAGGACAGTTCGGAGCGGTCGGTGGCCGGGACCGGAGAGCAGATCGGACCGTAGCGTTGTCGTACACCGGCGCTTTGACCCAGACGGCCTGCTGGGAGGGGCGTTCTCAGATGTGCGACGAGATTCGTCTTACTCTAGCGGAGGTAAGACGGAGGACTCCCTCGGCTGTGCCTGCGTGGGGCCCCCGGGGGACGACGCCAAGGCTCACCGTACGTGGGACCGCAGCAGGCGCTCCTCCTCCTCCTCCTCCTCCACTGCCCCCAGGCAGTGAGGCAGTGCATTGCAGGAGTGGCACTGCCTACTGCCCGAGGGCAGTGAGGCAGTGCATTGCAGGAGTTGCACTGCCCACTGCCCCCAGCCAGTGAGGCAGTGCATTGCAGGAGCTGCACTGCCCACTGCCCCCAGGCAGTGCGGCAGTGGATTGCAGGAGTGGCACTGCCCACTGACCCCAGGCAGTGAGGCAGTGCATTGCAGGAGCTGCACTGCCCACTGCCCCCAGGCAGTGCGGCAGTGGATTGCAGGAGTGGCACTGCCCACTGCCCCCAGGCAGTGAGGCAGTGCATTGCAGGAGTTGCACTGCCCACTGTTCCCAGGCAGTGAGGCAGTGCATTGCAGGAGTTGCACTGTCCACCGCCCCCAGGCAGTGAGGCAGTGCATTGCAGGAGTTGCACTGCCCACTCCTCCCGGGCAGTGAGGCAGTGCATTGCGGGAGTTCGACTGCCCACTGCCCCCGGGCAGTGAGGCAGTGCATTGCAGGAGTTGCGCTGCCCACTGCCCCCAGGCAGTGGGGCAGAGCATTGCAGGAGTTCCAATGCCCACTGCCCCCAGGCAGTGAGGCAGTACGTTGCAGGAGTGGCACTGCCTACTGCCCGAGGGCAGTGAGGCAGTGCATTGCAGGAGTTGCACTGCCCACTGCCCCCAGCCAGTGAGGCAGTGCATTGCAGGAGCTGCACTGCCCACTGCCCCCAGGCAGTGCGGCAGTGGATTGCAGGAGTGGCACTGCCCACTGCCCCCAGGCAGTGAGGCAGTGCATTGCAGGTGTTGCACTGCCCACTGCTCCCAGGCAGTGAGGCGGTGTATTGCGGGAGTTCCACTGCCCACTGCCCCCAGGCAGTGAGGCAGCGCATTGCAGGAGTTGCGCTGCCCACTGCCCCCAGGCAGTGGGGCAGAGCATTGCAGGAGTTCCACTGCCCACTGCCCCCAGGCAGTGAGGCAGTGTAATGCGGGAGTGGCACGGCCTGCTGCCCGAGGGCAGTGAGGCAGTGCATTGCAGGAGTTGCACTGCCCACTGCCCCCAGCCAGTGAGGCAGTGCATTGCAGGAGCTGCACTGCCCACTGCCCCCAGGCAGTGCGGCAGTGGATTGCAGGAGTGGCACTGCCCACTGCCCCCAGGCAGTGAGGCAGTGCATTGCAGGAGCTGCACTGCCCACTGCCCCCAGGCAGTGCGGCAGTGGATTGCAGGAGTGGCACTGCCCACTGCCCCCAGGCAGTGAGGCAGTGCATTGCAGGAGTTGCACTGCCCACTGTACCCAGGCAGTGAGGCAGTGCATTGCAGGAGTTCCACTGCCCGCTGCCCCCAGGCAGTGAGGCAGTGCATTGCAGGAGTTGCACTGCCCACTCCTCCCGGGCAGTGAGGCAGTGCATTGCGGGAGTTCCACTGCCCACTGCCCCAGGGCAGTGAGGCAGTGCATTGCAGGAGTTGCGCTGCCCACTGCCCCCAGGCAGTGAGGCAGTGCATTGCGGGAGTTCCACTGCCCACTGCCCCCAGGCAGTGGGGCGGTGCATTGCAGGAGTTCCACTGCCCACTGCCCCCAGGCAGTGAGGCAGTGCATTGCAGGAGTTGCACTGTCCACTGCCCCCAGGCAGAGAGGCAGTGCATTGCAGGAGTTGCACTGTCCACTGCCCCCAGGCAGTGAGGCAGTGCATTGCAGGAGTTGCACTGCCAACTGCCCCAGGGCAGTGAGGCAGTGCATTGCAGAAGTTGCACTGCCCACTGCCCCCAGGCAATGGGGTAGTGCATTGCAGGAGTTCCACTGCCCACTGCCCCAGGGCAGTGAGGCAGTGCATTGCAGGAGTTGCACTGCCCACTGCCCCAGGGCAGTGAGGCAGTGCATTGCAGGAGTTGCACTGCCAACTGCCCCAGGGCAGTGAGGCAGTGCATTGCAGAAGTTGCACTGCCCACTGCCCCCAGGCAGTGGGGTAGTACATTGCAAGAGTTCCACTGCCCACTGCCCCAGGGCAGTGAGGCAGTGCGTTGCAGGATTTGCACTGTCCACTGCCCCCAGGCAGTGAGGCAGTGCATTGCAGGAGTTGCACTGCCCACTGCCCCAGGGAAGTGAGGCAGTGCATTGCGGGAGTTCCACTGCCCACTGCCCCAGGGCAGTGAGGCAGTGCATTGCAGGAGTTGCGCTGCCCACTGCCCCCAGGCAGTGGGGCAGTGCATTGCAGGAGCTGCACTGTCCACCGCCCCCGGGCAGTGAGGCAGTGCTTTGCAGGATTTGCACTGTCCACTGCCCCCAGGCAGTGAGGCAGTGCATTGCAGGGGTTCCACTGCCCACTGCCCCCAGCCAGCGAGGCAGTGCATTGCAGGAGGTCCACTGCCCACTGCCCTCAGGCAGTGGGGCAGTGCATTGAAGGAGGTCCACTGCCCACTGCCCCCCGGCAGTGAGGCAGTGTGTTGCAGGAGGTCCACTGCCCACTGCGCCCAGGCAATGGGGCAGTGCATTGCAGGAGGTCCACTGCCCACTGCGCCCAGGCAGTGAGCAACAGTGCAGCAGGGCACACACAGTACAGTGTGGTGCAGAGCACCAAGCAGTGCGGCACCACACAGAAGGCACTGGTGGTGCAGCGCGGCACGCAGGGTGCAGTGGGCCAATGAGACCCTGTGTGACTGCGCGCAGGCGTCGGCAAGGCAGTGTCGGCCAAGTGCGAGAGTGCACTGGTCCGGCTATGCCACAACACACTTACACACAGCGCGCACACAACACACACAGCCCAGCCCGTTTACCTTTACCCGTGGGTAGACATCCCGGCCTTTGCCTTTTGGTAACAGCGCCTTCGGCACACCACCCCACCGCACCCCATACCACACCACCCCACACCACACCAGCAGCCCAGCACCTATCGGTACAGTTCCATGAATGGCGGCCAGCCCGGCAGCGCCTCCACACATGGCTGAGCATCTACTTGGGACCCAGGCGTCCCAAGTGCAGAGCCAAGTGTGGGACCCCACCGTCCTCGAACAGTGGTCGGCGGCCATCGCAATGCCGTCCATGAGAGCGGCCCCATATGGGGCTGGCAGGGCCACACGTTCATCCAACAACTGTTGTCGGAATCGCAGGGGGTCTGGCAGGCCCGCGCCAAGGCACGCGACGGCCTTAGCAAGGCCCGCCCGGGGCCTAGGGGCACAATGGCGTGGGCGTGGAGGGAGCTTCAGCTGCACCAACAGGCAGAACGGCAGGACGTGCCCCGGGCTCCCTTGAACTGAGACTGCCGCCAGTCGGGGGGAGTTAGTGCCTCATCACCCCAGGTGCGCAACACACTGCACACAGCGCGTGCAAAGACACACAGCCCAGACAAGGAACAACACAACACAACCCAACCCAACACAACACAACACAGCACAGCACAGCACAACACAACACAACACAACACAACACAACACAACACAACACAACGCAACCCAACACAACGCAACCCAACCCAACACAACACAACACAACACAACACAACACAACACAACACAACACAACACAACACAACACAACACAACACAACACAACACAACACAACACAACACAGCACAACACAACACAACACCCTCCCGTTTTGCATTGTCCTGTGTGCAAGACATCCCGGCCATTGCCATTTGGTAACAGCGCTTTCGGCATACCACACCACACCACACCAAGCCCGCCAAACGCTGCGGCGAAACCGGCCGCCGCACAGGTGCGTAACACACACAACACAAAGCGCACGCACACGCACACACCCCTGCCCGTTTTGCTATGCCCGTAAGCAAGACATCCCAGCCATTGCCCTCTGGTAACAGCGCCTTCGGCACACCACACCACACCACACTACACCACACCACACCACACCACACACACCACACCGCACCACACCATGTTCTGTTGCCTCGGCGGCGTGCAGGGCGCCAACCACAAGATCTACGTCCGCACATGCGCAATGGTCGCGGACCTGGACAAATTCGACGCGGCGTTCTTCAAGATCCCCCCCAACGACGCCGTGGCTCTGGACCCGCAGCAGCGGATGCTCATGGAGCAGTCGTGGCACGCCCTTGAGGACGCCTGCGTGTCCCCGCACCGGGTCCCCCATCACATGGCGGCGTACGTCGGCCTCACCATCAACGAGCACCGGCTGTCGGACCCCTACTTCACCAGCACCATCGCCATCAAGACCTCCGCGAACGCGCTGGCGGCCGCGCGCCTCGCCTACTTCTACGACTTCCGCGGCGACGCCGCCTGCGTGGACACGGCCTGCTCCTCCTCCTTCTTCGCGTTCCACCTCGCCGTCCGCAGGTGCCGCCCTGCGCGATCGGGCGCAGTCCTTACCTGTGGCTTCCATTGATTGACTTCTGTCCAACTGCCACCCACAATCCCCAACATCAGATCCCCAACATCAGAGCCATGCGGATTCAATTGGGCAAACACTCACACCAAATGTGTCCATGACCCTATGTGACTGGCAAATTCGTCACCAAACCCATGTCTTATGTGGCTGCACTACATTTGGTACCGCATCAAATTAGGTACCAAATCAATACGGTCCCTACGCCCGCTATGTAGGATTGCAGTAGCTCCACACACACCCTTGCCCCGACGTAGGGGACTTCTGGTGAAGTCCCGGTTGTAGAACCCTCGCAAAGGAAGGAAAAAGGAACACCAATCCCATGCCCTATGCGGTCCGCAACAGCACACCCGAGGCCCTGCCCCCCCCCCTGCACCCATGACCCCTCATCCACCGTATCCCACACCACCGTACCGCGCACGCACGTGCGCGCGCGGCGAGGCGACACCGCATGCGGAAGCGCCTGGGCACGCCGCGCACCTCCGATCCGCCGGCGACCCGGAGCCCCCTGGCCCCGTGTTACACGCCCCCCTCCCCCCCCCCGTCGGTTGTGGTGGACGGCGACGCCCGAACTTCTGACTGAAAGCACCGCCAGGCAGCGGGGGTCAGGGGAGCGGACGCCACGGCGGCATAAGACTGCGATGGTGGGGCGGGGCCTACACGCCGCTGTTGCTAACAACCCTGCCCCCCGCTTCCAAGTAGATTAGTTCTCAACAATACGTTATCTCACCAATACCAGCACTGGAGTGTTCTATAGATAGGCTCCTTTGGATACACTACTCTTTGGTCTTCTAATGCGCCCTCGGCCGCTGTTTTGTTAATGCGGATCGTTCCGGAGATCTGGTCCACCTGTGTGTACTAATACCGCTGAACGATGATGTGGTTGGCACTAGTTATGATCCAAAGTAAGTTCGCCCCCCCCCCCCCCCCAGACAACAGGCACAATGCCTGCGATCGCAGCGACCACCGAACGGGTAACACTCGGTGATCAGGCACCCCCGGGCCCTGTGTCACACTTCCCGCATCGGATGCGGTGGTGACCAGCCCCCCGGACGTCGCGGTCTTGGGGCTGACTGAATGTAAGGCGTTGCCGGCGCCGCGGCGTGGGGGGGGCGACGCCGAGGGGCGCAGGCAGCGGTTGTGGGCAAGCGCCCCATTCTCACCGACGGGCATCATGGGTGTCCCGGCGGCCGGCAACAAGGCAGTCCACACTACTCCCTCCCGAACGCCCACACCAGCGCGGAGCCCCGGAAGCACCAACCGGCACACGTCCTCAGCCTTGATGCCCCCCACCCCCCACACACGCACAGCCATTCTCGTGTGCGGTGTTGGCCCGTACGGTCACGCTCTGCAGTGTCCACAATCCCCCCCCCCCCCCCGAAGCGTCCACAATCCTCCACAACCCCCTCACCCCCCCACCGTCCCCGTCCGATGCTGTGCCCCGCTGGGACTAGGGGCCAGTGGCAAGCGCTGGGGGAACAGGAGGCGCACACCCACCGCCCTTTGCCCCCCCCCCCCCCCAAAACCCTCGCCCACATTCCGCTTCCAGTCTGCAGCTCCGCGAGGCGCCCCTCGCGCTCGCGTGCGGCGCCAACGCCGCGCTGTCCCCCGTCGTGTTCTCCAACCTCTGCAAGATGCGCGCCCTCTCCACCAAAGGCCGGTGCGCCACCTTCGACGCCTCCGCGGACGGCTACGCCCGCGGCGAGGGCTGCGGCATCCTCGTCCTCCAGCGCCACGAGGACGTGGGCGGCAGCGGCGTGTGGAGCCCGCGCCCGGCGGCGGCTTCGGACTCCGGGATGGGGGGTGGCCCGGCCATGTCCCCCTCCTGGACGCCGGCCATCCCTGACACCCCCCTCGCCCCCGGCGGAGGGGCGTGGCCGTCGGGGGAGGACCTGGACACTAGCACCAGCACGAGCAGCAGCGCCGCGGTCCTGCCGGACACGGGGCACGCGCGACACCCGAGGGTGTACGCCTTGGTCCGCGCGACGGCAGTGAACCAGGTGCGCGGCCCGCGTGCAGAGGCGTCGGTTCTGGTTGGGGCCGGTGGGATAAGCAGTGTTTGGTGGCCTTTGCAGAGGGCAGATCGCCTGTGCACGTGTTTGGTCGCCTGCACCGGGCTGGTCACTTGTGGTATCCAGTATTGCTCATGCAGATCCGCAGTAGCTACTCTTTATAAAGCCCGCGCCTCTTAACAAGAGAGAGCCCGATTGGTTGTAAGACTGAGTCGGGACTACCTCCCAAAATACCGTAATGACGACTGGCAGTAGAACAGAGTAGAGTAGAGTAGATTAGAGTAGAGTAGAGTAGACCAGAGCAGAGCAGAGCAGAGGCCGGGCCCTGGCCTTGGTGCCAGATTTCACTGTAGCTTGTATTGGTGTTTGTAGCCGTAGCTGTGGCTGTCCCTGTGATTGTGGATGTGGTGGTGAGTATGGGTGTGGTGGTAGTTGTGGCTGTGGTCGTGGCTGTGGTTTGTGGTTTGTGGTTTGTGGTTGTGGTTGTGGTTTTGGCTGTGGTTGTGGTTGTGGCTGTGGTTGTGGTTGTGGTTGTGGTTGTGGTTGTGGCTGTGGTTGTGGTTGTGGTTGTGGCTGTGGTTGTGGTTGTGGCTGTGGCTGTGGTTGTGGCTGTGGTTGTGGTTTTGGCTGTGGTTGTGGTTGTGGTTGTGCCTCCAGCAACGCTCCATTCGGTTCCGTACGCCGTGCGACGTGCGCGATGCCCGTCACACGCGGCGCAGGACGGGCAGAGCACCAGCCTCACGGCCCCCAACGGCCCGGCGCAGGAGGAGCTGTACCACCTCTGCCTCGAGCGCGCGGGGCTGCAGCCCGTGGACGTGACGTTCCTGGAGGCCCACGGGACGGGCACGCCGCTGGGGGACCCCATCGAGGTCGGCGCCATCACCCGCGTCTACGGGCGCCGCCCGGCGGAGGAGCACCTGATCATCGCGTCGCACAAGACCAACATCGGGCACACCGACAGCACCTCCGGCATCGCGGGGCTCCTGAAGGCGACGCTGATGCTCGGGAAGCAGTTCATCCCCCCGCACCTGCACTTCACGCAGCTCAACCACCGCATCCCCCCCCTCAAGAGCATCCGCATGGAGGTCCCGGTCTTCGGCCGCGAGTGGCCCGCGGGCGACGGGCCGCGGTACGCCGCCGTCTCGAACTTCGGGTTCTCCGGCACCAACTGCCACGGGGTCCTCGAGGACGTGCCGGGGGCGCCGCCCGCCCCCCCGCGCCTCGCCGGGCTCCCGCACGTGCTGTGCGTCGCCGCGCACACGCCGGCCGCGCTGCTGCGGCTTGCGGCGCGGTACCACGCCGCGCTGCAGAGCCGGTGCCAGCACACCGCCGACATCTGCGCGGGGGCCCTGGCGTACCGCGCCCCGCTGCCGGAGCGGCTCGCCGTCGTGGGGGACTCGCGCGTGCGGCTGCTGGCGAACCTGCAGGACCTGATCGCCGCCGGCAGCGCGCGCGCGGCCCCGGGGGACGCAGGGCCCGGCCCCGACCCCAACCCCCAATCCTCCGACCCGGGCTCTGGCGCGGGCGCCCCCGCCGCCTCCTCGACAGCCCCCCCGCTCACCACCGCCGGCTACGCCGCGCTGCAGCGGGCGGTCCCACAGGCGCGGCTGGCGACCGTGCGGAAGGGCGCGCTCCATGTCTGCTTCGTGCTTGGGGGCGTGGGGGGTGTGGGCCTGCCGGCGCTGTGGCAGCTGCACGCCGTCGAGGCGGCCGCCGGGCCGCTGGCCGCATGCGCCGCCGCCGTCGCCGACGTCAGCGGCGCCGCGCTGCCGACGGCGCCGCCGCCGAAGGGGAGCGCGGCGGGGGCTGCGGCGGTGGCGGCGTGGGAGGCGCTGGAGGGGCACGAGTGTGTGGGGTTGTTCTGCCTGCAGTACTGCGTTGCCGCCGCCCTGCGGGCCTGGGGCGTCGTCCCCCTGGCGCTGGTGGGCGTGGGGGTCGGCGAGTACGTCGCCGCCGCCCTCGCGGAGGCTCTGCCGCTGCCGGACGCCCTGCGCCTCACGCTTGCCTGCGGCCGCGGGCGCGCGACCGCCGCAGCCGCCGGGCACGGGGCGATGCGCGCGCTGTGCCCTGCGGCGGAGGTGTGGGCTGCGTGGCACGAGGCGGGGCTGGGCCCGGGACCGGACGAGGAGCCGCATACAGCCCCCGCGGTCGCGTGCACGCCCTGTGGCGGCGGGGCGACGCTTGTCCAGGGCCCCCTGGAGCTTCTCACCGCCCTCGCCGCGGTCCTGCCCGCGGAGTCACCGCCGTGCCCCGGCCTGCGCGCCGACGCGCACGCGCCCATCGACACTGCGACCGCTGCGGAGGTGCGCGCGGCCATGGACACGCTGCCGGGCACCGCATCGCCACGCGTGCCGCTCGTTGGGGCTGCGCAGCTGCGCGGCGGCCCCGGGGACGTCGCGCCGGACGCGGAGCACCTCCTGCGGGCGGTGACGCACCCGGCGGACCCCAGCGACGCCGTGCGGCTGGTGGCCACGCGGCATTTCGCGAACACTTTCGTGGACCTCGGCCCCGTCGCCTCGGAGCTGTGCGACCCGGCGGCCGCGGCGGCGCTGCCGCCGGGGCTGTGCTGCCACGCGCTGAGCGCGTGTGGCGGGGGGGTCCGGGAGGGGCTGGCGCTGCTGCTGGCGGATTTGTACTGCGACGGCCTCGTGCCCGACGTCCGGGCGCTGTATCCGATGGGGCCGGTGCCCATCCCGCTGCCGCTGATGGCGTACGAGCGCCAGACGTACTGGAAGGGCCCACGGCGCCTCACGATCCCCCACGAGGGCCGCAGTCAACACTAGAACGACCGCTGGGCGCGGCGGGGGGCGGTGATCGTGAAGACGTCCCTCGTGACCCACACGTGGGGTAAGTGGTGGTGCGTCAGGCTGGATTTGGACTTGGTGGTTCCTTGTATTTTATACGTCAACGCCCCCCTCCCCGCGGCAAGTTATGTCCCTCCTTCCCGCTCTTTTTCGAAGTCACACGCCTTCGGGCGGTTGCAATGCAGTATCTCGTGGGGAGCTCGAAAAAACGGTCGCGCGGGCGGGCGGCGAGGTGTCGTCTGAAGGAGTGTTGGTGGTGGGGGGGGCATCTGGGTAAAGGGCTCAGACGACAAAGCCTTCACAAAAAGGGCAGTGTAGAGCTGGTGGTGACTCAGAAACCAGGCCATCCAAGTGGCCTACAAGCAATTTTTTTTAGAAGAATATCCCTTCCATGATGTATAGCTCAAAACGATCAGCCTGTCTTGGGGATGATTTGGAGCCACCTATGTTGAGGTACCCAGGACCCCCCCCCAGACCCCCTCTGTGGCTCGTTTTCGGCTCCTGTCACCTGAGCCTGGAAGCGTGGGGCAGGGGTCTCCAGAAAGGACTCAGACAACCCGCACCCTTGTTCCAAGTGCCCCACTGGGCGCCGGCTGTGGTAAACACTGGAAGTCTACCATCATCGCCTCCACCATCGCTACCACCACCGCTGAGCTCATCTGAATTAGGAGTCACCCACCCCTACCCCTGCCCCGTACAATGGTCTCACGTCTGCATGGGTGGCATGGTGCGACGTGGCCGTGGTCCGGTCCACGTGCCTCGGCCGGTGCCACTGACGACGAGCCCGCGCCCTCCCGAGCCCAGCCCCGGGGGCCGGGTATTGGCGACGTGCTGCCGGCCTCCCCCGCCTTCCCAGGCACACGCGTCCGGGGCGCATGTTGTGGGTTGTGACCGGGGCCAGTGCCTCAAGGGCCCCTCATTCATCGAAGGGCACGACCTGGTCTGCGTTGTGGATCAGGCAGGACCCGTGAATTGGGCACTGTAAAGTCTAAACCACTTGACCCCCCCGCCTCATTTCTTCTGCCCGCCTGCGGGTGCCTGGGGGGTTTTGTGTGTGTGTGTTGTTTTTTTGAGGTAATCTCTTTCCTTTTTTTTTCCTGGAAAAAACTTTTTTTTCCCCACACGCGACGTACGCCAAGAAAAAAGTTTACGCGACTTACGCCTAACAAAAAAGTTTTGGTCGGGGAAAAAAAACGCAAAAAAAAATTACGCGACTTATGCAGAAAAAAAAAACGCGACTTACGATTATTTCCGCAATCGAGCTACGCTTTCCTCGTAACGACCCCTTCCCCACCTGCGGACACCAGCTGTCGCACTAACGCTGTTCCTCCACCGCTGTTCCACCGCTGTTCCTACAGTTTTTTTCCGCCTTTCCTGCGCTGTACCTGCCCTGCACCTCTGCCCCAGAGGGTGGTTGCCCCTGTTTTCCACGCCCTTCTTTGTTGCAGCGTGTCAGACAATGTACATGAGTCCTTCAGGGGGATGAAGTCGCAGTCTTCACGCCCTCCTGCGAGTGCTGCCACCTCTTCCTCTTCTTCGTTGCAGAAGTTCGCTGTGAAGCGGAAGTCATATCTGCACCACGCGTTTTGAGCAATCTTTACGCTGTTCCTACGCTGTTCCTCAAAGTTTTGTGCTGTTCCGACGCTGGTAGGAACCGCGCTAGTGCAGCAGCTGGCGGGTACCCCACCCACACACAGACAGGCACACCACACCCACACCCACACCCACACTCCGGAACGAGGAACACAGGGATTGTAGTGCAGGACTGGTAGCATCGTTGAACCTCGCGGTTTGAGCAAGGATCCGGAATTGCAGCCTTGGCACACACACACACACACACACACACACACACACACACACAACACGAACAACAGAACTCATGGTTTGGTCGCATCATTGTTGAACCTCGCAGTTTGAGCATGATTTGGAAGAATTGGGCGTCACACACACACACACACACACACACAAACACGTGGAAAGAGGGAGGAAAGGGTCGCAGGAAGCGGAGTGCGGTCAAAACCTTGCTCTGGTGCGAACGGAGCCACAGAGAGGAGAGGGAAGGAGATGCGGCCGATCATCGCCACCACTCGACCACCCTTCGGAAGAAGGAAGAGGGCAACCGCCTGGAAGGACTGCCTCCAGGCAGCCTGGGGCACCCAGGCCGGCTGAATGATGAGGGGTCTCCCCGCTGGTGGCGTCTGTCGCCCGACCGGATGGGGCCCCAACCACCAACGCCCGGGAAATGGACGACCTGGTGGCATCAACCGCAAATATGCGCAGGTGCCATAGCTCTGCTTGTAGGCATTCGTGGCCAAGCACGGGTACCTCCTCGACAAGGTGCCCGTGTTGGTGGACCTGTGCAACCCGCCCAGCTACCTGTGCCCCGTACACTCCGCAGGAGGGGCGGGATATGCGGCGCGATCGCAGTGGACTGTGGACTGTGCGCATCTGCGCTGTCCGTGTATTGTAAGCAGGCCAGAAGCCATGGAAGGCCGCCTGTTCAGATACTCGAACCCAACGCCCCCTCAACCCCTCAACCCCACCCCTCCGGCCTTCCGGCTCCCACATAGGTCCTGATCATTGTTGGCCGGAAAGGCCCAACAGATGTACAATTTTTTAATTAATTAATTTTTTAATGGAGAATTCAAAAATGATTGCAAAATATTAAAAAAAACTTGACCCCCCTCACCCCACCCCCCAACCCCCACCCTAGCTGCTGAAACCCACCCTTGGAGTGGTGAATGTTTTCAGCAAAACCATTTGGACCCCAACATGCACACCTCAAGATGACCATCGCGACGTGGCGAGCATTTTGAGGTATATATGTTGGGGTACCCTGGGACCCCCCCCCCCCGGTCGCCGGTTGGACCCCCCCCCCCCCCCGGTCGCCGGGTGGACCCCCCCCCCGCCTTCTGGGGCTATCAGCCACCACAACCCTTTCGGGTTTAGCATTCCAACAGGCGGCCCCTCACGCCAAAAGCTGCCGATGGCCGATATGACACACCCCCGAGTGCCCATGCGCATGGTACAGGTCGTGTCCCTGGCTATGCCCGTGTACCTTTGGGCCGCCGTGAGGCCCGCCACACAGCACCGGGGCCTTGGTGGCCTGTGCACACGGCGCACGCGACGCCCCACGATGGTGGCAAACTGACCCTTTGACCTCTGCGTCCGGTGCGACGGCGGCTGTTGGGGGGGGGGGCGGGCGTGGCAAGAGTTCCCTGCCACCCGCTGACAGGGTGGCGTGGGTTGCGGCGAAGGGGGACGCGGGGGGGGTGACCCCGAGGCTGGTGCGGGTTCGGTCGGGTTGGCATGCGGGACAGCGGCGAAGCGAACGCTCCATCGCGTCGGGGGCATTGTGCGGGCACGCCCGGTGCCCCCGCATTGGGGTGTGTCACCCGCTTGAGCGTCTCTTCGGGCACGGCTTGCGTGGGCCCCTGCACGTCTGCCCCGCAAACTACTGCCCGTCGTATGGCCCAGGGCCAGTCCTTCTGCTTTGCATCGGGGCCTTGGCGGCTGCCACACCGCCTTCCGTTTTGAAGGCGGTGTGGCATTCGGAGTCGTTCACGGTGCCAACGACGGCGCGCGTTCAGGGGCCAAGGCGTGAACTGACGTTTGCGGGGGGGGGGGGGGGGGGGCTTTCCGGGGTGTCTGCTTTTTTTTTCTTCGCGAAAGGCGCCTATGGCAATGTCACCGAAGAGCCTTTTGTTCTGACTGTTGCTAGCAGGAGGGGGTAGGACAGTGTAGGACAGTGTAGGACAGTGTAGGACAGGGTAGGGGGAAAGCAAATGTACTGCAGAAGCACAGGTGGTTGTGGGGGTGGCAACACGCATGGGCAACAGCTGGGTTTGGCTGGTCGTTGAGTACGCAGTCGGTACTCATGGTGGATTTTGCCAGGAGTATCCGGGTGTTGACCCCACACACATTATTCCATAGTCCTTGTTTCTGGGTGTTATGGTTTCTTGTGCATTTATGCGTGGACCTACACGTGTCCAACATTTTAATATCAAACGCTAGCGTCGTTTTGAAAATACAATTTAGAGGCCAAGTTTCGATTGCCATTTCTTCCACGATGGCTTGCTTTGCCATTGCTATTTCACATATACTGCTATGCCTCCATGTATGCATTTTGGTGGTGTTGTCACTGTAGTGCAATGTCTCTATCACGGCTTCCTGCTGTGTGCTGGCCATGTACACTCAAACAAGTGGTGACCAAGTCGCAGCTACCGTGGTTGCCCCTTCAGAATGTGGGCAGTAGGTGGCCAATGGGTATCACGTTAATGGTAGTTGAGAGTCACATCTGCGTGCTCCTGCACATTAGACACAAGTTTGAGTGCGAAGCCCTTCACCCTCACCCATCATTGACACGGAGGCATCCAGGGCTGCAAGAAGATGAGGAATGACCCAGGGCAAGGCAGGCTATGGACGGCCTGTGGACGGAGGTGTGTGGACAGCAAAAACAGTCAAACGACCCCGGCAACAACCAACACATCCTCAATATGCCAATTATTGGGCGCCGCTGACGCGCAAACGGCGCCAAAACCGTGTCGCGTCGCGCGATCGCAGCAGAAGAAAATAAAAAACCAAGAAAAAGACGCACAACCAGAAAAAATAAAGCGCAAAATCGATTTTTCCGACCTCAGAAACCCCCAAAAAAATTTTACGCCGCTGTTTGGCGAGGTCGCAAAATTTAGGACAGTCACCGAAAACAAAAGAACAACAGAGTCGCGACGGCGACGAAGTTGAGCGTTGCTTGCCCCAAAACACCTAGCAAAGTGCGTGTCCTAGGCGCTAGGGACTTGTGCGCGCTCCACCACCAATAAGAAAAACAAAACAACGAGACAACATAGGGTAGGCGCCACGTGAACATGCCGGCCGCCGAAACAAGTATGTTATATGTTATACGATGCGCCACGCTGCCACACGACGAAAGGGAGCCGAGGTGCGCAACGCACGAGGGAAAGGACACAACGGCCGCACCGCCACCAACAAAAGGGCACGCCCGCTAACATCCCCCGCACGCATAGGACGAGGACGCCATGAGACAAGCAAGGTCAAGGTGTGTGAAAGCATCAAGGGGAAGAGACCCCCCAAAACGCAAAGCGCCACACGAAAAAACAGGGAAACCATGAAACACCATGAGACACACACAAGAGGTATGCCCATGCACGCACACGCCATGAGAGCCGCCGCAAGCACGCCAAGGTATAAACGACCCGCCGCCGAACAAACCGACGCCACGAGCACCGCGCCGCCGCCCAACCGCCCACGTATGCATTCTATACTCTCTTTACTCTAGGCCGCCCGCACGGAAAGAAGCATGGTATGAGGGACACCCGCACGGAACCGAAAGGAGGGAACCACACGCCGCCGGAGAGCACACCACCGCCACCACAAACACACATACCACAAACCCAGGGGCACACGAAGAGCAAGAGGTATACCCGCACACGCAAGGGCCCGACAAATGCCGCAAGCGCCAAAAGGTATGGGTTGAAAAAAAAAAAAAAGTACACGCAAAGGGCCGCTGCTAATGGAGACCCAAGCGAACCGCGGCGCCAACGCGCCCACCGACCAAGCAACGAGGCAACCACCCCCTTCTCCTCCTATCTCACTCTATAGGCTGCCGGCGCCGAGGAAAATGTGGACACCGCCAAAGAACACACAAAGAGCGAAAGGCCGCCAACACCTCGGAACGGAACATGAGTGGCCAACAACAAGAGAGGAAGCCGCCAACGCCAAAAAGTGGACACCGCCAACGACCAAATGAAGAACCAGAGGCCGCCACCGCCGCGGAGCAAGAGTGGTATGAGGGAACACCCAGGGGCAGCCCAAACGAAAAGAAATGAGGATGGTATGAATGGTATGGATGCCCACACGCGCCAGCATACGCAAGCAATGCATGGAGGTATGGCGAAGGAGCACGAACCAGCCGCCGCAAACGCCACGAGGAAGGGAGGACCAAGGATGGACAACGAGAACGAAGTACACAACGCCACCCTCCTCCCTCTCTCTATAGGCCATCAACGCGGGTCAAGGAGTGGGAACACAACAAACAGGTCTGTCCCCGCAAGCGCAACGCAACCGCCACCGCCGCGGACAAGCACACCATGGTATGGCACGAAGGGTGAGGAGAGTGCGCACACACGTAGACACAAGTGCGAAGACAGGTATGTTATACGCCGCGCCACGGAGAACGCAGCCGCAACGCACATGGTGCCAACGTGGGTACAGTATGTTTCATGATGACCGCGCCCAGCCGCCGAAGGCCCACATACCCCCATCCTTCCTTTGTATCACAGGGCCCAACGAGAGAGAACGACGAGCCGGCAAGGAAAAAGACCGAGACACGCACCAGAGCGGAGGCAGGGAAAAAGTGCATGCCAGGGAGAAGGGTAGAGGGAAGGGTAAAGAGCAACGAAGCCACGAAAGAAACAGGAGGTAGCCAGCAGCCGAGCAAGGGACGCGCGCAGGGAAGGGGGCACGGCAGGCACACGGCGAGCACAACACCGCACCGAAGCACCGGAGAGGGGAGCACCATAGGGACAAGAGAAAAGCGGCACCGCGCACCACGACACGCACCGCACAGACACCACACACACCGCACACACCCACACCCGCGCCCACAACACGTGGCCAGCGAGCCCCAGCAGCCCGCCCAGAGGGCGGGCAGCCGGGGGAGGGGGAGCGTCTGACCCCAGACGCCCCTCACAATGGTGGAAGGCAACCCCCCCGGGGACACCCTACCGCCACCCCCACGGCGCGCAACGCCGGCCCGCAAGGGCGCGCGCCGTGGGGCCGGTGCAGGGTCCCCACGCCCGCACGGACCGCACCCGGGACACACGGGTCGCGGAACCCTGGCTGCCTGCTCCAAAGGACGGGCGGCCGGGGGAGGGACAGCGCCTGACACCAGACGCCCCTCACAACGGTGGCAGGCCACCCCCCCCCGGGGACGGCCCCCCACCAGCCCCGCGGCACGCAGCCCCCACAGGGCATGCAGGCCAAGGGGACAGTGTTGGGCCACCACACCCACACACCCGCGCCCACAGCATGTGGGTGGCGGACCTCAACAGCCCGCCCAGTGGGCGGGCAGTCGGGGGAGGGACAGCGCCTGACCTCAGACGCCCCTCACAATGGTGGAAGGCACCCCCCCCGGGGACGCCCTTCCGCCACCCCCACAGCGCGCAACGCCGGCCCGCAAGGGCGCACGCTGTGGGGCCGGTGCTGGGTCCCCACGCCCGCACCAACCGCACCCGGGATACACGGGTCGCGGAACCCTGGCTGCCCGCTCCAGAGGACGGGCGGTCGGGGGAGGGACAGCGCCTGACACCAGGCGCCCCTCACAACGGTGGCAGGCCACCCCCCCCCCCGGGGACGGCCCCCCCACCACCCCCGCGGCACGCAGCCCCCACAGGGCATGCAAGCCAAGGGGACAGTGTCGGGCCCCCACACCCACACACCCGCGCCCACAGCACGTGGGTGGCGGACCCCAACAGCCCGCCCAATGGGCGGGCAGTCGGGGGAGGGACAACGCCTGACCTCAGACGCCCCTCACAATGGTGGACGGCAACCCCCCCGGGGACGCCCTTCCGCCACCCCCACAGCGAGCAACGCCGGCCCGCAAGGGCGCACGCTGTGGGGCCGGGGCTCGGTCCCCACGCCCGCACTGACCGCACCCGGGACACACGGGTCGCGGAACCCTGGCTGCCCGCTCCAGAGGACGGGCAGCCGGGGGAGGGACAGCGCCTGACACCAGGCGCCCCTCACAACGGTGGCAGGCCACCCCCCCCGGGGACGGCCCCCCACCACCCCCGCGGCACGCAGCCCCCACAGGGCATGCAGGCCAAGGTGACAATGTTGGGCCCCCACACCCACACACCCGCGCCCACAGCATGTGGGTGGCGGACCCCAACAGCCCGCCCAATGGGCGGGCAGTCGGGGGAGTGACAGCGCCCGACCTCAGATGCCCCTCACAATGGTGGAAGGCACCCCCCCCGGGGACGCCCTTCCGCCACCCCCACAGCGAGCAACGCCGGCCCGCAAGGGCGTACGCAGAAAGATGTCCTTGATTTATGCCCTAGATATTTTGATGAAATCCTGCAGGTTTTGTAGTTGAAAACCCAAACCAAAGCAGCAAGTAGAGCAAGAACAGGATGTGGATCGAATCAATGATTGGTTTTGGAATCCAGTGTAACACAGAAGGGCTGCAGATAGACAAAGCAGGTTTATACACAAAGATTCAATCACAAATGGATAATACAAAAGATTTTATATGAAAATTGGTCTGACTCTTGCCTCAGAGATTGCATTAGGCACTTCATGTGCACTCTTTTGGGTGAAATGGTGCTGGTTAGGCATGTGGGGCATAGATGTCAGGACCACACAGAAAATGACTTGGCCAAGCAACTGCATTCAGAAACAGTTACAAAGTAGGACCACAATAAGTGGTAGAAACAATTGAGTATAGGGGTCCTGGGGTGGGAGACCACTAGGCTTAACCTCCAAGGCCTAAAGCATGAAATGCCTATTTTATTTCGGTATATCCTCCATGAAGGAAGGTACCTCCGCTCAGTTGAGTGGTAGGGGTGAACTTCATGGGGGGCTAGGGTCACAACCCTAGTTACTTTGAGAAAGTGTACTTTAGGCAACAAAAGTGAGATAAAAACACTTAAGTTTGTCTTAGCATCAACAAAAGGGTTTTAAGGGGGGCTTGGCCTGGATCAAGCCCTCCAAGAAAGACATGGCAGTGACTTTTTCTTACTCCCCCCTGGAGTACTAGTTAGCTAAGCTAGTAGGACCAAGGAAAAAGGCTCAAATATTCCCAAAATTACCTCAGAAAATACATTAAACTTACCAAAAACATTCTCATCAGTTCAAAGAAGCCTATCACACTGTAGGTACCCTTAAAAAAACAGTGTAATGTACCGTGAATGATGTCCCTTCGATGGGGCATTCCTCAAAAGTCGCCGGCGTGCGACGAAAACTTTTGGAAAAAGTTTTGGGGTAGTGGGGTTTGAACCCAGGACTCCCTCCCTAGAGCACATATGCTTGCCCACTAGGGTACAGTCGAACGCTCTAATGCGGACGGCTATCGCTGTATAAACAGCGTTTTAGTATACGTCCTGACCAAGGGCCAGGGCGGAGCACTACTCCCAATGGAGGACACAAACCTCCAGGAGCTGGAAAAAATAGAAAATGTAACCGACAGGGAGTGATTCCTGTGGTTTAGCGGAAGGGGGTGCGATTTAGCAAGTGAAATCGTTAAAAATCGACGAAACCACGCGGGAAATCGTCATTTTTACACATAACTCAAAGTCGCAGACAAGCGCAAAGGAAGCGGACTCCAAGAAAAGGGTTGCGCAAGCGTAAACGGCTTTTGAAAAAGAAGGTATGAGCCGTAGTTTTTAAAATTCTAAAGGAAATTTTTGCACAGTTGCATCAAAATTTCTATAAACTTCAGAGAAAAGTATTCAAATTCAACCCACACCACAGAGGCGGTCAACAACCCACCTCTCAGGTATGTCAGTGTCATCTCACACGCACGCATTGCGTTCGTGTTGGTTGTTTCGTCAAAACGTTAGGGTTGTCAACGCTGTGTTCGTTGGGGGGTCGGGTGTTCCTCTCTCGTGCTCTGCACAGGTCAAAACAGGAATGAAAGGTATGCGATGCGAGTGGAGCGCGCAGCGCGCACGTAGGGTTAGAATATGCGCTGTGCTCGCGATGCATGTGCCTAATCGAGGCATTCACATGCTGTGACGCTTTCCCTGTACCCCAATTCACCCTTGTTTTCTCTTCACAGGTAAGTAAAGAAAGTGTTTGTTCGTGTGTAGCCGTTGCGTTAAAGTAGGGTTGCTTAAAACGCTTAGGCTTGTTTTGTGTTCGTTTCACTTCGGCATTAACACGATGCATGGTGAGTAAGGTAGGTTAGCCCAGGAGGAGCTCACCTCCTGGTAGAGTCAGTGAGGAAATGGTTCTGCCTCCCCTCCCTGCGTGCACATGATGCATTAAAGGGTAGGCCACGCGAATTGCGCACGGTAAACCTTGTTTAGGTTACCCAGGGGCTCCTCGGTACGTTCTTTAAGAGAACCTGAGGAGTCTCTTAACGCTTGCTTGCTTGACAGGGGAGATGATCACCAATCAGCGTGTTTGCGGACAGTGTATTATAGGTCACACTGAGAAGCGTATAATACGTGGAGTGTGGCTTGGTTCCTCCGCCGCAAACACCCCTTCATTTGCCTCTTTTGTACAGGTGGGAGAGGTTCAGGGTGATTGGTGCACGCAGCAGCTGCCTTCGGCGGCCATCCCATTTTTCTGCCCCAGCAAAACAGGGGCGCTGATCACAAATCAATTGACTGTGCCTCAGCCAGGACTGGCGAGGGCAGTTCGACTTCATCGTCATCCGCGCTGTGCACACAACAAGAGCACCCCTTCCCTCCAAGCCCTAGCAGGGGAAACGCGTTGTGGCGTCCACTGTTAGGCCACAGTTGCTTAGCAGCGCTGTGTTCTCTTGTCTTCTTCACAAGAGGGTCATTAGGGCCCGAGACATCTTCGACAGCAGCACCCAGTAGCATGTGTAGGGGTTAGGGTCAGCAGGCCTGGCAGGAGTTGAGTGCAAGTGATGAGTGCTCACCCTGCCTTCGAAGGCCGGTGCTGGCGTTAGTGAGTGTAGTGTAGTGGTGTCTCCTGTCCCGCGTGCTTTTCCTCGTGGGCAGGGGAGTGCGTTAGCTTTTGGCCTGTAGCAAAAATGGGCGTTTTGTATGCCCTTAGCACACTTGGCCACCCCTCCCCTCTAGTAGATAGGGCTTTTGCCGTCTTCCCCCAAGGATAGGCGCCAGCACAGAAATTGGGCGCCATAGGAGTGGTAATAGTACCTGATTAGGACCTTCGGTCCGACGTCAGCGAAGCCCGGTCTCCGGGAGCCACGCTGGGGAGAGAAGTGAGACACACACAGACATACGTAGCACACATAGGTGTATGGTAAACCCTGTAAGGAAGGGTGGAACCCCATGGGTCTGGACCAGTCAGGGGTCCTAACTGTGGGCTCGCCTGTCCCGAAGGAGGGAAGACACACCTTGCCTCATAACACCTTGCTTGTCATTCCCCCCTGGTGTAGTAAGCCACCGTTCTTCGTTGGCTCCCCAAGGTCATTACATCAGGGCAGTTCCCATGCAACACATGGTCAGCAAGGCATACACTCGCTGGGTGGCTGCAATCCTGATAAGCGGCCACCTGGCTCACGCTGGAAACCATAGGCATGGGTCTGCAGGGCACAGACAGGGTCAGTGCAGTGCTCAGTAAGCAGTAGTCTGTGAAAAAACCAATGGCCTTCGGCCAGGGAGTGGTTGTCACGGGGGGCTAACGGTCCTGTCCTGCGATGCAATGCGGGGCAACTGTGACAACTGCTCTTACACCCATACACAGGCACGTCTGCAGAAGAGTGCTCACTGCACCTGTCAGTAGACTGACACAGGGAAATTAGTTTCGCTTCTTACGCTGGGACATAGTCTCAACACGGGTTAGGAGCTGCCCCTCGTTGTTCTCAACGAGGTAAGTGCGGAAGATGGGGTTGATACTCCCATCTGGTTGTATGAAGGCTGACATAGGTTCCCAGGTCGCCTCAGATAACCCATAGCCATCCCACAGGGTTAGGAATTTCCAGCCCTGTTTATACTCGTGGCGAGCAATACCTGCAACCACGTAGTAACCATCGACTGCCATCTCATCGGTAGTCATCTCCTCGAGTTCGTCTGCCTCCTCTGGACTTGCAGCGTTTTCTAGGTCTATACGCTCAACCTCACTGTCGCTGAGGCGCCACTCATCCCAAGACAAGTCGTCAGGGGAGTGATAGTGCCTCAACTGCTTAGGTGCACACAGCAGTTCACCACCGAGACGTGGACTGCACCTGACATGGATCCTGGATCCATCTATCCTGATGATACGATAGGGTCCAAAGTAAGGGTCCTGTAGGCAGTTACGTGGCCAGGAGGGTAGGCGTGAATGGTGTACCAAAACAAGGTCACCAACCTTGAAGCTTGCAGGTCGCCGTAGGCGGTTCCGTCGGCTCTGTTCACGGTCACGAATGTGTCTCAGGTTAGTACCAGCCTGGTTAGCCAGAGACTGCTTGTGTTCCAGCCAATCTCCCACAGGGCTCTTGAAGTCCTCAGAAAAGGGGGTTTTGAAGAACCAAGCAGGTCGTCCTCCAAGGAACAGTTCGTGGGGGGTGAAACCCGTAGAAGAGCTCCGCTGTGAGTTCATGGTCAGCACTGCCCAGGGCACTAGGCGTACCCAGTCCTTGGTGCGCTCCTGTTTCATCAGGATTCTTAAGTTTTGCTCCACCACACGGTTCTGTCTCTCACAGAGAGGGTTAGACGTGTGGGTATAGGGCACACCTGTGGTTACCTCCACGTTGAGGGCATTTAGCACTCGTTTGTACCACCCAGTGTCACTGCAGATGCGTACATCCTCATCAAAGTGCACCTGCTTAGGTGCTCCATAGGGTTCGAACCATTGTTCGACCAACATTTTCACAGTCTGCTCACCTGTGATTTTCTTATTGCAAGGGAACACACGGGTGAAGCGAGATAGACCACAGGTGACCACGAGGCAACTATCATAGCCGCCAAAGCGTGGTAGGCGGTGGATGAAATCCACGTAGAGAAGAGAGTTAGCACAATAGGGTATGGGTAAGCTGGAGATCAGGCCCCTATCCCTATTGTCGCTCTGCTTGCTGGCATGACAGCCACAAGCATCCACAATGGTCTGCATACGCGACCTCAGTTCAGTCAGGGTTAGACTAGAGTAGAAACACTCACGGAAGAGGTCCACTGAGCGATTAGCGCCAGTGTGACCAGAACTGAGATGGGACCACTGTAGGCACCCATCCAGTCGTGCCTCAGGCACCACGATTCGGTCCTCGTAGAAGAGGTACTGATTGTTTTTATACCACTGGTGCCCGTCAATGACACGGGGTTCGAGACCAGTTCTGAGGATTTGGAGAATTTCTTCATACTCTGACTTATAGTCGGTTAGACTCCAACCCTCCAGGATTCCGGCAGTGCGCATGGACAGGTCAAGCTGGACATCCATACGCTGGAAAGCCTCGCTGGCGAGCGCCTCAGAGCTCTCACCAATAAGCGCATCGAAGTTGTTGCGCGATATATAGTCAGACAGTTCATTCTTTATCCCAGGGATATGATGCACTGTCAGCCTGAACTGGCTCAGGTAAGTCCACCACCGTTTTAGCTTTGCTTTCTCTGGTGGTGGGCCCTTCTGAAAAGACTTCACAGGCTCCTGGTCACACAGCCAGACAATAGGGTTAGATCCCAGGAGTCGGGATTGTGACGATAGCACCAACATACCGGCCAGGAGTTCCTGGTCATAGGTGCTGTAATTGGAACGCGCTTGGTTCCATTTCCAATTCCAGTGTCCCAGTGGCACCAGTCGCCACTCACTGGTAGGATAGTCATGTTTCAACGAACCATCACGGTTCAGTCCAGTAGTACGATAATGGCAGTGGGTTAGTTCAACGGGGTTAAGCTCCTGCCATTGGTAGATCGTACCTCCCCCCCCCACATCACTGGCATCAGTGATCAGGACTATCTCGCCCTCAGGGCGGGGCACTCCCAGGCAGTTGGAGGAGGCAATCTTCTTCTTC
The DNA here is from genome assembly GCA_964036045.1 of Eutreptiella sp. 'Long Island Sound 2002'. Taxonomy (NCBI): domain Eukaryota; phylum Euglenozoa; class Euglenophyceae; order Eutreptiales; family Eutreptiaceae; genus Eutreptiella; species Eutreptiella sp. 'Long Island Sound 2002'. The sequence continues at coordinate 18,665,487 of OZ038398.1, read as the reverse complement.
AACTCCTGGAAACACTCTTCCTCTCTGGAGGTCCACCTCCAGGGAGTAGTTTTCTTGATTAGGTCAGTGAGGGGTGCAGAGGAGTAGGTAAAATTGTGGATGTGACGCCGATAGAAATTACAGGCGCCCACAAAACTCCTCACATCGTGTAGGCCCTTCTTAGGGTCATCGCGAATCTGCATGTCCTGTAGGGGCTGCATCTTAGACGCGGCTGGTTTCCACCAGCCATACCCCGGGTCGAAACCCAAATACTCCATCTCCTCTTTCATGAACTCACATTTTTCGAGTTCGATTCGGAGATGGTCTTCTTGACAGACAATGAAAAATTCACGGAGGAGAAGGACATGGTCCTCTTTGGTATTAGCACCCAAACTCACGTCCTCGATGTGAGCCTCCATTTCTGCACCCCGAGAAATCAACTCTTGTACTAGAGGCTTGCGCCTCAGTATGTACAAAATTTTGTTCATAAGCTCCTGGAAGAGCGCTGGGGCATTAGCCACCCCGAAAGGCATAATCTTCCACTTGAAGACACGACCCTTAGGGGTTATAAAGGCCAACAGCTCCTGAGCTGCGGCGGTTAGGTCCACCTGCCAGAAACCAGAGTGTTTGTCCATTTTGGTCTTATACCTGCATTTGGCAATACGCTCCAGGGTGTTTTCCATGTTAGGAATACTCCCTGAGTGGTTCTGGGTTTTCTTGTTGACCTCACCATAGTCTACAACCAGACGTAGGGCAGTCCACCCTGCTTTGGCAACAAGGAAACAGGGACTGCAGTGATGGGGATAGTCCCCGTGCTTATACTCTTCAACGAGGCCAGCATCAATGCATTCCTGGATCTGGCGCTCGATTTCTTCAAGCTGTTCCTGTGGAGCCGGATAGGGACGACGCCTCACTCGCATCTTTTCAAATTCTGGTTTCAATTTCAGGTCCATCTGGACCAGTTTTTTACAAGAAAGGGGAGGCGGCAAGGCGCCGAACACCTCCTCATAGGTTATCAGCAGTTTCTTCAATCGGGGGTCAAGGTTAAGACTCTCGAGTTTCTGAAGGAAATCCTCCTCAGCCTGGAGGTTGCTTTTTCCATGTTCTTTCTTTTTCTGCCGATCAGCAGTTTCGGCAGGCACAGAACCATCGTCCCACTCAGGGGGACATTGCTGCCCATAGTGCAGAGAATACACTAGAGGTATCTCAGGATCAGGCAGCGTATAGGACTCATCGTCCTCCTCAGACCAGATGGAGGATTTCCAGGTCTGTCTGAGGTATTGCAGCCGCTCTTGGCGCTCAATACCTTCGGCCTTCAGGTACAACAGCCGCCGGAGTTCCTGAGTATCATGCTCAGACAATGGCATGTTATTAGCAGCAGGCCGCGCCACAGCATCAGCACTCCGGGCCACGGGTTCACCTGTGTGCATAGGCTGCATGTGTAGCACTGGCTTCCCAACAGGGGAAGCGGGTTCAGAGGTTGACTCTAGATCTACCTCCTCTAGCAACAGCTGGGCTAGGAACTTAGCCCACGCAAACTGCACCCTGTTTTTCACCTCAAGGCTGGTATTTGCGTGCAAAAAAAAGACGCGCAGTTTCCGCGTGTTTCCACCTGAAAACTGAGAATTAAGAAACGGAGGAATCTCAAATATATTTTTTTAGGCTATCAGCGGAATGCAAGTAGTCAGAGGTATGAAAAAAGTTTTGTTTGGCATAATGAGTGCGCGAGGCCTCGCGCACTCAATTATGCAGAATGTGTATTTCCCAATCGTCCTGAATAAACAGTATTCCATGCCAAATGAGGCTCTGATGTCTTCATGGGTGCCTCATGGTGTACCGTTCGGGTCATGTCAGCAGCAAGAGTGGTCAATCAATGGACGTTTTGTACACGCCATGCACTATGTAAGGTGTAATAGATCTAAAAAGGCGGGTTGCCCTCAGTCCTTGCTAAACACACGATTTTCAGTTAGTTTACCTATAAATGAGGTGCCCAGCCTCCCATCTTTTGGGGCTGTACAACAGTTTGTCAGAAGCGCTAGGTCACAGGACGTATGAAGCAAGTGCTCTAGAGGAGGATAGTCTAATCGCTACTCCTGAGCTCACTGTTTTCACAGGATTCCAAAAGGGAGGAATCTCAAAAAGCCTTTTGGAGGCTATCGACAGAATGCAAGTAGTCAGGGGTATTCAAAAACCCATGCTTCTAGCATGTTGAGTGCGCGAGCCCTCGCGCACTGAGTGTTCCGCTGTGCAAGTCTCTAACCCATATTGAATCTTGCAGTTTTGCTTTTGCTCCATCCTTGCTTCATGCCACTTCCGATGTCAAAAAGTGATCTCAAAAAAGCCTGAAAATCTCACTCCAGCTGGCTGAGTGCGCGAGGCCTCGAGCACTCAGCCTCCCATAATAAGTATTTTTTTATGTGGACATGTACAGGATGTGTGAACAGCGCCCATCGTTAATAGTTTTCCAGACGATCCAAAAATTGGTATTCTTCGAATTAGCCAACAAAAATGTTTTTTCGCGGAAAATGACCGGTAAACCCTCTGATTTTGGACTAAAGAATGGTTATTTTACCCCCCCAAAAACAGCAAAAAATGGGCAAAACTGATGAAAAATGCATTTTTTTGGAGGGCTTGAAAAACAGTATTTTCAAGATGGCAAAAAAAACTATTTTTTTCGGTGACAAAATCTAGTTGCTTAGGTGAAAAAAAGGGGGTGCAGTTTGCGTGGGCTAAGAGGAAGGCACTATGTTTTAGGTCAACACAGCTGGGATCAACAGAGGGAATAGTGCTGGCGATCTCAGACAGTTGGTCGTCAGCATCCTCTTTTACAGCTGCAGGTTCCAGATAGTCATCGGGAGACTCACATCCTGTAAGTGTGGCAGATAGGTGCTCAGGAGATCGATTTTTGAGATCATAAAGGGTCAGGCCACGATTTTCGGCCATGACCTCTTTCAGTAGCACCTGGTCTAGGTCACACAGGGGTACAGGATTGAGAGATCCATCGACGATGGACAGGAAACTGGCCCACTCAGGGGCCTGCATAGCTGTGTCTGAGTCCTCAGGCACATAGATGGGGCCGTCGGGGAGTTGCGATCTTCCCACGGTCATTCGATCTACCATACGGCGCCAGTAAGCATGTTCACCAGAGCAGCCCCAGTCAGGGCTGCACATAACAACCCTTCCTCCCTCATAAGCGATTTTGGTTAGAACCTTCGCGAGCAGGGAGAAGGGAGGGTTAGCATACGCTAGGCCCATTGCTTTCCAGAAGAAACGGAAAGCATTGTTCATTTGTTTCGAGCAGTACAACTGCATGATGGGCTGTTGTTGGCTCGCAAACAATTCCACCTGGATCTCATCCAGGTTTACCTGAAGGGCCGCCAGTCCATGTTCAAGAACGTGACGGGCCGATTGGTAGTTTTCAGTACGATAGTTAGTCTTGGATGTGTAGCGCAGTCCAGACTCTTTTCGTCCTGACAGCTCCAAAGGTACGGAGAATAGCCCACTGCCAAAGTCGGAGTGCAAAGAATAGGGGCGCTGGAGGGACAGCATTTTTACCTGGGGGTTTCTTCGTAGGAAGTCGGTGCCAATGACGATGTCAAAGGCGTCGGTGTCCAGCACTCTGCAGTGTTGGGTCACGGTTTCGTCGCCCAGACATATAGTCACATCGACCCCCCCCAAGGAATGGATGGTACGCCCATCCCCTACTCTTATGGCCACGGTCTTAGTTTTCTTAAAAGTCTTTAGCAGGCGCCGGGCCACTATGGAAAGTGTTGCACCGGTGTCAAGCACCGCTCGAAAAACCTGATCCCCGATTTTCACGAGGATCCAGAAAACCAAGTCCTCCTCTTCGGAGCCGCCCCCCTATTCCTCATCAGGGAACTTGACATCCACCCCTGCAGCAATGAGGGACTTAGCCATCCAGGCCAAGCGCCTCTTCTTGGAATTATTCCCCTCAGGGGTAGCGTTATCCCCTTGGGGGCGCTTCTCGGGGTCACCTGCGGCAGCAGCGGGTGTAGCAGCAGGAGTGGGTGTAGCAATGGGCGCTGATGAGCGCCTCTGGGGGTTAGGGGGTCCATTTTTGCCACCCCCCTTGCCACCTCCTTTACCACCTTTATCCCCATTCGGGGGATTTCTGGCGGGCGTTTGGGTCTTCTGGCGTTCCGCTTCTTGACGCTTGAGTTTGTCACTCTCGCGTTTCTTGATGCGGCATTCGTCCTCGTAGTGACGACGTTTGCCACAGTAACCACAGGTGATGGTACACCTGAAATGGTCCTGATGGGTCACAGGTTTCCCATCTTTGGTAGGCTGCTGACGTTTCATCTGCAGCATACAGCCACTGCGGAGATCGCAGTCAGAGGCATGACAAGGTCCCCCCTTGTCATTGACAGGCTTGCAGTAGAACAGGGGGGGTGTACCTGCATCAGGTTTAACCTCATTCATGGCACGTAGGTTACCCCTCCCTTTACCACCTCCCTGGTTGGTGTTAGTGGGACTTTTAGGCCCTTTCCCTTCACCACGTTCGGGGGTAGGGGTACCACCTCGACCCAAATGCTTCTTGAGGAATTTCTCCATGTGGGAGTCATTCTCTCTCTCAAGAGCTAGCTCAATCAAGAGGTCCACCAGTTCATCGTACGAGTGGGTCCTGCTCTTCCTCTCAGAGGTGGAGCGGCAATCATCCCACGTACGTTGTGGGATCTTACTCATGAGCCACAGGTGGCGCTCAGTGGCTCCGTAGGAGCCCACATTCATCCTCGAAAACAAGTACTCCAAGTCGCACACATATTCAGAAATTCGCGCAGCGGATGGAAACTCAGGGAGCATAGGTAGCTCCTCGATCTGTGTGCGTACGCTGAGGTCAGTCTCTTAGACTGGGAATGTTTTCTCCAACTTCAGGAGTACCTCTGCCCAGGTAGAACAGGTTTTCACAATCTGTTTCACCTGTTTTTGCAAAAATTTCTTTTTGCATGAGCGTTTCAGCAGTGAGCATTTGGTGGCCACATCCACATGGGATTGGCCAGTCAACAAAAGGAACTCTGCAAATTCTTCTGCCCATTCGGGCTGATTTTTGGGGTCGAACTCCGGCAGTTCCAGCTGGATGTTCGCCTTGGCAATAGGTCTGCCCGTCTTTCCACCCCCCGGAGTTAGGCCTGAAGGCGACACGCCGGCAAGAGGTGCCAGGGCTGACAGCCCTCTTTTCGCAATCTCTGTGACAGGCACCTCCTGTAGTTCAGCCATGGGCACAGTCCTGGCACGGGGGTGAAAGGGGCTGGGGCAGGTGACCTTAGGCAACAGCCTTGAGACCCTTGATCTCTTAAGATCTTCGGCCAGGGTACTCAGTCCTGGAGAGAGAGAGGGCAACTCTGGCTTGGGTAAGGGTTCTGCAATACCCAGTTTAGCCTTAATGGCCTCCGATAGTGCCGTCACATCTGTATCTTCTGATCAAGACAGGAGTTTGGCCAACAGCTCGGCCGTATGATCCAGGGCACCGTAGGTTGGCCTTGGATGATGTTGTTCCTCAACTGGGGTCGGGCCCAGTTCGGGAGCCCTTGGGGTTGGACAACATGCTCTTGGATACTCAGGTCTTGGTCGTCTTGGCAGGGATGCAGTCTCGGCTCTGTCGGACGGCGGACCGGAGTGAGCGTAGGACCCTAGGTCTGTACGTGGTCTGGATCCATGTACTGCCAATGGCTCCTCTCCATCTTCTCCACGAATGGATTTGTATTACTCCTCATGTAGGATGTATTCATCCATCTTCTTCCTCAGTTCCTCATACTCCTCAGGGCCTTCAATCGCTGTTGAGGATGAAGCCGGACAGTTGGATCTGGATACTGAGGCTGCTACACGTCTGTGGAGATGACTGAAGCTGTCTCCACCGTGGGCCGCTAAGGCCTCGGTGGTAAGGCCTTTATTTTCTTCCGCCCTTCTGCGTTCTGGATCTCCTTGGGACCCAGATGCGCCACTGAGATGTTGTGGAGCTCGGTAAGGTGGTTCACTCATAGGGTGGGCCATGCTGCCCATTTGCACTTGGACAGTTCTGATCGGCCAGGTCCTGACGCTTGGCGTGGACATGATGAACTTGTTGTTGAGCTTTGTGTGCTGCACTTCTTCTCAGGGTCGGTTCAAAAGGTCACAAGGGACTGTCTCTGCTACCGGAAGGATGTCCTTGATTTATGCCCTAGATATTTTGATGAAATGCTGCAGGTTTTGTAGTTGAAAACCCAAACCAAAGCAGCAAGTAGAGCAAGAACAGGATGTGGATCGAATCAATGATTGGTTTTGGAATCCAGTGTAACAGAGAAGGGCTGCAGATAGACAAAGCAGGTTTATACACAAAGATTCAATCACAAATGGATAATACAAAAGATTTTATATGAAAATTGGTCCGATTCTTGCCTCAGAGATTGCATTAGGCACTTCATGTGCAGTCCTTTGGGTGAAATGGTGCTGGTTAGGAATGTGGGGCATAGATGTCAGGACCACACAGAAAATGACTTGGCCAAGCAACTGCATTCAGAAACAGTTACAAAGTAGGACCACAATAAGTGGTAGAAACAATTGAGTATAGGGGTTCTGGGGTGGGAGACCACTAGGCTTAACCTCCAAGGCCTAAAGCATGAAATGCCTATTTTATTTCGGTATATCCTCCATGAAGGAAGGTACCTCCGCTCAGTTGAGTGGTAGGGGTGAACTTCATGGGGGGCTAGGGTCACAACCCTAGTTACTTTGAGAAAGTGTACTTTAGGCAACAAAAGAGAGATGAAAACACTTAAGTTTGTCTTAGCATCAACAAAAGGGTTTTAAGGGGGGCTTGGCCTGGATCAAGCCCTCCACTAAAGACATGGCAGTGACTTTTGGGGCCGGTGCTGGGTCCCCACGCCCGCACCGACCGCAGCCGGGCCACACGGGTCGCGGAACCCCGGCTGCCCGCTTCAGAGGATGGGCGGCCAGGGGAGGGACAGCGCCTGACACCAGACGCCCCTCACAACGGTGGCAGGCCACCCCCCCCGGGGACGGCCCCCCACCATCCTCGCGGCACGCAGCCCCGGCAGGGCATGCTGGCCAAGGGGACAGTGTTGGGCCCCACACCCACACACCCGCGCCCACAGCACGTGGGTGGTGGACCCCAACAGCCCGCCCAGTGGGCGGGCAGTCGGGGGAGGGACAGCGCCTGACCTCAGACGCCACTCACAATGGTGGAAGGCACCCCCCCCGGGGACGCCCTTCCGCCACCCCCACAGCGAGCAACGCCGGCCTGCAGGGGCGCACGCGGTGGGGCCGGTGCTGGGTCCCCACGCCCGCACTGACCGCACCCGGGACACACGGGTAGCGGAACCCTGACTGCCCGCTCCAGAGGACGTTCGGCCGGGGGAGGGACAGCGCCTGACACGAGACGCCCCTCACAACGGTGGCAGGCCACCCCCCCCAAGGACGGCCCCCCACCACCCCCGCGGCACGCAGCTCCCACGGGGCATGCAGGCCAAAGGGACAGTGTTGGGCCACCACACCCACACACCCGCGCCCACAGCACCTGGGTGGCGGACGTCAACAGCCCGCCCAGTGGGCGGGCAGTCGGGGGAGGGACAGCGCCTGACCTAAGACGCCCCTCACACAATGGTGGAAAGCACCCCCGCCGGGGACGGCTCCCCCACCACCCCGACAGCGAGCAACGCCGTCCCGCAAGGGCGCACGCTGTGGGGCCGGTACTGGGTCCCCACGCTCGCACAAACCGCACCCGGGACACACGGGTCGCGGAACCCCGGCTGCCCGCTCCGGAGGACGGGCGGCGGGGGGAGGGCAGGGCCTGACACCAGACGTGCCTCGCAACGGTGGCAGGCCACCCCCCCCGGGGACGGCCCCCCACCACCCCCGCGGCACGCAGCACCCACAGGGCATGCAGGCCAAGGGGACAGTGTTGGGCCCCCACACCCACACACCCGCGCCCACAGCACGTGGGTGGCGGACCCCAACAGCCCGCCCAGTGGGCGGGCAGTCGGGGGAGGGACAGCGCCTGACCTCAGACGCCCCTCACAATGGTGGAAGGCACCCGACCGGGGACACCCTTCCGCCACCCCCACAGCGCGCAACGCCGGCCCGCAAGGGCGCACGCTTTGGGGCCGGTGCTGGGTCCCCACGCCCGCACCGACCGAACCCGGGACACACAGGTCGCGGAACCCCGGCTGCCCGCTCCAGAGGACGGGCGGCCAGGGAAGGGACAGCGCCTGACACGAGACACCCCTCACAGTGGTGGCAAGCAACCCCCCCCCCGGGGACGGCCCCCCACCACCCCCGCAGCAGGCAGCCCCCACAGGGCATGCAGGCCAAGGGGACAGTGTTGGGCCCCCACACCCACACACCCGCGCCCACAGCACGTGGGTGGCGGACCCCAACAGCCCGCCCAGTGGGCGGGCAGTCGGGGGAGGGACAGCGCCTGACCTCAGACGCCCCTCAGAATGGTGGAAGGCACCCGACCGGGGACGCCCTTCCGCCACCCCGACAGCGCGCAACGCCGGCCCGCAAGGGCGCACGCTGTGGGGCCGGTGCTGGGTCCCCACGCCCGCACCAACCGCACCCGGGACACACGGGTCGCGGAACCCTGGCCGCCCGCTCCAGAGGACGGGCGGCCGAGGGAGGGACAGTGCCTGACACCAGACGCCCCTCACAACGGTGGCAGGCCAGCCCCCCCGGGGACGGCCCCCCCACCAGCCCCGCGGCACGCAGCCCCCACGGGGCATGCAAGCCAAGGGGACAGTGTTGGGCCCCCACACCCACACACCCGTGCCCACAGCACGTGGGTGGCGGACCCCAACAGCCCGCCCAGTGGGCGGGCAGTCGGGGGAGGGACAGCGCCTGACCTCAGACGCCCCTCACAATGGTGGAAGGCACCCCCCCCGGGGACGCCCTTCCGCAACCCCCACAGCAAGCAACGCCGGCCCGCAAGGGTGCACGCTGTCGGGCCGGTGCTGGGTCCCCACACGCGCATGGACCGCACCCGGGACACACGGGTCGCGGAACCCTGGCTGCCCGCTCCAGAGGACGGTCGGCCGGGGGAGGGACAGCGCCTGACACCAGACGCCCCTCACAATGGTGGAAGGCACCCACCCCGGGGACGCCCTTCTGCCACCCCCACAGCGAGCACTGCCGGCCCGCAAGGACGCACGCTGTGGGTCCGGGGCTGGGTCCTGACGCCCGCACCGACCGCACCCGCGACACACGGGTCGCGGAACCCCGGCTGCCCGCCCCAGGGGACGGGCGGCCGGGGGAGGGACAGCGCCTGACACCAGACGCCCCTCACAACGGTGGAAGGCCACCCCCCCCGGGGACGCCCCCCCCACCCCTGCGGCACGCAGCCCCCACAGGGCATCCAGACCAAGGGGACACTGTTGGGCCCCCACACCCACACACCCGCGCCCACAGCACGTGGGTGGCGGACCCGGACAGCCCGCCCAGTGGGCGGGCAGTCGGGGGAGGGGGAGCGCCTGACCTCAGACGCCCCTCACAGCGGTGGAAGGCACCCACCCCGGGGACGCCCCTCCGCCACCCCCACAGCGAGCAATGCCGGCCCGCAAGGGCGCATACGGTGGAACCGGTGCTGGGTCCCCACGCCCACACCGACCGCACCCGGAACACCCGGGTCGCGGTACCCCGGCTGCCCGTCCCAGAGGACGGGCGGTCGGGGGACAGACGGCGCCTGACACCAGACGCCCCTCACAACAGTGGCAGGCCACCCCCTCCCCGGGGACGTCCCCCCACCACCCCCGCGGGAAGCAGCCCCCACAGGGCGTGCAGGCCAGGCCAGGTAGGGGGGAACCGGGACCGGACCAGCCCCCCCAAGCACGCCAGACGGAGCAAGGAACCGGGGCAGGACACGCGGAGGGGTGTAAAACTTAGGGCATAGCCATGTCAAGAATCCATGTTTGTTGCCCACTTCTCCTTTGCACAATCATGTTGCTTCTTGTGTGCCATTTCAAGTGTAAATTATAATGCGATCTCAGCATTTGATTCCAATCCCAGATTTCGATCCCAGAATTAATTCCGATTGCAGATTTCAGTTCTGTCTTTGCATTTTTGATGTTGCATTGAATTTTTTCAATTCTGCGGTTGGCCAGCGTTTGTTCTAACATTATTTGGATTTCTGATTCGTCGATTGGCTGCTGCTGTGTGTGCGCGCGCGCCGTCTTTGGTCGCGCCGTAATGCAGGCCAGCCAATCGAATACCCTTCCAGTTTGGTGCTAATAGTGTTAGATCTATCATGTGGAAATTGGAATCACTTATCCAACCGGAGGAAGACTATGTGACAGCCATAGTACGTACGTTGATCGCTTCTGTGGGCAGTGTTGAGGGAGTACCTCCGGGGAAACCAAGACCGTCCTTATCTCTGCTTGGTGGTATTAGTAGTCACGGCAAAACCTACCAGTCACATCGGGTGTCTTCCGAAGGGGACGAGAGGTGAGACCAAGGGAAGCATAGGTAGGCGCACCGCTGGTTGTGGGATACATTGGTTGTTGCCTTGCAATTGGATTCCATTGAGGTGCGACACCATATTTGGTTTTGAGGTCTCATGGATTCATTCTAAGAGTTGACATTGCATTTGTCATTCATGCATGGTTCATTCATGGTGTGACTCAAACTTGGTGGTGCCCACGATTCCATGGTCAAGGTGAACATATAGTGTCTCCTCTCCCCAAGGTGGATTTGGTGCTTTCCCTCACTCTCCCGCTCTCTCCCAATTCATCATACTCCTCAAGAGGTAAATTGAGCATTTAATGGCATGTGACCGTTGTCTTTGATCCTTTGAGACTCTTGGGCTCTTTCACTTTTTTTCAAGTGCCCGTGGCTTGGGAGTTATCCAACTAAGACATGCCTTGGTTTTGCCGTCTTGTGGTTACACTCAAGGATAGGCATTGGTTGAGCTTTCGCCACCCTCTCTCCAAGTGCATGCATGCTCTCTTGGGTCAAGGCTAGGCGAAACTCTCTCCTCATGCATGCCTTCTCTCATGGTGGATAGGTAAATCTCTCTCAAGGGATTTGGTTGGGGAATATCTCTTCTGGGGCATGGTTAGGCGATGCATGTACTCTCTCCGGCTCTCCGGGATGAGACCAACTCCCCATGCACGTGCTCTCTTTGGGTGGGATCATCTCTCCATGCACGTGCTCTCTTTGGGTGGAGGTTAGGTCCCATGAGTAGCCCGGGAGGCCATTGGCCTATTGTGTGCTTCTTTGCCAAGTGGTGGATCTCCTTGTCAATGGTGTATTGCTCATTTGCTAATTTTGCTTTAGATTAGTTGTTGTTCCTAAGAGCTAACCGGGTCATGGTTGGGTGCCTTTGCTGGTGCGTTTACATGCCCCATGTGACCATGTATGTGCATGTGCACTTCCTTCCCTCATGTTGGTGTAGTCAAGGCGTCCGGAGACTCAAGTGTGACTCATTTGCTCTTTGGGGATGGCCCAAGGATGGTGTCGATCATTTCTTTCCTCTCCTCAACCCCCGGTGAGACCATCCATGTCGACGGGTAGAAGTAGGGTGAATTTTGGTTTACACTTTTGCAAGCATGACTCAAGTCCATAGGATAATGCCCGTGCCCATGAACTCTTCGTCTTTGCATTGCATGTGGTCCGACCGGAAGAGTAGGTTGAGTCTTACTCGCGCTTGTGAATTCTTTTCTTTTTCTTAAGGGTGGACCTTTCAGGAACCATTTGGACCTTTGCCCGTGCTCATCCCGTGTGGACTAGTGGCCCATTCATACCTCATTTGTGGACCCGTGTTTGACCATTGTTGGACCGTGGCTCATTTGTGGATCATTTGTGGGTTTTTGTGGACCATTGGTAAACTCTTGGTTGGATCATTGTTGGACCTCATTGGATTCTTGGGTCATTTCGTCATTGGGCTTTCAATTGGAATTGTTTGTGTCATTGCCGTGCTCTGAGGGACTCGAGTGGGTTGTGAGCTTGGAAATCTCTGCTGGTTTTATTGGTTGGAAATTTGGTTGGTTGGAAATTGGGAAAAATGGAAGATTCACTCGGTTCAAGTCACCTTGAGGGCGAATTGTTGGTAGCAGAGGCTTACTCGGGCGGGGGTTTAGCCTACGGCTCTGACACGGGCAGCGGGATGACTCTCGGAGAGGTTACGGACATGATCGGGATGATCACAGCACGGCCAGAGGAATCGGGTTCCGACTATGCGACAGGGCATGAGTTGACGGTTGGGTCTCCTTTAGACTTAGCAGTTGGGCTTAGGCAGGGCCAGCCAGCCTACCCAGTTGAGGAAGACACCAACATGGAATCAGCACCATGGGGATACCGATCCTTTGAGAGGATTCGGATGGCGAATCAATTTGGTGAGGCAGCCGAAAGGATTTTGATTCATGAGTGGACACCGGAGACGCATGATTTAGCGACCTTGCCGGCGCAGGTTGAGCAGCTAACGGGTGCGTTGAACTATCTCCAAACCTTTAATTTTGAAGCGGTTTCTGCGATTTCCGAAATCCGCCAGGTCATCCAAGCCCTCTCTCGCGAGCTTGAACTCCATGCGCGGGGAGTACAAGTAGATGGGTCAGCTTTGACGGCGCGGGTAGAGGCTTTGGGACAATTGTTGAACGAGGTAAACAACGAGGTGCAGGACCAGAGGTCCCGGTTGGACTCGAAGAGAGCGGAAATGCAATCGACTTTAGAACAAGCGACTGCAGCCGCCTTGGAATATCGCCAAGTTGCTGAAGCACTTAAGGCAAAGGTGGACAATTCTCGCCAAGGGTGGGAGCAAGCCACCAATGAGTTGAAACGGCAACTCGAGGGAGTGTTGAATGAAGTAACTGGGTTGATTTCACACCGGGCCCAATTGGACAAATCGTTTGAGGAATTGAAGAGTTTGGAAGGCAAGGTGTTGAATTGTGACCGGGTCACCACCAACGTGGCCGAGGAAATCCGGCGGATAGGTCTCAACTTTGGGGATGCCGAAAATCGGGTGCATGGTGTGGAAGCAATGGTGGAAAGCCGCACTATGCCCAAGCCGGAATTGGCCAAGGTTGAAGCCCTGGAGTTACAGGTGCCATTGCTCATCACCCGGTTGGAACAAAGTGAGCATGAGGTACAACCGCTCAGGGAGGAGATCCGGACCCGACCCCATGGCGGTCCACCCGAAGGGATGCGGCCGGATTCTCATGTCATTGGCGAATTACAAAGAAAATTGGAGTCTTTGGAGAACAAATATCAATTGTCGAAGCATGCGGGTACACCATCGGTGAATCCAATTGGGATCCCAACACCGACACCGAAGCCCGAACCGCGAGTCCGAGTTTTTGGAGTGCCAGCGCGGGAAGAACGGGTTGCGGGAAGCCTACCGGGGTTTGGATTCCCCCCGGCCGAGGATGACTTGTCGTCCATGCGGTCGGATGACCGGGGTTTCCGGGGAAGAGCCCCAAGGGGAGCGAGGAGTGGGACCCGCACCCACGAGGGACACACCCCGCCGGGCATGGGTGGTGATTGGCGGCATTGCGCCGGGTTGGGCCTCCGCTACTTCGAGGCGGACGGTGATGGTTGGTTTATGCCACGGATGGTGTTTCAGTTGTTCAACCGACAAGAATCTCTCAAGGATGGGATTGGGCTTCCGAAACAAAAGCCCTCGGGAATTCTACGGGCAATGGCGTTTGATGAAGTTTGCCCTGAACGACTTTTGGATGCCCCGTTCGACTGGGAAGAGCCAGAACTTGAAGGAACGGATCCGCGGTTAATTCCTCCCGGGGTCCATGGAAGGCTGGCAACCCCGGTGATGGACCCGCGAACTTTGGGGGATGTTGAAGGAATGTCCGTCGCCCCACGGTGGGATGAAAGTGGGACCACGGCCATTAAGTGGTTTTTGGATTTTCGTGCTTGGGAGCGCAATTGGATGTATGGGTTGACGGATGCCATGAGAAGAGCTGTTTTGCTTTCTCTTATTCCCGCCTCCCGGTCCAACCCACTGAAGGAAATGGTGAATCGGTACCAATTCCGGTACCAAGACTTGTTGAGGGAAGTGACGGAGGAAGTGTTCACGGAGGCGAACGACGATGTGATAATGGAGGCCTTCCACACCGTCAAACCGTCTTCACTAACTCCAGCGCCACGTGAGTTCATCAATTTTGTTGAACAATTCTTAGCCTTGGGCCGCCGAGTTCGCGACGGAATCACCCAACGGCAAGCAAAAGATCGACTACTTGATGTTATTGCGACAATGAAGGTGGATGGGTTGCTCAAGGAAATCATCAAGGAGGAGACCAAAGTTGGGTTGGAATTCAACTACCTCGAGACCATCGTCTACGTGATGAACCCCCTCATGTCCCGCCACAAATTGGCGATCAAGAAGGGGCACATCATGCGGCGGCTTGGGCAAGCCATCCCAGAAGCGCCGCAACCCAAGCCCCAAGTGCCTCCTCAACGGATGGGGAACAAGTATGGATCGGGCCGGGTGAGAGGCATGGAAGGAGTCGAGGACATGGACAAAGCCGAGGATCCCGAAGGTCACCAAGATCAAGAACAAGCGGACCCGGAGTTGAGCATTCCGGAGATTCAAGAGATTTGTGAAGCCCAGGTGCTGGCTATGTCAGGACGAGCAGGCGCAGGTGCGAGCTCCATCCCGAAGTGCCCGGCATGTGGCAAGGGAAGACATAGCCGTGAGGATTGCTGGGTCCTGCATCCTCACAAAGCACCCGAGTGGCTCCAGGACAAACTCAAGTCCAAGAAAATTGGGAAGGGCGGCCAAGCGAAGCCCGCTGCGCAGGGAGGTGGCAAAGGAAAAGGACCACACAAAGGTGGGAAGTTTCCGCCTTGCAAGGGCTGCGGGAGCACGCTGCATCCGCCGGAGGATTGTTGGAGGCTCCATCCGGAGTTGCGGGAGAAAGCCAAGGCCGAGGGGCGGCTCGGTAAGCGACACAATTGAGAAAGTCGCCGGCAACGCTGGAAATCCAAGAGGATGGACCAGGCTGGTAGGGATATGGGCCCCGCACTGGCGACTGTATGCCCCATTATGTGGGTAAAACAAGCCCAGGCATGGGATGACGGATATTGTACGCGTCCGGTTCTACGAATCAGTGGGGCCGAGGAGGAAATTTTGAGGGTGCCTCGACCTGGGCACGCCGAGAAGCTTCCGAAGGGCGTCATCATTCCGGGGATATATATCCCTTACAAAGGGACCTCGGAACGAATAGAGGCACTATCGCTTGGGGACACCGGCAATGAGGTGATTGTGGTTGCAGGTTGGTTATTATTCCCCGAACAATTCCGGGAGGTGGCCACCCAACCATTCCGACTACTCGGAGTTGGTGAGAAGGAGTTGGAAGGTGGAAAATATGTGGTCCGGAGCGATATCATTGTGCCCGTGCAAAGAGGTTCCCAGGTCATGATGGCGCGCTGCGCCGATTGCTTGGTTTATTTGGCCTCCGTTGGCCCGCGAGCCATTCTTGGTTTGCCTTTTTTTGCACGGTATGGACTTGTTGTCCTACCGGATCCGGGATGCTTTGCTTTGGTGGAGGACCTTTGTCAAGGCGGCCCATGGGATGAATTTGATTATAAATGTCCTCCTCCGGAGGCACGGACATCGTTGCACATGGCGGGCAACCGGGAGCTTGAGCGGGATGTCAATGGGATGGAGCATGACAAGCAGTTGTGCCGCCCTATGCAAGGCTCGGCTACAATGTTGTGCGTGGATGACAAGAACTTGAACGCCACTGAGGTGCATCAAGAGTCGGTGACCATCGATATTTCGGATAGTTTGTTGCAACTACAGGAGTTGCAGCGATCCTCTTCTTTGCATGACCCACTTTTGGGTGGTTCCTCTCATGAATTGGCAACTTGTGAAGGTGCCGAGATGAATTTCTTTGAGCGAGGACACAATAATCCTCCCGAGGTTTGCCCAAGCGTTGTGGAGTGTTCAATACCACAAGTTATGGGTTTGATAGGAATAATGTTGGTTGGGTCACTGACGGCATTGAACAGCAGTGTTGTCCTCCCAGTGAAGAACTCACGTGGAGGTGCCCCTTCCCGATGGCTTTCTCTTAAGGTCATTGGACATGTGGATGGTCCTTTGCTCTCTCCCATTTGCTTATTTGCCATTTCTGGAATGTCAGCCATTGTGTTGCATGCGCATTTTCAGAAGTTGGGCCCTGGTGAGTGGCCTAAATTACCGGAACAGGATACGCCTCCTTTAGGTGCGTCACATAGTTGTAGGGCAACTCAAGGAACGAGCATTGAGTCCCTAATAGACCGGATACTGACAGTTCCAGAAATTTTGCCTCCTGATGAATGTCCCAAAGATCGTGAGATCCCGGAGACTGTGATAGAGAGATGGGTTCAGCAACTTGCTGATCCCAACCTCGAGTGTGCCGAATTGGACTCACAATGTGAGTCGAGCCCCTCATCCGATGAGGGCTCGGTCGGCCCTGACGTGCCACCCGACGAATTTATGGGTCGGTATGGCTTTCTTAGGATGAGGAAGGTTTGGAGACAGTGGAAACCCTGCAGGTGCTTGCTAAGCAAGTTGAAACATCGTCTTCCATTTTGAGTTCTAATTTATTAGGACAAGGTTTTGATTCCCAGGATTCCGGGAAATGCATGGAGTTGCGCCCAAGGGAGAATCCAAAGGATCGCAAGGAAAGGCGTCAGCTTTATTGGCGTAAGGTGGCAGCCCTCACGGGAACGTCGAGGCCGCCAACCAAGAGGACGTCCATACACCCACAAGTGTATAAGGAAGGACGATTCTCTTTGGATCCTCAATGGTTTCACCGCATTTTGGATTGGGCTGGAGATGAATTTCAACCCCAGCGCTACCCATTTCCAGATCCGCACTCGACTACTAAGGTCAAGCGCCCCGGAAAGCGCGCCAGGGTATGGGTCAACACTCCTAAAGGTGGAGCTGCAGTCACGCAAGGTTTGAACAAGCCTTGGCATGATGACACCATATTTGTTATGTGCCCGCATAAATTTCTGCAACAAGTTGCAGAGAAAGCGATATGGGAAGGAAGTCGAGGGATCATGATTGTTCCCCGCCATAAAAACAAAGAATGGTTTTGGGGACTCGGTGAAGTGACGGTTGATTGGTGGGATTTGCCGCATGATGCATTGTGTTTCCGTGATGAGGGAGGTACGCCTCGTTCTCCTGGGAAATTAGGTGCAAGAGTTATTATTTTTGATGCCTTGGGGGGTGATCAAGAAGGGTTGGGACAAACGGATTTCAAGAAATCACATGTTGATCCCCCTCCTCAAGATCATCGGAACCGGCCGGGTCGTCGCTCGACAGCTTGGTCCAAAAAATTTTGGGAAGCCTCAACGAAAACCAAATCTCATGCGCCCCCATGTGTCACCTCCCCTCGCAGACCCGTAGGGATGAGTCGGAAAGCGTGGAAGGTCCAGCGTGTTTCAGCTGCGGCTGGAGGGCTTATACCCTTGCCGCCTGATTCCATTCTAAATTCCATTCTCCCTCGCTCAGCAGTCATGTCTGAAAAACATGATTCCATTCTTGATTCCATTCTCCCTTGCTCACCAGTCATGTCCCAAGAAAATGATTCCATGACCGAGTTAAGGGCTCAGGAACAAGAGCAATCTCTGGATCGACCACACGGCTGGGCAGCCCCCAGAGCTGCCGCCCAAAGGAGGGGGCATGTGGCCCTACTCATGGACACATGTGGGGACACCCTCCCACCTGGGACACATGGACCGGGTGGCCGGGACAATGCCTTCCCAAGCACATGCGGGAGCGGCTCAAGAGGCACCTAACATAGGGCAGTGGGAGGGACAGGACGTCCCCTTGGTAAGACCTTCTTCCTGCATCGTCAAAGGAGGCATCCCGAGCCCCCGAAGATACCTACCTACCTACCTACCTCTGGATCGACTGGTTGAAAGAGTATGCATTGAACAAAATTGTGGTAATCCTCTCCCTTCCTCTGATCTTCCTGAAGTGTGTGAGCCTCGAATTTCAAAGGTCTCGTTTGTGCATCCGAGAACAAAAAAGGTCTCACTTCAAGACAGGATCTGTGATTGGAGTAAAGGTTTACAACATGCCTCTCCCAGCGAGTTGACTTCAGAGGAGTCTCAAACTTTGTCTCTCAAGGCAAATGATCGCCCTTTGCCTTTTTCAGGTATCTCAGGTGATCCAGTTACCATTTTCAGGACGAGGGATAGGTGTGTGCGTTCTGTGATTGAGGCGGATGCTGAACATCCAAATTGCCAAGAGGATAGGGATCGGATTTACAACCGGTTCAAAGATACCGTGTTCAAGGAAGGAGGTAATCATTGGTCGGAGATTGAAAACAACATGGACAAACGGGGTCCCAATGGGATTTGTGTCTTGGAGCCAATTCCGGATGCTAAGCCGAAGGCTGACAAGCCCATTCGTGCAGTTGGCCTTAGGGAAAAGGCCATGCGTGAAAAAATAAAAGAGTTTCAAGAAAAGGGCTGGATTGTGCCCAGCCAATCCCATTGGGTCAGCCGGGGGTTTCTTGTGCCAAAGCCTGGCACAAATAAATGGCGACTCGTCATTGATCTCGGTACGTGAACACGCAACTCCGCGGCTGCGAGTTCCCATTGCCGGTAATCGAGGACTTGTTTGTCAAACAGGCTGGAAACCAGCTCTGGACCCTCCTCGACCTCGAGGATGGGTTCCACCAAATGCCTCTTAGTGAGTGCAGTAGGCAATACACTGCCTTCTGTACTCCTTTTGGGGTATTTGAGTGGAGGATCCTACCCATGGGGGTGAAGGTAGGACCCCAAGCTTTCCAGAGAATGGTGAGTGATTGTTTGAAGTCGCTACAGCCTCACACACACATTTACATCCATGATTTACTCACGGGGACACGACCCAAGCTTTGTGGTAAGGGCAGAATACTTGATTCAAAGGCATACCTCGAAGACCACTCTCAAAACGTGGTGAAATTATGACAGTGGCTGTGATTTGCCTCAATTTGCATTCTCAGTCTCCATTTTATTTCGCTCATTGAACCGCCTGCCTTACGCGGTGGGGCATGCGCGCGCATATACACGCTGTCATGTTGCGTCTTGATTTTTTGGTTGTGTCAATTTTGAGTATTGGTTACATTGATTAACAGGTGGAATGAGAGAACGAAATTCGTTATCTGTTGCATACGATTTCAGTTGCTTACATACCTGGAGAATTTGTGTTTGTCACAGAGCACGCTTTCTAGTGATTTCACGTGTTTCAGAATCGTACCTGATGAGTTCTCTTCCGTGATTTGCCTGTTGCTTTGCTTATCTTTGAGAAGTTAGAGGAATGCCATCTCAAAGTCCGCTTTGAGAAATGTCATCTTTTTATGGAGAGAATCAAGTATTGTGGGCATGTTTTGCATGGGGGAATGCGTAGTCCCGCCCCTTCCAAGGTGGATGCGATACGCAATTGGCCCAAGCCCAAAACCCCAAAGCAGATGAAGGGCTTCTTGGGGGTTGTAAATTGGTATTCAATTTACATAAGAAAATTTTCCAATATTGCAGCCCCGTTGATGACGTCGGTGCAAGGTAAGTGTGAGCGTGTCCCCGGGGTAGATGGTCGTAAGGGACGTTGTAGGGTACCAAGGGAGCGGAATTGTATCCAGTGGACGCCCGAGATGGAGTCTGCTTTTGTTCAGTCGAAGGAAGCGCTCAGTGCTGAGTCTGAGTTGTACATACCATCACCCGAAGGTGAATATCGCATCCATGTGGATGCATGCGACCATGGAGTCCATGCTGTCCTTAAACAGGTTTGAGGTTTGAGGTTTGATTTTGCGGGTACTAGACGCCTTTCGGCCTCGGGGGGCCACCTGGTCGGGCCAGGTGATATCCTCCCCACCGGGCCCTAGTGGGGGGCCCTCCAAGACGCACCTCCTGCCTGGTGGCGGAGTCCCCCGGGTTCACAGAGCTCGGAGCCCCGTCCTTCCCCGGCTTCCCCGTTTCGCCACTCCCCGGTCAGTGCATCAATTCGCAGCCGTGGCTGCAGGCGCTTACCCACTGCGTCGCCCCCCTAATGCGTGGTCGCCCGGGGCGCCGGCGCCGCCGGGCCCGTGCTACTGGCTTGTGGCCAGTGGGACCCCCTTGGGCTGGCGCGGAGGCTGCCTAGCCTAGGGGTTGGGGCGTGGCGCTGTGGGCCACTACTGCCTTGGCGGGTGCAGTGCCCCGTCCGTGTGTGCGCGGCGCTCGCGGCCGGTTCGGGGGGTTCGGGCCGGTACCTGGTGTTGTGTCTCTCTCGTTTCCTCCTCTCCGTCCCGCATGTTCCGCGCTGCGTGTGGCGGGACGTCCCGTCCGGGTGTCCCTTACCCTCGCTCGCTGGTACGCCATTCCACGCGGTCTGTGCGTTCCGCGCGCTCGGTCCGGTTGCCCTTCTTGTAGTCCCCGCGTGTCCCTTTCGTGTGTGTGCGCTCGCGCTCCCGCGGCGTCCGCTCCCCCCCCCCCTGGGTGGTGTGGCGTGCACACCTCGCGTGGTCCCGGCACTGGGCGCTGGTAGGGCCTTTCCACGTGGTCCGTGCCTCTCCGCGTGTCCTGCCCCGGTCCCTTGGTCCGTCTGGCGTGTTTGGGGGGGGCGGTCCGGTCCCGGTTCCCCCCTACTTGGCTTGGGGTTGTGGGGGTGGCGGTAGGGCGTCCCCGGGGGGGGTGCCTTCTACTGTTGCGAGGGGCGTCTGGGGTCAGGCGCTCGCCCTCCCCTGACTGCCCGCCCACTGGGCAGGCTGTCGGGGTCCGCAACCCACGTGTTGTGGGCGCGGGCATGCGGGTGTGGGGGCGCTTCTCTGTCCCCTCGGCCTGCACGCCCTGTGGGCACTGCGCGCCGCGGGGCGGGTCCGTGGCGTTCGTGTGCCGGGGGGCGGGCTGGGGGGGGGGGGGGGGGCGTGCGCCGTACCCCCCGTTTGTGCGGCCGGGGGGGGGGCCTGTAGGGCGGGGGGTCGCTCTGCCTCATTCCGTCCCTCTGCCTTCCCTGGGCAGGCAACAAAGCGGGTGTCACTGGCGTTGTGCTGTCCATGGGGGGCGTGGCCCCCCATACCCCTCCGGTTCGTGCTCACCAGGCTTCTCTGGGTGCGATCTGTGCGGCGTCCTGGCGCGTTGGCGCGGGCTCGCTTCTTCTTCGCAGCCCCCGTGGGAGCCGTAGGCTGCAGCCAGGGGGGCGGGTCGCGCTCCGGCTCCTCTCTCGGGCGGGGGGAGGACCATCCCCCCTGCCTCGGGAGGTGGGGACCGGGGCCCCCGCGGCTTGCGGGCCGCTAGGGGGCTGGGGGGGGGTGTCGCGCCGCGGCCTCCCTGCTCCCCTTCTGGGCGGGGGCCTGCGGTACTCAACCTGG
>OZ038398.1:18406434-18644033 GCA_964036045.1 Eutreptiella sp. 'Long Island Sound 2002' | reverse complement strand
CCCCGCCCGGGAGGTGGGGACCGGGGCCCCCGCGGCTTGCGGGCCGCTAGGGGGCTGGGGGGGGGGGTGTCGCGCCGCGGCCTCCCTGCTCCCCTTCTGGGCGGGGGCCTGCGGTACTCAACCTGGCCCCCCTCGTGTCATCGGCGCGCTCCCTTCCGGCGTGCGCATGCGGTCGGGGTCGATGTGCCGCCACGGGGTGGGGGGGGCCGAGGGGCGGCCCGTGGACCGCTCCCCCGGGGTCCCTTGCAGACCTGAACCCCCCCTCTGCCCTCCCTGAGTGGGCTGTGGTCACGGGAGGGTCATGTGGGGCGTCCTCCATACTGTTCTGTTGCGCGCGTTGCTCCGGCACGCTAGTGTGGGCCCGCGGGAGCAGGTCCAGCCGCTGCTCCCCCCACCGCGTCGCCGTCCCTTCTGGGGGGGGGGGGGGGGGGGGGGGGCGTCCCCTCGGCTCCGGGGGGGCGGAGGGCCGCGCCTGTGGCTCCCCTGCTGGGGGGGTGCGGGGGGGGGGGTGGGGGGGCCGCCCCCCCGCCCGCTCTCGGGCCTGAGTGAGAGGGGGGGGGGGGGGGTGGGGGGGGCCCCCTGGTCCCCTGCCGACGCCTCCTGACGGCCGGGGGGGGGGGCCGCATGGCGGTCCCGGCCCCGGGGGCCAGCCATCGGCTTGGGGGTCGCGCCCTTCCCCCGCCCCCCTCTACCTAGAGCCGGACCCTCGTGCAGGCCCTCGCTGGGGCCCCTCATCCCCCCGGCCGTCGTCGCGCGGCGCCGGCCGGCCAGGGGCGGCCGTGAGGGTTATCGGTCAGCGGTTAGCGGGCTGCGGGGCAGCAGGTTCCCCCCCGCGCTCGTTGTCTCCGCCCTCCCTCCCGCGGGAGGTGGCACGCTCTCCTGCGTCGTGCCGTACCGTGGGGGGGGCCTCGGCCGGGGGGGCCCAGCTCCCCCCCCCACTCTCTCGCGTCCGCCGTCTGGGCCATCACCTGCGCCGCCGCTTGTGTGGGGGCTGGGGCTGTGGCGGCGGCGGGTTGCGCCGGCGGTAGCGCCAGTGGACGAGGGCGCTGCGCAAAACCCGGGGGAGCCAGTTGGCGTCCGCATCCGTGATGCGGAGCACCGCTCCCCCTTCCAGGAAGGGCGGCCACGTCGGCTCCCTGTCGGGCCACGCCGCCCGGATCACTGACCTGAGGACCCCCTCATGGTCCTCTGGGGCTGCCCACCCCCCGGGGCTACCTCTCGGTTTCCTCCCTCTCTCCGGAGGAGCACGGCATCGAAGGGCCGGTTCCTCAACCCCCTGGTGGTCCCCTGGTTGGCCCAGCACAACCACCCGTACACCTCCACCACCAGGGGGAGGGCCTCTTCCCCCAGAGGGTCCGGGACTGCGCCCCAGTCCCGGTCCCATGGCCGGTCCCCCTCTGCCCCCCGCGCCGGCTCCCCTCGCTGCCCCTGTGCCTGCGGCGCCGATGCCGCGCCCCGCCCCCCCCCCCCCCCGCCGTGGCCATCCGCGCCGGCTCTGCCCTCGGCGCGGGGGGGGCTGGCTGGTGCCGGGGTCGTGGGGGTTGGGGGGGGACGAGCTCGCCGGCGTCAGGGTCGATGTTGTAGAGGTGGTGGCGCTGGTGGTGGTGGTGGTGGTGGGTGTGGTGCGCCGGCATCTGTTGGATGCCGGGGGGGATGCACCTCACCGGCTGCACGTCCGGCTGCGGGGGCGCCCCGCTCCCCGCCCCCCTCCCTTCTTCCCGCCTTCCCCCCTGGGCTCCCATGCCCCGTCCCGCCTGTTCCTTGGGGCCCGCGGCGCCCTTGCCCTTGCCCTTGGGCCCCTTTCCAGCCCCCTGCCTGTGCCGCGGGTCCCGCCCCCCGTCTCCCACGCCCTGGTCCGCCCGCTCACCCAGCGCCCCTCGCCCTGCCCCCTGCACCTCGGCTCCCTGCCCGTGCCCCTGCGCGCCCTTCCCGTGCCCTGGTCCCTTCCCGGCCCCCTGCCCTGAGTCGCGCCGTCCGCTGCCTGCACTCTGCTCCCCCCCGCTGCTGCGCCCTTGCTCCCTGCCGCGCGTGCCCTGGACACCAGGTCGACACCTCTCTCCCCCCCCACAGGAACAGAGCGGGGCCCCCACAACCGCACGCCCGCGCCCACAACGCAGACCCCGACAGCCCACCCAGTGGACGGGCAGTCGGGGGAAGAGGAGCGCAAGACCCCGAACGCCCCACGCAACGGTCGAAGGCACCCCCCCGGGGACGCCCTGCCGCCGCCCCCACAACCCCAAGCCAAGTAGGGGGGAACCGGGACCGGACGCCCCCCCCCAAGCACGCCAGACGGAGCACAGGACCGGGGCAGGACACGCGGAGGGGCACGGACCACATGGAACGGCCCTACCAGCGCCCAGTGCCGGGACCACGCGAGATGCGCGCGCCACACCACCCAGCGGGGAGCGGACATCGCGAGAGCGCGAGCGCACACACACGAAAAGGACACGCGGGGACCACCAGAAGGGCAACCGGACCGAGCGCGCGGAACGCACAGACCGCATGGAATGGCGTACCAGCGAGCGAGGATAAGGGACACCCGGACGGGACGGCCCGCCACACGCAGCGCGGAACACGCGGGGCGGGAAGGGGGAAGAAGGGGAGACACAACACCAGGTACCGGCCCGAACCCCCCCGAACCGGCCGCGAGCGCCGCGCACACACAGACGGGACACTGCACCCGCCAAGGCAGTAGTGGCGCACAGCGCCACGCCCCAACCCCTAGGCCAGGCAGCCTCCGCGCCAGCCCAAGGGGGTCCCACTGGCGACAAGCCAGTAGCACGGGCCCGGCGGCGCCGGCGCCCCGGGCGACCAAGCATTAGGGGGGCGACGCAGTGGGTAAGCGCCCGCAGCCACGGCTGCAAATTGATGCACTGACCGGGGAGTGGCGAAACGGGGACGCCGGGGAAGGACGGGGCTCCGAGCTCTGTGAAACCGGGGGACTCCGCCACCAGGCAGGAGGTGCGTCTTGGAGGGCCCCTCACTAGGGCCCGGTGGGGAGGATATCACCTGGCCCGACCAGGTGGCCCCCCGGGGCCGAAAGGCGTCTAGTACCCGCAAAATCAAACCTCAAACCTCAAACCTCAAACCTCAGAGGTGGTGGCGCTGGTGGTGGTGGTGGTGGTGGGTGTGGTGCGCCGGCATCTGTTGGATGCCGGGGGGGATGCACCTCACCGGCTGCACGTCCGGCTGCGGGGGCGCCCCGCTCCCCGCCCCCCTCCCTTCTTCCCGCCTTCCCCCCTGGGCCCCCATGCCCCGTCCCGCCTGTTCCTTGGGGCCCGCGGCGCCCTTGCCCTTGCCCTTGGGCCCCTTTCCAGCCCCCTGCCTGTGCCGCGGGTCCCGCCCCCCGTCTCCCACGCCCTGGTCCGCCCGCTCACCCACCGCCCCTCGCCCTGCTCCCTGCACCTGGGCTCCCTGCCCGTGCCCCTGCGCGCCCTTCCCGTGCCCTGGTCCCTTCCCGGCCCCCTGCCCTGAGTCGCGCCGTCCGCTGCCTGCACTCTGCTCCCCCCCGCTGCTGCGCCCTTGCTCCCTGCCGCGCGTGCCCTGGCCTGCTCCTTGCGCGCGCTCCTGGGCACTTCCCCTGTCGCCTCCTGCCCCCCGCTCCGCGCTCCCGTGGCTGGCACGCAGCTCTGCCTGCGCGCCCTCCCCTCCTTCCTGGATCACGCGCCGGGCGTCCCGCTGTCTTTGCAGCTGTGGCAGCGTGACGCCCGGCGGCGAGCGCTCGGGCGCCGGGGGGCGGACGTGCCGCGCCCGCCCCGGGGGGGGAGGGCTTGGGGGGGAACTGCTTGGGGGGGCTGGTGTGGGTGTGGTTGGGGTTGGCGTGGGCGCGGTACTTCGCGCTCTCCCTGCCCACTGCTGCTGCTGCGGCGGCCGCCGGCGAGGCGCCCGTGGCCCGTGCGGGGTTCTTCCCTCGCTTGCGCGACGTGCAGGGGGTCGCGGCGTGGCCGGCCGAGGCGGTGGCGCGGCCCACCGGGGCCGCGGTCGCAACTCCTCGCACGCCCTCCTCGTCCTCCTCTGCTGCTGCGGCAGCCGCCGGCGAGGCACCCGTGGCCCGTGCGGGGTCCGTCCCCCGCTTTCGCGGCGTGCTGGGGGTCACGGCGTGGCCGGCCGAGGAGGTGGCGCGGCTGCAACCCCTCGCGCGCCCTCCTCGCTCTTCTCCGCTGCTGTGGCGGCCGCCGGCGAGGCGCTTGTGGCCCGTGCGGGGTCCGTTCCCCGCTTTCGCGGCGTGCTGGGGGTCGCGGCGTGGTCGGCCGAGGCGGTGGCGCAGCCCGCCGGGGCCGCGGTCGTAACCCCTCGCGCGCCCTTCTCCCTCTCCTCTGCGGCTGCGGCAGCCCTCGGCAATGCGCCCGGTTCCTGCGCTGGGGCTACCCCCCGTGTCGGCGGCGTGCCGGGGGCCGCGGTCGGGGCCGGGGCGTGGCTCGCTGGGGCTGCGGTCTCCGCTTCCTGCGCGTCTGGGGCCCCCTCCCGGGGCGGGGCGGCGGGGCTTGCTGCTTTGGCGGCGGGGGCGGTCACCTCGGCTGGCTCAGGCTCCAGGGCCGGCGGCGGCGGCCCGACCAGCACCGCTGCCTCCGCCAGCCTCCGCTCCTCGCGCTCCGCGAGGGTCTCCCCCGTCCACTCCGGGGAGGCGGGGGAGCGGGAGCGGGACCGGCCGTGGTGGTGGTCGTCCCGCTGGGGGGAGCCATCGGAGTCTGCCATCACTGTTATCCTGGTAGGCATGCGTGGTGGCAGGCGCGCCCTTCCCACTACCTCCTGGTGCATCAGTGCCGTGCCGTGGGCAGTGCCGTGTGGTGCTCTGCGGGGGGGAGGGGGGGAGGGGGTGGGGGGCCGGCTGTGGCTTCAGCCCCGCACGGCCGGGGGCCGGCGGCCATCCATCTGCATTGGGGGGGGAGGCGGGGGAGCCACGCGGCCCACGCGTCGCGCCACAGCTCCCAGTCTGGGGCGGGGCCACAAGTGTATAAGGAAGGACGATTCTCTTTGGATCCTCAATGGTTTCACCGCATTTTGGATTGGGCTGGAGATGAATTTCAACCCCAGCGCTACCCATTTCCAGATCCGCACTCGACTACTAAGGTCAAGCGCCCCGGAAAGGGCGCCGGGGTATGGGTCAACACTCCTAAAGGTGGAGCTGCAGTCACGCAAGGTTTGAACAAGCCTTGGCATGATGACACCATATTTGTTATGTGCCCGCATAAATTTCTGCAACAGGTTGCAGAGAAAGCGATATGGGAAGGAAGTCGAGGGATCATGATTGTTCCCCGCCATAAAAACAAAGAATGGTTTTGGGGACTCGGTGAAGTGACGGTTGATTGGTGGGCTTTGCCGCATGATGCATTGTGTTTCCGTGATGAGGGAGGTACGCCTCGTTCTCCTGGGAAATTAGGTGCAAGAGTTATTATTTTTGATGCCTTGGGGGGTGATCAAGAAGGGTTGGGACAAACGGATTTCAAGAAATCACATGTTGATCCCCCTCCTCAAGATCATCGGAACCGGCCGGGTCGTCGCTCGACAGCTTGGTCCAAAAATTTTTGGGAAGCCTCAACGAAAACCAAATCTCATGCGCCCCCATGTGTCACCTCCCCCTGCAGACCCGTAGGGATGAGTCGGAAAGCGTGGAAGGTCCAGCGTGTTTCAGCTGCGGCTAGAGGGCTTATACCCTTGCCGCCCGATTCCATTCTAAATTCCATTCTCCCTCGCTCAGCAGTCATGTCTCAAGAACATGATTCCATTCTTGATTCCATTCTCCCTTGCTCACCAGTCATGTCTCAAGAAAATGATTCCAGGACCGAGTTAAGGGCTCAGGAACAAGAGCAATGTCTGGATCGACTGGTTGGAAGAGTATGCATTGAACAAAATTGTGGTAATCCTCTCCCTTCCTCTAATCTTCCTGAAGTGTGTGAGCCTCGAATTTCAAAGGTCTCGTTTGTGCATCCGAGAACAAAAAAGGTCTCACTTCAAGACAGGATCTGTGATTGGAGTAAAGGTTTACAACATGCCTCTCCCAGCGAGTTGACTTCAGAGGAGTCTCAAACTTTGTCTCTCAAGGCGAATGATCGCCCTTTGCCTTTTTCAGGTATCTCAGGTGATCCAGTTACCATTTTCAGGACGAGGGATAGGTGTGTGCGTTCTGTGATTGAGGCGGATGCTGAACATCCACATTGCCAAGAGTATAGGGATTGGATTTACAACCGGTTCAAAGATACCGTGTTCAAGGAAGGAGGTAATCATTGGTCGGAGATTGAAAAAAACATGGACAAACGGGGTCCCAATGGGATTTGTGTCTTGGAGCCAATTCCGGATGATAAGCCGAAGGCTGACAAGCCCATTCGTGCAGTTGGCCTTAGGGAAGAGGCCATGCGTGAAAAAATAAAAGAGATTCAAGAAAAGGGCTGGATTGTGCCGAGCCAATCCCATTGGGTCAGCCGGGGGTTTCTTGTGCCAAAGCCTGGCACAAATAAATGGCGACTCGTCATTGATCTCGGTACGTGAACACGCAACTCCGCGGCTGCGAGTTCCCATTGCCGGTAATCGAGGACTTGTTTGTCAAACAGGCTGGAAACCAGCTCTGGACCCTCCTCGACCTCGAGGGTGGGTTCCACCAAATGCCTCTTAGTGAGTGCAGTAGGCAATACACTGCCTTCTGTACTCCTTTTGGGGTATTTGAGTGGAGGGTCCTACCCATGGGGGTGAAGGTAGGACCCCAAGCTTTCCAGAGAATGGTGAGTGATTGTTTGAAGTCGCTACAGCCTCACACACACATTTACATCCATGATTTACTCACGGGGACACGACCCAAGCTTTGTGGTAAGGGCAGAATACTTGATTCAAAGGCATACCTCGAAGACCACTTCCAAAACGTGGTTAAATTATTTGAGAAGTTAGAGGAATGCCATCTCAAAGTCCGCTTTGAGAAATGTCATCTTTTTATGGAGAGAATCAAGTATTGTGTGCATGTTTTGCATGGGGGAATGCGTAGTCCCGCCCCTTCCAAGGTGGATGCGGTACGCAATTGGCCCAAGCCCAAAACCCCAAAGCAGATGAAGGGCTTCTTGGGGGTTGTAAATTGGTATTCAATTTACATAAGAAATTTTTCCAATATTGCAGCCCCGTTGATGACGTCGCTGCAAGGTAAGTATGAGCGTGTCCCCGGGGTAGATGGTCGTAAGGGACGTTGTAGGGTACCAAGGGAGCGTAATTGTATCCAGTGGACGCCCGAGATGGAGTCTGCTTTTGTTCAGTTGAAGGAAGCGCTCAGTGCTGAGTGTGAGTTTTACATACCATCACCCGACGGTGAATATCGCATTAATGTGGATGCATGCGACCATGGAGTCGGTGCTGTCCTTGAAGGTAGGTAGGTAGGTATCTTCGGGGGCTCGGGATGCCTCCCTTGACATTGCAGGAAGAAGGTCTTACCAAGGGGACGTCCTGTCCCTCCCACTGCCCTATGTCAGGTGCCTCTTGAGCCGCTCCCGCATGTGCTTGGGAAGGCATTGTCGCGGCCACCCAGTCCATGTGTCCCAGGTGGGAGGGTGTCCCCACATGTGTCCATGGGTAGGGCCACATGCCCCCTCCTTTGGGCGGCAGCTCTGGGGGGCTGCCCAGCCGTGTGGAGTATCTCTCACCACAAGGGGTATTGCTCCCGCTTGTCTACGGTACGACCGCATCACCCTTGTGGCTTGAGTTGCGGGGCCACTCTGCTTGGCAGGTGACCCCTTCCTGGACTGTGTACCGGCTCGCCTGTCACCGGTTGCTTCCATGGCTCCGGCCGACGTTTGCCATGGTCCCTGATGCAGCCTGGCCGGGCTCGGACCAGTGGCCATGGAGTACCGCTCCTGCCACTGGCCCGGTGGGTCGGCTGGGTCGCCCCAGTGCGTCCGACCAATGGGGTATTGGTTCTTTCCTGTCCCTCGGCCGCCCTACGTGTGTGCAGTGTCCAGGGCCGCTGGGCTCCTGTTCACCGGTGTGCCCGGGCGGTTTGCTGTGTTGCGTCTGCGGTGTCCTGGGCCAGCTTGCTCCTGTTCACCGGTGTGGTCGCTCGGTGTGTTGTGTTGCATGTGCGGTGCCCTGGGCCACTGGGCTTCCGTTCACCGGTGTGCGTGCTGTGTGCGGTGCGCGTGTGCCATGGGTGGTTGTGTCCCTCTTCCTCCCCCCCTAATTTTCGTTTTTTTTTTGTTTTTTTTTGGTTATTTTTTTGGGAGGGGAAAAAAAAAGAGAGAAAAACAGGGGTGCGCGTACACTGCAGGCACAGGCATGGGCAGCTGGTGCGGCGGTGCAATAGCGTTGTGTCCTCTGGCGTGTGTTGTCGGTGCTGTGGCGGCGGTCGCGCCCCAGGGGTGCGGCTCGCGCGTCCTGATGTACACGGGCTTGGGTCAGGGTGGGTTTGGTGAGGTGTCTCTTTGCTTCTGGAGCTGGCTGGTTAGGCGGCTGTGTGGGCTGTGGGTGTGGGCTGTGGTTACGTTGTTCCCTCGGCCGGCTTGGTTAGGAGTCAAGGGTTAGCGGTTTCGGGGTGTGGCTCGGGTTTGATTTGTGCTTGGGTTCTGGCTCGGTTAGGCGGTTGCGACGGTAGCGGGCCTGGGTTCGGTGCCTTTGGGCGTAGTGGTGCTCGTTGTCGTGTGCGTTGGCTTCCTTTGGCGTCCGGTTCGTTTGGTGACTTCTGGGCGGGGCCTGGCGTGGCGCCCCATGGTGGTGGTTTGCTGGGTAACGGGGTTAGGTGGCGGCGCCGCTGGCCGGGGGGTCAGGCGCGTCGTGTTGTGTGGCGCGCAGGGCTCCTTGGGTGCTGTGGGTGTCGCCGGTGTCGCCGCGCCGACGCTTGTGGGGTGGTGAGGGGGTGTGTTTGTGCGGGGCTGGGCTTTGGGTGATGTCCCACAGGCGGATGCCGTCTCGCTGCGTCTCCTGCAGGGTCTCCCGCAGGCGCCTGAGGACATACGGGTGGTCCTGGGGTGCGGGGAGGTTGCGGGGCTGGACTCCCAGGGGGTGGAGCGCATCGGCCAGCATGGCTTCCCATGCGGCCTGCGGCATCCACCCCCCCGCCGGCCGGAGGCGGCAGTTCTCCACCGACCCCTTGCGGGGCCGGTGGACCAGGCCCTTGAAGGAGGGCTCTCCCCGGGCCCACTTTCGCAGCTCCCAGAGCTGCGTGTGGGTCCAGCGCTGCCACCACTGTTCCTGGGCGGGCCTGCGGTCTTGGGCGGAGGAGTGGGCGTGGGTGGGTGTGACGGGGTCTTGGGGACCGGTGGCGGTGGCGGGCCTAGGGGATTCCTCGTAGTCCTGTTCCGTGGGGGTGCGTGGGGAGTGGGGGCGCGCGCGGATGTGGACCCGCGGGTGTGCACGTACGGTCTCCGCCTCGGGGTTGGGCGGGGACTCGCGGCGGCGGCGGTAGTGGGGCATGCGCTGTATGTGGGCTGTCATCGGGGGTTGGTAGGGGGGCGGGGACGCTGCTGGCGGACCCTGGCGTCGTTCTGGCCTGGTCGGGGGCGGTCCGTGGGCCTGGGGTGCGGGCTTTGAGAGGTGGCGGGACGAGGTGCGTCGTGCTTCGGCCGCGGCGCGCTCCGCCATGAAGGTGGTGGCGGTGGCGTCGGCGACGGTGGGGGGGCGCCGTGCTGGGCGCTGCTGCCTTCGGGCCTGGGACGGCTGGGGCCAAATGTCATAGAGGACGTCCTCGGGGGGCCCGGTTCGCGCTGCCGTCGTGGCGCCGGGTTTTGACTTGGGTTTGGGCTTGGCTGCGGGTTGCGGTCGTGGCGCGCTGACGGGTTTGGGTGGCTGTTTGGCGGCGGTCTTGGGTTTCGGCTGCGTCGCGGGTGTGGGCCTCGTCGGGGCGTGGGCCTTGGCGGCGGCGGGGCCGCTCGCGGTGGGGGCGTGTTTGGGGGCCCGTTTGGAAGGTGTCCCCCGCGGCCTGGGGGGTGGAGTGCTGGATGAGGACGTGGTGGTGGCGGTGGATGAGGTGGTCGTGGTGGTGGAGGTTGTGGAGTCGGAGGCGGAGGAGAGGGCTGTGGGAGAGGGCGGAGGGTCCTGGGCTTCGGGGGCGGGCGTATGATGTTGGGTCCTGCAAGTAGCGAGAACGAGGGTGCGGGTTCGGGCACCGGGCGTGTGCGCGCGTTTTCCCTGGTGATCCGTGCGTGCTGGTGCTGGTGTGGCGGCGTTGTCTCGGCTGCGCGGGCACGTGGGTTACCCGGGGGGTGGCCATATCTGCTCCAGGACGTGCGGGTGTGTTTGCTGGAGGTAGTCGAGGGTCTGGAAGAAGCATCGCTGGATGCCGGGCATGTCCTCCTCTGTGAGGTGGGGGTAGTTTTGGGTGGGGGTGTGTGGGCCCGGCCACAGCAGCGTCATGAGGCGGGCTGCCACCATGTACGGGCAGAGCTGTAGGGTGGTGGGGCGTGGGGGGGTGGGTCCCCTGCGGTTTTTGGGGGGCTTCCCTCTGCTGGGGGCGCAGCGTGACCACCCACACCCACCGGTCCGTGGGGATCCCCCAGGTCCGTTGGGTCCAAGTGGCGAGGCAATACATCGCCCTACCAAGGCCCTGGCTGCTGCTGCGGATGGAGAGCAGCGTGTCCAGGGATTTGCGTTCCCACGTGCCCCAGATGTGGGGGTCCTCCGGGTCGTCCCCCCTGGCGTACGTGTCGGGGCCTGGGCTTTGTGGGGGGGGGGCGTAGTCGGCGGGGAGAAGGGAGTCGGTGCCGTGTACCACCCAGTGGTCAGTGGGTGCGTGGTAGTTGGTGGTGGAGAGGGTGTAGTGCAGATTGTACATGAGGGTCATGTACGTGGAGGGGGCTGGCTGTTGCTCTTCGGGGATGGGGATGTCCCCCGGGACGTGGTGCCGGAAGTTGCTCAGGGAGGCCATTCGGGCTACCCATGTTTCCCGCTCCCACTCTTTGGTGCTGTCGGGGGTGGCGCCAGGTGGGGGGTGGGCCATGTTGGGCTCGTGGTAGCGGGTGTGGCCCTTGTTGTCCACGCGCCCCGGCACGGGGTGTCCGACTAGGTGTCGCCCCCAGTCGATGGGGGGCACCCAGATCCGGCTCCCCGTGGGGGGCGGGCTCTCGCCGTCTGGGGTGGCGCGTGGGGGGCGGTCGTGTCGGGCGACGTGGAGGAAGGCGTCGAAGAGGAAGTCTCGGACGCCTTCCCCCAGGGTGGCCGCCTGGACCAGGGTGGCCGCCCGGATGCGGGTGCTGGTGCCGGAGGTGCGGAGGCACAGCACGATGTCGTGTTCCCCGAGTCCTCGGAGGTGCAGCCGTACCGCTGCGGGGTTGTGTAGGGCGTAGGGTTCGGCTGGTGCGGCGGCTGGTGGTGCGGGGTGTGATGGGGGGGGTGGTGTGGGTTGGGGGGGGTGGTTGTCGTTGTTGCGCGTGGGGTCCGGTGATGGGGTCTCTTGTGGCGGTCGCGGGAGGGGGGATTCGCGGTGGCGTGTGTCGGCGGGGGTATCGACGTCTATTGGCTGGTGCTGGCTGCCGCGTGTTGCGTCCATGGCCTGGTCTTGGGGGAGGGGCGGGGGGGGGTGGTGTGGGGGTGGTGCTGTTTGTGGTGGGGGGGGCGGGGGTGGTTGTTGTGCTGGCTGGGGGTCTGGGCGTCCCTGTGGGTCGTGTGGGTGTTGCGTGTGTGCGCCGTGCGGCCCTTGCGGTTCTTGACTGGTTGTGGTGCCGGGATGTGGGTGGGAGGCGGCCGCATGAGCGTCCGGACGGGGCTGTGGTCCGTATGTAATGGGTGGCTGCTGGTGCACGGTGCTCGCTGGTATGGGGTGTGGGTGGCGGGGCTGCTGGTGGTGGTGGGGCGCTCCTACTAGGCCCTGGTGTTGCTGGTGTGCGTGCACGGCTCCTCGCGGGTCCATGGGGGTGTACCGTGGCTCGTGTGTCGTGGGCCCGTGTAGCGGGGGCGGCGGGTGGTGCTTGACCGCGTGGTGGTGGTGTGGAGGGTGTGCTGGTTGTGTGTGGTACCCCGGCGTTGGTGGGTGTGGTGGCAGGGGCTGGTGGTGGTGGAATACGTGATGGTGTGGTGCGGTGATGTGCGCTATGTCGGGTGGGTGGTTCGTGGGGCCTGGTTGTGCTGGGGCGTGGTGGGGATGTAGCTGGTGGGGGTCGCTGTAGCATGGGGGCATTGGGGGGTAGGGGTTGGGAGGGACGGGGGCGTGGTGGTGGTGTTGGTGGCGCCATGTTCCCTGGCTCTGCGCGTATGGTGGTCCTGGCATGGTGTGAACGTGTGTGGGCGGTGGTGGCTGACTGGGCTGCAGGGTTTGGGTGCTGCGGTACGGTGGTGGTGTTGGGCGCTGGCGGTGGCGGTGTTGTTGGTGTGCCCCGGGGGCCTGGGCGTGGGGTGGTGCGGTGTGGCTGGACCCGGGCCCTGGTCGGGGCGTCGCGCCCTGCTGGCGGGCGCGTTGGCGGGCCCCCTGACCTGTCTTGGTCTTCTTGGCCTGGTGGGTGTTGGGGGCGGGTGAACCCCCCTGTCCCCTTGGGAACGACGGGGAGCGGGCGTGCCAGCGGTGTGCCTCTTGGAGGCTCGTCTTGAGGCCTCTGACGTAGGTTTCCTGGTCCGTGAGGCCCATCCGCGTGGCGGTGGCCTCGTCGGGGGCGGCCAGGTGGGCGTCCCGAAAAGACGCCCAGCCCCCCGGGCGCTTCTGTTGTGCGGGGTGGGGGTGGTGTGCCGGGTAGAAGAGTGCGCTGAGTGGGTAAGGTGTTCCCTTCCGTCGGCCGAGGGCGTTGTTGAACCGGCAGCATGGGGGAATGCGTAGTCCCGCCCCTTCCAAGGTGGATGCGGTACGCAATTGGCCCAAGCCCAAAACCCCAAAGCAGATGAAGGGCTTCTTGGGGGTTGTAAATTGGTATTCAATTTACATAAGAAATTTTTCCAATATTGCAGCCCCGTTGATGACGTCGCTGCAAGGTAAGTATGAGCGTGTCCCCGGGGTAGATGGTCGTAAGGGACGTTGTAGGGTACCAAGGGAGCGTAATTGTATCCAGTGGACGCCTGAGATGGAGTCTGCTTTTGTTCAGTTGAAGGAAGCGCTCAGTGCTGAGTGTGAGATGTACATACCATCACCCGACGGTGAATATCGCATTAATGTGGATGCATGCGACCATGGAGTCGGTGCTGTCCTTGAACAACAAAACCCTGAAGGGGAGTGGATGCCTTGCGCTTTTTTCAGCCGCAAGCTTGAAGGCAAGGATGGGAAGGGACAAAGAGCTTGGAGCACCCGCGAGCAAGAGACTTATGCATTAGTCTCTTGCTTGCTAAAATTTAAAAGTTGGATTGGGGGACGAAGAGTCACCGTGTACACCGACCACAAGTCCTTGGAGAGTTGGTACAAAGAAGATCTTTGTACGCTCTCGGGCCCTTTGGGGAGGCGTGGCCGGTGGCACGAATTTTTAAGCCGGTACCACATTGAAGTGGTGTACAAACCCGGCAAGGAGAACACCGTCGCAGATGGGTTGTCCCGGTGGGCATATCCGGCGAGATTGGCGGATGACACCAATTTTCACGGCAGTGATGCCGATCAAAAGGGGGTCATGAAGCAAGAATTTGAATTCAAGGAAAGGGAAGAAAAATTTTTGGCCCAGCGGGCTAGAGACACACAAGTCCAGTTGGATTCAGGACTTCTCAACGCCATCACTGCCGTGGGGGCTGTCTTAACTCTCCAATGGCTTGGATATGCCACGGTGCAGGCTCTAAGTGCTCATCAAGCTTGGATACAACCTTGCCCCTCCATTCTTCAGTGTTTCCACGACAGTTCTCAGGACATTCAGGACACACAGGACAAAGAGATAAATGAGCTTGCTGCATCTATTGCTTCTGTAAAGGGATGTGCAGCTAATTGGGCCAGTGAGACTGTTTCTGGCTATGCAGCCCATCTTCAAGCTCGGATGAGTCATTTGTCGTATTGGCCGGTGTCGGAAGGACTCATTTGTGCCGTGTCCAAGGTGAACATACCACCTCAGTCCGAAATTCTCTATGAGGATTGGACTGAGCATTATCGGGATGAATTTCCTGACTGGGACTTTGAGTCTGATCCAGTCATCTCAAACCCGAATTATTGGGATTACGGTATGAGGTGGGACGATGACGAAAAAAAGATTCGGTTCAAGGGAAAGATTGTGTGCCCCACAGCTCTTTTTGAAGACGTGGTGGTGGCAATACATTCTTATGGCCACCCTTGGGTGGAGAAGACTGTGGAGTTGTTTGATAGAAAATTTTGGTGCCTTGCCTACGACTTGCCAAGAGGTAGGCGTAATCTGTCACCCGACATTGCTAAAATTCTTGGGCGATGTCATGAGTGTCAAACCACGAAAGCATGGCGTGGCAAGCAACCCGACACATGTGAATTTGCTCCTGTTCCGCAGTATCCCTTCACATCCCTTGCAATTGACTTTTGTAAATTGCCCGAGTGTTTGCAGAAGTCCACTGGAAAAAAGGTGGACTATCTCATGGTCATCGTCTGCCGTCAGACCGGGTATGAATTGGCAATCCCTTGTCAAGAAAAGGGATTGGACAGTAAGAGTGCTGCTTCTTTGTTTTTGGATCGATGCGTCCATATGTTTGGGTTGCCCAAAGGATTCATTTGTGACAATGCGTCCATCATCAACTCTGAATTTTTGAAGGATTTGTTTGCCATGAGTGGAGTTGAACAACACAGCTCGGTGGCCTACCGACCACAGAGCAACGGACGTGCTGCACGAGCTGTCCAAAGTATTGTAAACTCACTTAGGCAGTACCTTGAGCAGCGCGGGGGTTCCAGCAAGCACTCCTGGGTGGAAAGCTTGCCATTGGCCCTTTGGGCTTTGAACGATTTGCCAGGGGCAGTCAGTGGGTATTCCCCACATCGACTTGTTTTTGGGAGAGATCCTGTAGGTTGGGGGGATTGTTTGCCCGTATCCCTACAGGATGGGGCTGAGGATGCAGGACAATTTTTTGGTCGTATGTTGGACGAACGTGCTGAAGTCTGAAATCGCCTTGAAGACCTCCATGCCAAGGAGTTTGCCAAATTTTTGGCCAAACATCCGGAGCAATCGTTCATGCCGGGGGACCGTGTATGGGTACGTAATCGTATTGTAGAACCTCCCGTGCATGGCAAGCTCGAAAGGGTTTGGCAAGGCCCTTATGAAGTGTTGAGACACATCTCACCGGGCACCTACCGTGTAAATATCCGAGGAAGAGAAGAGATCTTCACTTCTCGGTGATTGAAGCCCTATGTCCCTTACAAGGACGACAAGAAAGTGCCTTCGCACTATTATACGGATAGGGAAGGGTTGATTGAGACCGACGACTACGTGGTCCAGCGTGTTTTCGAGGATCGTGTCGTTAGGGGGAAGCGACAGTGGAGAGTCAAATTTCGGGGGTTCCCCGAACCTGAGTGGCATTATGCAGGCTCATTCTTGGATAATATCAACGACACATGGGCTCGGTACAACCGTCGGAAAGGGATTGATGTATCTTTGTCAGATTTGCGCTGAATTATTGTTGATTTTCTATTTTGTTACGAACTATTGGCAGGTTGGCCCTCCAGCAAGTTTTTTCATCGAATTTTCCCCCTTGGAGTGGAATGCCATCTCTTCACACTTTATTCGGGCAATTTTGCATTGATGCTTTGAACCCTTTGCCATATGATCCCTTTGCCCTCATCCTTTGCCATTGATTGATGGTGGTTGTCTCTCTTACCCACATGTCTTTTCCACTTGTTTGACCTACTCCTCCCATTTGCATTGTGATGTCCTCCTCACACCTGCTTTGTATCTCCCCCCTAAATTTGGGTTGCCGGATGCAACCATGCCATTGTTTTGTATTGTTTTGGGTGTTTCTGTGCCTATTTCATGGTGTGCCCACCACTTTGGGCACTTGGGATAGATTTGAGCTTGACGCGTTGAATTCTTATGTTGTTTGAGCTCCCGCCCCTAATTTGAGGTTGCTGGACGCGATGGGGGCCGCCAATTGTGGTTGGGGGGCGCCTATTCCTTCAAAAATGGGTGTTTCTATTTTTAGGTCACCACGTTCTATTTTTAGCATTTTTGTGCTATTTTTAGTAACAAATTTTCTATTCTTTAGAACTCCTCCCCAGCGGCCCCGTTTCGTGTTTCCTCGGCGTCCGCAACCATCTTTTGCAACGCTTGTCGCATTGGTGGGGTCCGTTTACCCCCAGGGTTCCCCCATTTGGAGATCCAATTTTTCCGCTTCGCTATTTTTAACAATGTTACTATTTTTAGTAAAAATTTGATTTTTCATATCTCCGAACTGGTGGCACCTGGGGAGGTTCCGAACGGATCCTCGACCATTTTTTGGCATGCCCGACGCAACCGTGTGGTCCGTTTGCATTACATTTGCACCAGCGGCCCCCGGTAGACCCTCCTAAAAAAATGTTTTTAGGGTAGGGTTAGCTAGGGTCAAAAACGATGTTTTTGCCATATTTTTGACATATCGTTGAGTTGGATGAATTTGTGAGCACCTACCCACTTCGAAAACTCATTCCGAATGCAACCATGGCATCCGTTTCTTTCCTGCTTCCACCTGGGTCCCAAATGACATAATATTTGGTGAAAAAAAATTTTTCGGAGATGAAAATTTTTTTTTCAAAAAAAAAACTTTTTTTTCAAAAAATGTTTTTCTCCCCAATTCCTCCATTTATTGTCTTTGGTGACCTCAAGGTGCATTTCAGCATAGTATGGCTCTCACTCTGCTTGTTGATTCCCCTTCGCGCCATTGGGTGGCATTGTTTCGCTGCAGCTTGGCTTGTCGCCGGGAATTTGCAGCTAGGGAGGGGGGTGTCAATGGCATGTGTGGGGGCTTTGCATAGGTAGTTTATCGCCTAAACACCGGCATTTGAGCTATGCAGGGTGTTCAGGGCTAGGGAGGGGGGTGTTTATGCAATGCCCACACCCGTGTGGATTTTGCACCCACCCACCCGCCCTAGGATGCTTGTTTGTGCTCGTTTCCATGGCTCTGACCCTCGTTTTCTGGCTTTGGCGTGTCAGAGCATCGGGGATGTCTGAGTCAGGGAGGGGGGTGTAAAACTTAGGGCATAGCCATGTCAAGAATCCATGTTCGTTGCCCAATTCTCCTTTGCACAATCATGTTGCTTCTTGTGTGCCATTTCAAGTGTAAATTATAATGCGATCTCAGCATTTGATTCCAATCCCAGATTTCGATCCCAGAATTAATTCCGATCGCAGATTTCAGTTCTGTCTTCGCATTTTTGATGTTGCGTTAATTTTTTTCAATTCTGCGGTTGGCTAGCGTTTGTTCTTGACGCGTTCCCGTGGGTGGCCGGCCACGGGACGCTGCGGTGACACGCACAGGTGAGCAGGCAGGCAAAGCACTACGCTCACAAGGGCATCAATACGCTCGTGTCATGTGACAAAGCGTTTCAGGATCCTTGCCACTCTGAAACAAGGGAACAAAAGTATGTACAGCAACACATCAGGATATGTACACATGGGGTTAAGACTGGACTGGGGTAAGTGCATCACAGGACAATAGACACTCAGTCCTAACTTGTATCCCAATCCCAGGTCCGACCCTCCCAGTGGCTGGTGGGGGCGGGGGCTCAAACACAACCCATGCCCTGCTCAGTCCGGACCCTGAAACCCTGCCAATAGGGGAGGTGTACCGCCCAGCCACAGGCGAGTTCCTGGAAACCAAGGCGCTCCAAGGGCAACCTACAATGGCTCCCTATGCTCCCTTAACGGCAGGTTCCAACTCCCCTCTGACCCAGAGATATGGCTCCGCCATTATCCCCTAGGAGTTGGTAGCTGAAAATGGGCTGTTTCAGCCCAAACTGAAATTAGCTCAAAAATCCCCAAAATTGACCCCTCGTCCGGACCCGCCAGAGGTAGGGACGAGGCAACTGACCCTATGCCCTTCAAGTACGAACGCCCTGGAGCCCTCACCCAACCTGGTTCCCTTTGAGGTCCCGGCATCAGGGCACCACGGGTTCGTCAAGTGGGGTCATGATGCCAAAATCACCAAAATTGGCATCATTCTTACGCGTGGCTCGCCCGGCCAGGGCAACGCCAATGACTCACAGGGTGGGAGGCAGGACCTAGGACTCATATCTGAGTGTACAACTTGAAATTAGGTCCGGGCTCCCCATGGGCATAGAGATATGGGGCCGCCAATTGACCACACGGGGGGTTGAAATTGGGGTCCCAAAAGGGGGTCATTTTGGCTGCTCGAAATGAGCCAAAATTCGGGGTGCTCCCAATAGTATATCTCCACGCCGGCTTGGAGATCGGATCCGCCATTCCATACGCGATCCACCGGGAGTCCAACTGAGACTCCCATGCCCTTGGCTCTCAAAGATCTCCATGCCACTTGGCGTGGTGACAATCCCAATTGGGTCCACAAATGCCAAAATGGCAAAATTGCCCACACTCACTTTGGGCTAGCACCTTAACGAAGATTGCTCCGCTTCGCCCACGTGGTGTGTGAACCATGGGGACCAATATACATAACACCCATGTCATATGTGGTCCATTGGTCAATGCGTCCGGCGTTCACGGGTGGGCAGAACATAGTGCACGGCGGGCAGCAAAAGTGGAAAATTGCTCAAAATGGCCGAAAATGCGCACACTCATGGTTGAGGCAAATGAGGCACATGCCCGACTTGGACCGGAGTGTGCCATAGGATTGGTATCAAGTCATGTGTGTCCAACATATCTTTTGGGCGTCGCCCAACTCCTCCGGTTTCGGGAATGGCAGGGTCGCCAAGTGAGCCCATGATTTGGGATGGTCCCAAATCGCCAACATGGCGGCCACGGTATGCCAAGCCCAAGAGGAGTTATTCGCCGGGTTCAAGATATGTTGGGCACCGAAGTATGTACCCTCATAACATACTTGAGTCATGATGACAATTGAGCGCAACGTTGAGATACACGGTCGCCACTTGACATCATGACGGGCCAAAAACGGCAAAATTGACACAAGGACACACAAAAGTGCCTTGAAAGGTGCACAATTATATTACAATATCTTCGGCTTGGATCGTGCAATCAACTAATCCTTCTAAACACAATGACTTGACACCAATGACCCTCGATTCCACATATGTGCTCCACTTGGGGCGCTTTGAAAGGTGACGAGCGCTACTTCCCAAGTGGGCACATGAAAATATGGAAAATGGCAAAATACACACCTTGCTCCCAACGCATCGCTTTGGGATCGCCACACAAGCTTTCCTCCACGAAGGTTAGGCTTGCAATTGATCGTGGGGAGTATGGGGAAGGGGCATGCACAATATGAGGTCCATTGGCGGGCTTGGCTTGGAGCGATGGACCCGCCAAATGGGCACGCAATACAACACATGGCACATACCACATATTGCCCAAAAAGGTAGCTCCCCCCACGATATGTCATGCCCTCCAAGGGCATAACTTTGTGTCAATCGCTCATAGGAACTCAAGAAGAGTTCCTATGCAACACCAACACTCGCGCGCTACACTCGAAAGTTATGCTAACGCACACAACACCATTGCCAAAGAGTTACAACGCAAACTCTACCCTCTTGACCATGATCCATTACGCTAGCGCGCACGTGTGGAGACGCAAGGCGTATAATGCTTCCTAAATTACGTCGGGAGTATTGTGAATACATCCCACGTTTTCTTATTGTCATTCCTCGCAAGCGGCACGAGATATGACCCTCACAAGTGGCCTCACGAATCAACTTTGTTTTGCCCATATCTCTAAGACAAATGGAGGGCAAGACAAAAGGAAAGTTGATTCCTGCATAGGGAAGCACGTAGGTCCACTCGAAAGAGGTCAAATCAAGTGCGGGGATGTCGAAGTCGAAAATCCGATTTCGACATCCTGAAAAATTCGGATTAAGGTTGCGAGTGTAGAATGTCAAAATTGCGGATGCATCAATGCAATTCCTGAAGACTTTAGAGTCTTCGTCACGATTTGCGCAAAAATATCTGTATATAACAGTTAAACTGGCGGTTACGCTAAAGTCGCGAGCTAACCGCCAGCTGTCAAAACAGTGGATATCAGAACGGAAGCGTAAAAATTGACGGAAACAATATGAAAAAAAAACCCTGTTGATTCCTGATATTCTGATGCATAAATCTCCGCTGGCGGTGCATCGGTTGCCGATGCGGGGCTTTACGGCACGGAACACGCTCCCGCCAGGCTCGCACCGGGCGTCAACGGGCGCCTTCCGTACATGGGGTTAGTGGACCGGAGACCGGTCTTCCCTTCCGTACATGGGGTTAGTGGACCGGAGACCGGTTGTATGCCCTAACCTAGCCATGGGGTTCTGGGTACCGCTTCACCCCCCTCCTTAGAGCAAACCCTGGGGGGGGCTCGATAACACCCACGCATGGCAGCGGGTACCCAGGACCATCCCCTGAAGGGGGGGTGTCACATCCTCACTTCAGGCTGATTCCCAGGTTAGGCTGTCAAATCCCACAGTAAGACAGGTATGGTGCTGTAGCTGTTAGTAACCGCAAGTATAGTTTCAAGTATCAAGTTCCGGGTCCTGGCGGCGATTGTCGGCATCCAAAGGACCCGTTAACCAATACCAGGCGCACCGGGTGCCGGCTGCTACGGTCACCACCACAGTGGCAGTGGCATACACGGCCAACATAGGCGTCACACGACGACCGAGGTGGTCCCACAGGTCGAGAGCGACCACAAAGATCCATCAGGCTACCCCAAGCTTCCCAAGGCCCGCCGGCTGGGGGAGAGTCCCCACGGGTCCTTCCTCGGGCGCACCATGTCCATATCCATACGACGCGAGTCCAGAGTGGTACAGCCGAACGAGCTCCTGTTTAAGGGATCGGGCGTCAAGGCCGTCTTTTCCCTCGCCCTATTACGACGAAGGCCATACATGAGGGAGTCCTCATGCAGTGTGGGCGGAGGCGTCGACTCCTCAAACCACCAGTTTCCCAGGCAGACTGACCGAGGTCAGGAGCACCGGAGGCCGCCATCCGACTGCAAGTGCGTCTGCGAGTCGGTAGGCTCACACTAGGACTGACAGTGGCGGACCGCTGGGAGTGTAGTCAGGCAACTGGGCTTCCCGCCTGGCGCCATCAGGATCTCCACATCACAGCGAATAGGGCACACGGTATCACGGGCACTCAAACAGAAGAATCTGTACTTAGGTACTGGTCCAGGCCGGACCTTAAGTAAGAACATGTAAACGGCGACTCAGGGCGCCCTCGTAGTCGATTCGCATCCCATCGGGGGGAAAAAAAGTCAACTGACTGACAACACTGAACATACAGATGCACATATCCTGGGGACAGAAAAAGAAAGCAATAATCAGGTAAACAGGCGTGTAAACACACTCTGGACAGAGTGCCAAACCGCGCCTTGGTTAGGATAAGGCAAATGCAGGAGGGTGGACAGGAAAACGCCTGAGTTCAGGCCTTATATAGTCTGCAGACACACGTCCACTGGTCTGGACCCCGCAAGTGCCATGGGACCAGACCACACACTCAAAAATTGCAATGCCGATGACAGCGGCATCCGTTGCGCAACGTTGTATGGGCTTCAAGGCCCCAAGAGCTCAGAAATATGAAGGTCAGTCGCCCTACCTGGTTTCCCAAGGATTCAGCATGGGGGGGAGTGACAAATAGAAGTGAAGAATAGAGGGGCCATCCTCCTCTGGATTCAGCAGGGGGGGGTATATGGCCACTCTGATGGCAGGTCACCGAAAGATGGAAGAGAGCAAGCAAGTAAGGGACGATCCGTCGACCTCACAGGCGCTCAAAATGCATCAGGGGAGAGCTCAGGGCGCTGATCAGGCACCCCTGGCTGCGATCGCCCGGGTGAGTGCTGCCAAGTCCGAGACATGGATCTTGGTCTTGTGCTTGCAGATATACTCCATGAAGGGAGTATTGACCCGCGGCACGAACGAGGAGACGGGTTCCCAGGTGTCGTGGGACGGCCCATAGCCTCGCCAACGAACCTTGAACTCCAGGCCTCCGGGTGCCGAGGCGTTCGGACGCTGAGCCAGGATCTTCTCGACAGTATAGTCGTCCTGCTCAGCATAGTCGTCGTCCGAATCAGCCTCATGTGCGGCATAGCTCAGGGGCACATGTTGGCCACGGAGGTCGGGTTCCCGCACACGGAGTTGACTCTCGTGGCGCTCCCGGAACTGTCCGTGACCCACCTTGATGCGGTAGGTGTCCTCACCAATCCTGCGGACCACTCCTCCGGGTGTGAACCAGGTCTTGGTGCGGTGGGTGCCCATAGGGCGGGGTCTGATCACCCACACCGGGTCTCCCACCCTGAACTTCTGCGCTGTCGAGCTCGGGGCGGACTTCTGACGCTCAGCATGCTCCTTCTCGAGCTGCTGGCGGATGTCCCGCGCCGTTTGCTCTTGCCGCGCGAAGAATTCCTTGGCGTCCATGGCCATACCATCACCAGACAAGGGAAGTCCCCGACCAAGGGGGTCCCTGCCGAACAGAATCTGGTGAGGGGACAAACCGCCCGGGGTGGGGGTGTCATGATGGGCCTTCAGAGCAGGCCACATCTCCTCAAACCAGTTCCGCCTTGGATTGGTGATGTGAATCTTGCGCAGCTTCTCCAACACCTGCCGTCGAGCCACTTCAGCCCGGCCGTTAGACCGGCTGAGATAGGCGACACTCTTGGCGTGTCGTATTCCCATGAGGGAACACATGGCCTTGAACCAGCCACCAGTAAACTGGGGCCCTCGGTCAATGCAAATGGTGCGGGGGATGTCAAAGACGGTCAGCCAATGACGAATCATCATGACTGCCACTTCCTTGGCAAGCAACCCCTTTTTGCGTGCCGGAACGGCTACTACGTAGCCACTGTGGCGATCCATACAAAGAACCACACAGTCAAAGGTTTCCTTGCCAATGTGCACTTCGGGCATGGAGAAGACGTCCATGGCTACGCTCTCCATGGGCTGGTCAGGAACCGGGGTCCATTGGGCTTCCCCCTTGACGTTCCGGTTATCGGGATTGCAGGCCTGACAGACCGAGCAACCCTTCCTGACCTTCTTGATGGCGGTGTAGAGAACGATGTGGTCGATCTCGAACCGGCGCTGCATGACAAGGGCTTGCTTCTTGACCCCTGGGTGCAGCATGTGGTGGTGCCAAGCTTCACACAGCTCAAGCACTCGGGACTCCGGTACTAGCAGCTTACCATTCCGGTAGAGCTTGCCATCTTCCTCAGTCAGCCCCTTTGGCCACTTCTGCCCGTCATCAGGGTCGGTCACAGCCCTATACTCGGCCGCAAAGGCCTCGGACTTGGCGTAGTCGTCGGTCCTATCGTCCTGGAGGCAGGATTCAGGGAAGAGGTGCTTGTCGGACTCCGCTCCATCAGGGGCGAGTACTCTGACCGCTCTGCCCATCCTCGTGCCGAGGGGGGCATCCGCAGCCATGACGACGAAGCATTTTACACCCTCCTCCTCCATCAGGCGCTCCATTTCGATGATCTTCTTGGCCTCAGCGGTCTCAGCCTCATCG
Source organism: Eutreptiella sp. 'Long Island Sound 2002' (assembly GCA_964036045.1). Lineage (NCBI taxonomy): Eukaryota > Euglenozoa > Euglenophyceae > Eutreptiales > Eutreptiaceae > Eutreptiella > Eutreptiella sp. 'Long Island Sound 2002'. Next base: position 18,620,631 of record OZ038398.1, on the reverse strand, counting down.
CCATGGGCAGAGATGTCCGTCATGCCCTTGCTGGCGGGATAGGCCCACCTGCTGAGACAGTCCGCCACGGTGTTATCCTTTCCAGGAATATACACAACCGTGAGATCGAACTTGGCCAAGGTCTCATGCCATCTTGCCCGTCGGGAGGCGGGACCTGAGGGGGTGTCCACGTGCTCCTTGTGCCACGACTGCAGACTCTGATGGTCGGTGCAGACGGTGACGGGATGGAGGGCTATGTACCCAGCCCATTTCCTGAGAGCCATGACGATGGCATACGCCTCCTTTTCACAGGGCGTCCACGTCCGTCTCTGGCCTTCCGCCAGGACTCGGCTCCAGAAGGCCACGGGCACGTGCCTCCCGTCGTCAAGCACTTGCTCCAACACAGCGCCTACGGCGTAGTCGGAAGCGTCGGTGCGCAGGACGAACCCTCGGTCGGGATCCACGAGGTGCAGACCCACTGCGGATAGCAGCGCCTGCTTCAGCCCCTCAAAGGCACGGTCAGAATCAGCATCCCAGACCAGAGCCTTCTTGGACCCCTTCTTGGTGTTCTCTCGGTTGCCCTTGAGCATGGTCGTCATGGGGGCTGCATACTCGGCATACATCTTGATATACCCCGAGTAGTAGTTGCAGAACCCCAGATACGCCCGTAGCTCAGAGACCGTCTTGGGCTTTTCCCAGTGCTCAATCGCAGCCACCTTGCCAGGTATGGGCTTTCGCTGCCCGTTCCCGACTACGTGGCCAGCGAAGACCACCTCGCTTACCGCAATGGTGGCCTTGTCACTGCTGCCCGTGAGTTTGTGCCGAACCAGAAGGTCTAGCACTCGAGTGACGTCCCTCTCATGTGCCTCCAGGAGCTCCTCCTAGCTCATACTGGGGTCCCCGGACGCGATGATCACGTCGTCCACGAAGGGGTCCGCACAGTCACGCACCGGCTCAAGCAGGTTCTCCAGCATCCCCTGAAAAGCCGCATTGCCGTTGGTAACGCCCATGGGCATCACCTTCCACTGGAGAGGTCCAAGTGGGGTGCTCATGGCTGTGCAGGCACGGGACTCCTCGGAGAGAGGCATCTGATGATAACCATGTTTCAGGTCAATCACCGTGAAGATCCTCCGCCGGTGTTGTTTTTGCAGCATGTCCTCAATGAGGGGCAGCGTATAGCTGTCGTGCTGCGTTAGGGCGTTCAGGCCGCGGTAGTGAAGCGGTACCCAGAACCCCATGGCTAGGTTACGGCATACAACCGGTCTCCGGTCCACTAACCCCAAGTACGGAAGGGAAGACCGGTCTCCGGTCCACTAACCCCATGTACGGAAGGCGCCCGTTGACGCCCGATGCGAGCCCGGCGGGAGCGTGTTCCGTGCCGTAAAGCCCCGCATCGGCAACCGATGCACCGCCAGCGGAGATTTGTGTATCAGAATATCAGGAATCAACAGGGTTTTATTTTCATATTGTTTCCGTCAATTTTTACGCTTCCGTTCTGATACTCACTGTTTTGACTGCTGGCGGTTGGATCGCGACTTTACCGTAACCGCCAGTTTAACTGTTTATAATGGAAATTTTAACGCTATCCGTGACGAAGGCTCTAAAGTCTTCAGGAATTGCGTTGATGCATCCGCAATTTTCACATTCTACACTCGCAACCTTAATCCGAATTTTTCAGGATTTCGAAATCGGATTTTCGACTTCGACATCCCCGCACTTGATTTGACCTCTTTCGAGTGGACCTACGTGCTTCCCTATACACGAATCAACTTTCCTTTTATCTTGCCCTCCATTTGTCTTAAAGGTAGGTAGGTAGGTATCTTCGGGAGCTCGGGTTCCCTCTTTTGACGGTGCAGGAAGAAGGTCTTACCAAGGGGACGTCCTGTCCCTCCCACTGCCCTATGTTAGGTGCCTCTTCAGCCGCTCCCGCATGTGCTTGGGAAGGCATTGTCGCGGCCACCCGGTCCATGTGTCCCAGGTGGGAGGGTGTCCCCACATGTGTCCACGAGTAGGGCCACATGCCCCCTCCTTCAGGCGGCAGCTCTGGGGGCTGCCCAGCCGTGTGGAGTATCTCTCACCACAAGGGGTCTTGCTCCCGCTTGTCTACGGTACGACCGCCTCACCCTTGTGGCTTGAGTTGCGGGGCCGCTCCGCTTGGCAGGCGACCCCCTCCTGGACTGTGTACCGGCTCGCCTGTCACCGGTTGCATCCATGGCTCCGGGTGACGTTTGCCATGGTCCCCGATGCAGCCTGGCCAGGCTCGGACCAGCAGCCTTGGAGTACCGCTCCTGCCACTGGCCCGGTGGGTCGGCTGGGTCGCCCCAGTGTGTCCGACCCATGGGGTGTTGGTTCTTTCCTGTCCCCCGGCCGCCCTACGTGTTTGCGGTGTCCTGGGCCTCCTGGCTCCTGTTCACCGATGTGCCCGCTCGCCGTGTTGTGTTGGGTGTGCGGTGTCCTGGGCCCCCCGGCTCCTGTTCACCGGTGTGCCCGCTCGGTGTGGTGTGTTGCGTGTGCGGTGTCCTGGGCCTCCGGCCTCTGTTCACCGGTGTGCCCGCTCGGTGTGTTGTGTTGCGTGTGCGGTGTCCTGGGCCCCCCGGCTCCTGTTCACCGGTGTGCCCGCTCGGTGTGGTCTGTTGTGTGTGCGGTGTCCTGGGCCTCCGGCTCCTGTTCACCGGTGTGCCCGCTCGGTGTGTTGTGTTGCGTGTGCGGTGTCCTGGGCCTCCCGGCTCCTGTTCATCGGTGTGCCCGCTCGGTGTGTTGTGTTGCGTGTGCGGTGTCCTGGGCCTCCCGGCTCCTGTTCACCGGTGTGCCCGCTCGGTGTGTTGTGTTGCGTGTGCGGTGTCCTGGGCCTCCGGCTCCTGTTCACCGGTGTGCCCGCTCGGTGTGTTGTGTTGCGTGTGCGGTGTCCTGGGCCCCCCGGCTCCTGTTCACCGGTGTGCCCGCTCGGTGTGGTGTGTTGCGTGTGCAGTGTCCTGGGCCTCCGGCTCCTGTTCACCGGTGTGCCCGCTCGGTGTGTTGTGTTGCGTGTGCGGTGTCCTGGGCCTCCCGGCTCCTGTTCACCGGTGTGCCCGCTCGGTGTGTTGTGTTGCGTGTGCGGTGTCCTGGGCCTCCCGGCTCCTGTTCACCGGTGTGCCCGCTCGGTGTGTTGTGTTGCGTGTGCGGTGTCCAGGGCCTCCCGGCTCCTGTTCACCGGTGTGCCCGCTCGGTGTGTTGTGTTGCGTGTGTGGTGTCCTGGGCCTCCCGGCTCCTGTTCACCGGTGTGCCCGCTCGGTGTGTTGTGTTGCGTGTGCGGTGTCCTGGGCCTCCCGGCTCCTGTTCACCGGTGTGCCCGCTCGGTGTGTTGTGTTGCGTGTGCGGTGTCCTGGGCCCCCCGGCTCCTGTTCACCGGTGTGCCCGCTCGGTGTGGTGTGTTGCGTGTGCGGTGTCCTGGGCCTCCGGCTCCTGTTCACCGGTGTGCCCGCTCGGTGTGTTGTGTTGCGTGTGCGGTGTCCTGGGCCTCCCGGCTCCTGTTCACCGGTGTGCCCGCTCGGTGTGTTGTGTTGCGTGTGCGGTGTCCTGGGCCTCCGGCTCCTGTTCACCGGTGTGCCCGCTCGGTGTGTTGTGTTGCGTGTGCGGTGTCCTGGGCCTCCCGGCTCCTGTTCACCGGTGTGCCCGCTCGGTGTGTTGTGTTGCGTGTGCGGTGTCCTGGGCCTCCCGGCTCCTGTTCACCGGTGTGCCCGCTCGGTGTGTTGTGTTGCGTGTGCGGTGTCCTGGGCCTCCGGCTCCTGTTCACCGGTGTGCCCGCTCGGTGTGTTGTGTTGCGTGTGCGGTGTCCTGGGCTTCCGGCTCCTGTTCACCGGTGTGCCCGCTCGGTGTGTTGTGTTGCGTGTGCGGTGTCCTGGGCCCCCCGGCTCCTGTTCACCGGTGTGCCCGCTCGGTGTGTTGTGTTGCGTGTGCGGTGTCCTGGGCCTCCGGCTCCTGTTCACCGGTGTGCCCGCTCGGTGTGTTGTGTTGCGTGTGCGGTGTCCTGGGCCTCCCGGCTCCTGTTCACCGGTGTGCCCGCTCGGTGTGTTGTGTTGCGTGTGCGGTGTCCAGGGCCTCCCGGCTCCTGTTCACCGGTGTGCCCGCTCGGTGTGTTGTGTTGCGTGTGTGGTGTCCTGGGCCTCCCGGCTCCTGTTCACCGGTGTGCCCGCTCGGTGTGTTGTGTTGCGTGTGCAGTGTCCTGGGCCTCCCGGCTCCTGTTCACCGGTGTGCCCGCTCGGTGTGTTGTGTTGCGTGTGCGGTGTCCTGGGCCCCCCGGCTCCTGTTCACCGGTGTGCCCGCTCGGTGTGGTGTGTTGCGTGTGCGGTGTCCTGGGCCTCCGGCTCCTGTTCACCGGTGTGCCCGCTCGGTGTGTTGTGTTGCGTGTGCGGTGTCCTGGGCCTCCCGGCTCCTGTTCACCGGTGTGCCCGCTCGGTGTGTGGTGTTGCGTGTGCGGTGTCCTGGGCCTCCGGCTCCTGTTCACCGGTGTGCCCGCTCGGTGTGTTGTGTTGCGTGTGCGGTGTCCTGGGCCCCCCAGCTCCTGTTCACCGGTGTGCCCGCTCGGTGTGTTGTTTTGCGTGTGCGGTGTCCTGGGCCTCCCGTCTCCTGTTCACCGGTGTGCCCGCTCGGTGTGTTGTGTTGCGTGTGCGGTGTCCTGGGCCTCCCGGCTCCTGTTCACCGGTGTGCCCGCTCGGTGTGTTCTGTTGCGTGTGTGGTGTCCTGGGCCTCCCGGCTCCTGTTCACCGGTGTGCCCGCTCGGTGTGTTGTGTTGCGTGTGCGGTGTCCTGGGCCTCCCGGCTCCTGTTCACCGGTGTGCCCGCTCGGTGTGTTGTGTTGCGTGTGCGGTGTCCTGGGCCCCCCGGCTCCTGTTCACCGGTGTGCCCGCTCGGTGTGGTGTGTTGCGTGTGCGGTGTCCTGGGCCTCCGGCTCCTGTTCACCGGTGTGCCCGCTCGGTGTGTTGTGTTGCGTGTGCGGTGTCCTGGGCCTCCTGGCTCCTGTTCACCGGTGTGCCCGCTCGGTGTGTGGTGTTGCGTGTGCGGTGTCCTGGGCCTCCGGCTCCTGTTCACCGGTGTGCCCGCTCGGTGTGTTGTGTTGCGTGTGCGGTGTCCTGGCCCCCCCAGCTCCTGTTCACCGGTGTGCCCGCTCGGTGTGGTGTGTTGCGTGTGCGGTGTCCTGGGCCTCCGGCTCCTGTTCACCGGTGTGCCCGCTCGGTGTGTTGTGTTGCGTGTGCGGTGTCCTGGGCCTCCGGCTCTTGTTCACCGGTGTGCCCGCTCGGTGTGTTGTGTTGCGTGTGCGGTGTTCTGGGCCCCCCGGCTCCTGTTCACCGGTGTGCCCGCTCGGTGTGTTGTGTTGCGTGTGCGGTGTCCTGGGCCACCCGGCTCCTGTTCACCGGTGTGCCCGCTCGGTGTGTTGTGTTGCGTGTGCGGTGTCCTGGGCCTCCCGGCTCCTGTTCTCCGGTGTGCCCGCTCGCTGTGTTGTGTTGCGTGTGCGGTGTCCTGGCCCCCCCGGCTCCTGTTCACCGGTGTGCCTGCTCGGTGTGTTGTTTTGCGTGTGCGGTGTCCTGGGCCTCCCGGCTCCTGTTCACCGGTGTGCCCGCTCGGTGTGTTGTGTTGCGTGTGTGGTGTCCTGGGCCTCCCGGCTCCTGTTCACTGGTGTGCCTGCTCGGTGTGTTGTGTTGCGTGTGCGGTGTCCTGGGCCTCCTGGCTCCTGTCCACCGGAGCGCCCGCTCGGTGTGTTGTGTTGCGTGTGCGGTGTCCTGGGCCTCCCGGCTCCTGTTCACCGGTGTGCCCGCTCGGTGTGTCGTGTTGCTGTGCGGGGCGTCGCTGCGGGGCGCTCACTCGTCCATCCGGACGGCGGCTATCGTAGCCGGCAGAGGCTGGGTACCCTCCGGGCGCACACACGTCCATCCGGACGGCGGCTGTTCGTAGCCGGCAGGGGCTGGGTACCCTCCGGGCGCGCACTCGTCCATCCGGACGGCGGCTGTTCGTAGCCGGCAGGGGCTGGGTACCCTCCGGGCGCGCACTCGTCCATCCGGACGGCGGCTGGCGTGCGTGTGCTTGCTCTTTGTGGCCGGGTCGGGCGGGCCGGCCTCCCGGGCGCGTTGTGGTGCGCCTCACCTTTTCCTTTGGCCGCTTTGTCTTTCTGCTTTGCTTGGGCCCCTCCGGGCTGGGGTTGCCCCCCGCTCTCTCGCTGCCCTTGCCGTTCCTCGTTGCCTTGGCGCCGTGCTTTGGTTGTTTTTCTCGGCCTCCCGCTGCCTGGCTCTTCGTGCGCTCGCGCGTCGTTTGTGTCTCCTGCTTGGCCGTTGGCTGCTCTTTGGTGGTTTCTCCCCCCAGCCCCTCCCTTTTTGTGTCTCGGTGTTTTCGTCGCTCCTGCTTGGTGCCTTGGTGGTGTTTTTTTTTTGTTTTTTTTTCTTCCCCTTCTTCCCCTGTGCGCCACCGTTGTCTCCGGCTTTCTCTGGTTTCCGGCCCCGGGTGCCCTGGGCCTCGGCGCTGTGCGTTGTTTGCTTTGTTGGCCTTCCGCCTCTCGGCTCTCCGTGCGCTTGTCCCTCTTTCGTGCTTTCCGCCTGGCTGGTGCTTGCTCCCCGTCGGTTGCTGCCCCCCCCCCCTTTTTGTCTCGCGGTTTTCGTCGCTGCCGCTCGGTGCTGTGTGCCGTGTGCTGCGTTGTGCTGTGCGTCCCTGGGTGCGGTGCTGTGCCGTGTTGTGCTCGTTGGGTGCCGCTGCTTGTTGCGCCGTGCCCTCTGGCGCTGCCCGTTGCCCTGGGGCCCTGTGCTCTGCGGCGCTGCGTTTTGCGGTGTTCCCCCGTGCTGTGTGTGTTTTGTCGTGGCGCGGTGGTGCGTGCTGTTGTTGGCCGCTCTGCTTTGTGCTGTGTGTGTCCCGGGGTGCTGTGCTGTGCGTTCCCTGTCCTCTCCGCTCCGTGCGGTGTGTGCTTCGCCGTGCTGGTGCGCTTGCGTTGTGCTGTTCGTGTGGTGCTCGCTGTTGCTGGCGCCTGGTGATGTGGTGTGCCGTGGTGCGGTGCTGGGTCTGGTGGTCCGTGGTTGTCTGCTGGTGGCGTGTTTCGGTGTCGGTGTCCCTGTCTGGCCGCGTGGTCTGTTTCCCTGTGGTTGGTGTGGCTTGCTGTGGTGCCCTGCTTTCCTGTGTCGTGTTCTGTGGTGCTGTGCTGTCGCGTGGTGCTGTGCTGTTGTGCTCTGCTGTCGTGTTGCGGTGCTGTTGGGGCTTGCTTTGCCCTCCTGTGGGCTGTCGGGCTGTGCTGTGTTGTGCTGTTGGTTGGCTGTGCTGTTTTTTTGCCCGGTGGTGGTGTCTGCGTGCTGTGGTGCTTTTTTCCTCGTGCTGTGCGTTCCCTGTCTTCTCCGCTCTGTGCGCTGCGGTGCCTTGTTGTGCTGGCTGTGGTGCCTTGCTTCCCTGTGTCGTGTGCTGTGGCGCTGTGCTGTCGTGTGGTGCTGTGCTGTCGTGCTCTGCTGTCGTTTTGCGGTGCTGTTTGTGTTTGCTTGAAAGTGCTGCCCTGGGTCGTTGATGGTGCCGGAGGGCTCGGGGCCGGCAAGACCAGTGGGGCAGGCACGCGAGGAGTCGACCTGAACGCTGCTATTGGGGGTAGAACCGGAGACTGGGACACCAACGGAGGCAAGAGCAGCAACAACTGAAGCAAGATCCATGTTGAGTGTTATCCGGCAGAAAATCCCAGTCTATGAAGAAAATTGATGCGGATTATTCTAAATACATCTGAGTGTCCAAAACTGTCTGAAAAGATTTATATAATTCCAATTATGAAAAATGTTTGGCCGATCTGGCCCGCGAGCGCGCGTCAGCGGCAAATGGCGATTCCAGCTAAATGATCGGAACGCGGCGGATTTACGGGGAATGGACCGCGGAATTAGATCCGGCATATCAGAAATATATAGGTCTGATCCTGAGACTGAGCTGCGAGGCGGCGATTCCGCCGAAGCAAAGAAAATGACCAAAATGTAGCCAATCTGGGTTAGATCAGTGAAAATCTGAGCAGATGGGGGTTAGCCGCACTTACACTCCCCCTCCAAAAACACACTGGGGTGTGTCGCTACGTCAACGAAGAACGTAGTGCGGGTAAGTCCCAGAAAAAAATAGAAATGTAGCCTCGATGGGGCGAAATCTGCTTGATCTGACCTGATTTGGGTTGAATTGGCACTGAATCAGGATGGATGAACCTGAAATGAGACAGAATGAGGAGTGACGAACAGTCCTCCGTGCAGTAAAACATTAGGTCAAGGGCTAAAAAGCATGTAAACGTATCGAGAATCGATACCAAACCATGCATTGGTTGAGAATGAGGTAGATTATTGGTGGATTGAGTGGGGGAATCAAGAAATGGAGTGACATCTCAGCGCGCTGGCACAGTTTCGCTGTCGCGGGCACGCTACGGTGTCCTCGCCGAACTCTACATCGTGTTACTCCCGCCTTTCTCGTTCTGAAAAGTACAGCATGTGCTTCAGATTTGGCGCATGTGGTGGATGATCACAAGATTCAATCTTGCTGACTCAATTTGAACAGAGATGGAGGAGATTAAGCAAGCACAGAGAGGGAAAACAAATACAACTGAAGTCTGCAGGCCCTAAGTGAACCACAGAAGGTAAGGATGTTTTTCTGTTCACTTAGATCTAAACAGATCTTCGAGGAATCAGAGTAGATGACAAGGAAATCAACCTAAATTTTCCTAAAATCAGCAAATTCCCTAAGATGAAGGTGAAATGAAGCGGAATGTCTAGAACTGAAACTACTAATACTTTCGTTTAGACTAAAGTTAATATATATTGTCGTTTATTCAGCTCAATTGTGCTTTCCGGTACGTTGGTTCGCGAGCATCCAACAGATTCCATGAAAATCTGGATCATGTAATGATGCATCATGATGGGACATGCTGGCCCTGGATCCTTGGCATGTAACGCGCCGAAGGTTCGCTGAAGGCGCTTTACTGACAGTATATAACTGAGAGACACCGAAGAGTCCTTTATTTACAGTGGCGGCGGTGTCAATCGACTTGGACAAGGCCAATCTTTCGAATGAGTCCCACAAGACACTTGGATTCACCATTTTCGACAGTTTCAGGTCGGATTGAGCTCACATTGGCGTGTGCCAAAAATACAACGAAGCTTACGGACTTCAGAGGTTGCTTTTAGAAGTCCCTAGAGCTCCTATCTGAAGGTTGTCTGAACAATTGACGTCTGGGTTTCGTATTTTGGTTCCACTGTTGCACAGAATGATGGACAAACCTGAGAAATTCAAGGTAAATTTGAGGAATCTGGATCTGAATCTGGACTTTGGCGTCAGCATCACGGCAAATGAAGGTAAGATCTGAGTTCCTGGCGTCGCATCTGGTGCAGCCAGTACTACAGGGGGTGCCTGTAGGGGTGAATGTCGCTGGCCAGCGTTTTGATTATGTACATTTGCTTCCATCTGCACGAGTAGCCAAATTCCAAAGATGCACAGACCAACAGAGACAAGATTACCCCGAATCTGCCTGAATTAAGCCTGAGTTTGGTTTTTTCTGAACACGGCAGCACACTCCGTGGCTTTCGGTTTTCGACTTTCGATACACTACCGAACGGAGACCAAAGAAAAATTGATTGATTGACGTCAAATTATCAAACATTCGCAGTTCTCCACATCATGACATAAACAGAAAGAATGAACAGTGGATTGAGCAGAATGTGGTTCTTTCAAGTCGAATTCGGCCAAGCACGAATACATGTGACCACCAACCTGTCTGGTCGGGCCCTCGTACGGCTTGGGCGCTGCAAATCAGCGGCCAAACTCGAAGCTTGGTCCTCATTTGGCTCCTGGGCTGGCCTGACCGCAGGAGGGGTGATCGACGGATCAGCCCTGGAATGTGGCTGCTGAGGGCCGTAAAAGGCTGGATCTCGATTCACCACAGGTCGTTTTCCGTCGCTCTCCACTTGTCTGTCTGGTTTCGACAGACAGTCTGTCAGGAGTACTCCAATTTCGGGGTGCTTCTTCAGGAAGTCGATGAACCCCTTGGTGTATCCATGGACAAAAGATTGGGCTGGTTCCCAGTTGTTGTGACTGGAATCAAAGCCCCTCCACTCACACAGAAATTCCCATTCGCCCTTGGCGTCACGTCTTGCTTCAACAATCCTCTTGAGTTCGTACTTCCCCCCTTCGATGACCCGATCAGACAAATGTTTCGCAGTCCAAAAAAGGGGTTTAACCCGATCCTTGGGGGAGGGGATCTCTCTCTTGAGGCGATCGCCCGAAACGTCAATTTCCCTGCTGACATCCACACGAATCCTCCACCTGTTTTCACCAAGACGCGCTGTAACAGCGAATGGCCCCTCCCACAAGGGAAGAAGCTTGTCATCTCCGTCCAGGGTGGTTTCGGATTTTCGAAGCCAAACTCGATCATCGACTTCAAAATTGTGGGGGTTTTTTCGGCCTTGATTTTGGACCCAAAGCCAGTCAGCTTGATGCTTCTCGATCAATTTGGAGACAGTTTTATCTGCTCGTTGGACGTCGTCCAAAAACAACGAAGCATCTTTACAAGGGCGAGGATTATTCAACGGCATGTTCCACCAACACTTCTTTCGTCCAAAGACAATTTCATTTGGAGAAAGGCCATGATACAAAGGCGTGTTGTGGTAACGGCGAAGCATGGCGAACAGAATCTCAAGCCAATGGAAATCCTTTTCACTCGCGAGCTCCTTACGAAGCATATTTATGAGTGAGCGGCCGGCTCTTTCGCCAGGCAGCGCCCGATGCGAGTGGATTTCACATCGGAGGTGGTGGATTCCAAGGCGAGCACATAATTCTCTCCACCATTCGGAGGTGTACTCTTTGCCTGAGTCCGTAACCACCTCGGATGGGACGTCCCAACCTCCCATCCAGGTGTGCCCGCACCATTTGGCGGCAGCCTTGCCAGTCATCGACTCAATGTTGCAAGGCAACACTTGAATGTAGCCGGAATGACGGCACTGAATAAGGAGCACACCATTGACTTTTTTATTCGTCCAATGGCACTCTTCGTCATCGAGCTCACCGAGATAGAAGAAATCACTGGTGACTCTGTTAAAGAGGCGCTCCGGAATAGGATGTGGCCTCAGATGGCCGTGCTTCTTCGCGCTGGGGGGCGTCGAAACAGCACATTGGGCGCATCCGGCGGCTACTTTCATGCAGTGAGTATATAGCCGTGAGCCAAACAACCTATGTTTAATCATCGACCACAGTCGACGGCCATGTGCGTGGGGGGACTCCCATTTATGCCACCAGTTTAACACTCGGGGGGCCAGGGCGTCTGGTACGCACAATTTACCCTCCATCCACAGCTTCCCCCCATCCAACGAATACTCAGAAAAAATCCCATCCTTGTGAGCATCTTTGGATTTGAGATTTCCAAAGACCTCTTTAAACATGGGATCCTGCAGATAATCGGACGTCCAGTCACGGATGATCAGGGAATCTTTCGGCAGGGGTGGAGTTTTGGCCGGATCTCGACGCTTAATGCCCTGGATCAACCGAAATCTACTTACTCGTCGGGTATAGTCAAACCGTTTCACACTCCCTGAGGAGGGATCGGTGACTTTTTCCACGACTTTCAGTGTTTTGGTGCAGATCTCATGAGCATGCGCCGGATCTGAGATGGCCGTGATGTCGTGACACGGTAATGCGTGCTGTTTAACAGCGCATTGCATGCATGCACGTCGAATGAGCTTTTTTTCTTCCTTATCCCATTCGATGATGACATGGCGGTCCTGCTCCGTACCATGGATGTTGGTACTTTGCAGCCCCTCTGAGGCGGGGTAAGCCCATCGGCTCAGAGCATCCGCTACCGTGTTGTGTTTTCCAGGCAAATACGACACATGGAGGTCAAACAGACTGAGAAATTCGTGCCATCTGGCCCGTCGACCAGCTGGGCTCGCGACAGTATCAATGTGTTCGGTGGCCCAATACTCCAGAGATCGATGATCCGTCAGGACCTCGACTCGATTGGTGCCAACCCACGATTGGTACTTTTTTAAAGCACAGATGATTGCATATGTTTCTTGCTCACGCGGCGACCATTGCATTTGGCGTGGGGCTAGCTTCCGAGACCAAAATGCAAGAGGGTAATGATCGCCGGTGGCTTCATCAACCTGCTCAAGGACAGCTCCGATCGCGTACCTAGAAGCGTCGGTTCTAATGTAGAAGGGTCGGTCAAATTGGGGCACATGCAACGTGGCGACTTCACAGAGGGCCGCCTTCAAGTGATGGAAGGCCTCCTCGCACTCGTCAGTCCACTTGACACGAACCTTTGAACCTGCCTTGCCCGCATCTCTCCCTACCTTCAATAATTCAGTAAGGGGGGCAGCAAATTTGGCATAATTCGGCACAAAAGTGTGGTAAAAAATGCAACAACCCAGGAATCCTCTCAACTCCGTGATCGTCTCAGGGCGCTTCCACTTCTGAATAGCGACGAGCTTCCCTGGACTGGGTCGTCGGGTGCCATTCTCTAGGAGAGAACCACAAAATTCGACTGATTTTAAAAATAATTTTCCCTTCTTTGGCCCACAAATCAGCTGATTAGCATCAAGAATGTCCAAAACTTGGTTCAGCTGCTTTTCATGTAGGGCCACCAGCTCAGCTTCGGTCAGTCCCTCCCCTTCCGTCGCGATGATTATGTCATCTATTTACACGCTCACAAAGGCACGAAGCTCAGGATGAGCTGAAAAAAGCACATCCTCCATCATTCTTTGAAAAAACGAAGGGGCATTCTTCAGACCCATGGGCATGACTGTCCATTGGACTGGGCCACAGGGCGTGCACATACAGGTGAGAGGTCGGCTGTCCTTCCTCAACGGCATTTGGTGAAAGCCGTGACGGAGATCCAGCACAGAAAACAAACGACCTCTTGCCCTCTTGGCGATTTCCTCCTCAATGAGGGGCAGGGGGTGTGAATCCGCCTTGGTTTCGGCGTTGAGATTGCGAAAATCAACAACCATTCGCCAACCATCAATAGTGTTCTGGTCTGCAGGCGGTGGCTTCGGGACTGTGAAGGGTGCACAGCACCATTCGCTGGTCATACAACCCTCAAGCCAACCAAATTCCCTGAGATTTCTCTCGATGATTTTTCTGAGGATCTCATGTTTATGTCCATGGTTCTCATAAGGACGTTGTTTCTTCGCCTTGTAACCTTCACGAAGCTCGATGAAGGCTTCACCGAACTGCCCGCGGACAGGGGGGTCTTTGATCAACTTTCCCGAAAGGGTTGTGTCCTTCCGTTCCTCAAAAATCTTTTCTCTTGCCTTGGAACACAATTCAGTGTCCACCTGATCGCCAGGAATTACTGTCGAAAAAACTTTGGCGACTTCTTCGGCCTTGGCAGGAAGAATCTTCTTACGGATGTCCCTAAACAGGTCCGTATCAACTGCCTCTTGAAGATAGGTGGGTCGGGTGTCGACATTCCAGGGATTATCTTCGTGATCCAGCTCCTCGAAAGGATCTATGAAAGCTTCCACAGGGGGTTTTTCATAAAAAACTCTGAATTTGCGGCGCGATTTAAGATTTTTCTTCGCCCGTGTACTGAAGATTCTTTTCGATGTCGATCGTATTGGGGAAGAGGGAGACGAGGCGGATCCATTTGACGTTGGATCACCTTGGGTATCTGACGGACAAAAATCAGAAAAAATAGATTCATCATCAGTACCACGCTCAACCTCAGATTCAGACCCAACACAAGAATCAGTACCAGAATCAGCAGAATTAGAGTCAGAAAGCTTTCCATCCACCAGGAATGCAAGCGAATTCCAGGACCGCTGTGGCAGGGGACCTGTGTCGTCCCTGGCATACAGCTTAATCTTCCTGGGAAGTTCGATGTAATCTACACAAATGTCTTGTAATTCCTGAAACCAAGGCTTGTCGTCCCACAAGGGCACAACTAAAATCGCCTGGGTTTTATCTTGCTTGATTTTGTGGATAACCTGCTGGATTAAGTGAAACGGAGGTTTAATCCACAACTTCTTGTCCCATTTATGGGTCCAAGCGTCGCTAAAGTGCTTGTCAAAGCGCTTGTTCTTACGGTTAGCAAAGGCATCATACTGTGGCCAAAAGGAATGGTGTTCATGAAAATATTCACAAATTGCATCGCGCCATTTGTCGACAACTCTGTAAGATGAAGAGTGCCAGCGCGAAGGGCGTCGTGGCTGGGAGTCCCTACGAAGACATTCTAACTCTCGGGAGTAATCGGCACTCCCATTCACCTCTGCAATGGTGACATCTTCACCGAATTTTGGTGTAACTTTTTGCTTCAAAAATTCTTCTGCACTTTTAAACCCTGCGTGCAAAAAACGAAATTCAGGACGCTCCAAGGGACCTGACTCCAGCAAAAAACAACGCCGATGACCTACGGGCGCCACCCTGTTCTTGCGAAGCCAAGGATGGCCCAAGTAAAGGTCATACTTTATGTCAGCACGATAGAAGTAGTCATCCTTAAGGAGAACTTCCTCCACATTACCTTCTTCCCAAAGGTCTTGAGCGACCAAATGAGTTGATATATAACAACCGCGTTGCCCACCTGCGAGAGAATGTCCAGAAACTCCCTCGAGGGTAACAGGATGAGGCGACTCGAACACGCAGTCGTCGGGTAAGAATGAATTGGATTGGAGATTTACCTCTGATCCATTGTCACACAAACAAGTGGCGAGGTGGAAATTTCCCTTGCAATCAGAGACCCACAGCTTTGTGACAAACTGACGGGCCCTGTGCTTGGACTGTACACCAACCTCGTCCACTACAACAGAAGGATCCGCTGCCGGATCCAGGGGAGAGGAGACAAGCGACCCTACATCAAGTAATGGTCGATCAGGAATCTGGGGATCATGCCTGAAATCGCCTGGGGAGGGGCGATTTTCGTGGCTCCCCTAGGCGTTCTGACCTCCAGTGGCTGCGTTAACATTGTGAACACAGCCTGATTCGTCGATCCACTCATCTTGGAACGGATCATCTGCTGGATTCAGGGCATTTTCGACATAATCTCGATCCGCATCGGACACTTGATCTGCACCTGAGACCTGATCCACACGATGGTTGCCCTTTCCACGTCCACGGCCACGGCCGCCGGATGATGGACCTCCACTGTCGCCACGCCCTCTGCCCTTACCAGAGGAAGGGGTTCCCGAAGGATTTCCCTTACCTTTACCCTGGAATCCTGGAGCATTTCCCTTGTTTGTACCGGATTGAGGGGTTTGGCCTGGATTTCGATTTCCGCCTCCGGCGTTGCCATTGGGATTTGTTTGGCCGTTCGGCTGCCCACCGGAGCCGGATGGAGTCCGATTTCCTTTGCCTTGGGACCCGCCAGGGCCTCCAGTATTTTTGTTTCCACCGGAGGGGGTCGGATTCCCTTTTCCCCCCTTTCCACCATGCACCTGTCTGTCATTCCTGTCTGAATTCTGCGAATTACTGACATTTTCACCAATCACCTTGTGATCGTAAGCAGACCATCGGTGATTACCAGTAGAATGCGTCTTAGCTCGGTTCGTAGAACCTAAAAGAAGGCAGATGCTACAATGATCCTGAACATTCCGGGTGTCATTCACCTTTTTGTTGCCCTTTTGGGCCCCATTTTGGGTGTTTTGCTGGGTATTCTTGTTTCCCCCAAGACCCTCATGGAAATTTTGATTGGCGGCGTCAGCGAGTCGCTCAACCTCTTCCCAGAGTTCCTGCGGGGTGAACGAAAACACCCAGTTCTTGGCCTTCAGGCGATGGCCATGGAAACTTACTCCCCTGTTGGGGACTTGGACAAACAAGTCCCGATCCTCGTGTTCATTAAACTTGATTTTCCACGTGTTTTCAGTGAATTTCACCTTGGTAAACGACGTGGGGGAACACTTTTGAAGTGCTTCCCTGACGGTAAACCGGTTGGCCGAGGCATCGAAGCCTTCGACCTCCGCCCACCAGGTCTTGACCTTTTCTTCGGACTGTTTGTTCCGAAGGGTGGCGGCGGTTTCTGAGGGGATCTTGTCAAAAATCAGATTTTTCAGCTCGGCACTAGAAAATTTTTCGCCTGAATGTTCAGATTCTTCCACTAAATTCCAGAAGCGCTGTCTCTTGTCTTGCACTTCGTGCAAGATTAATCGCGAGAATGAAGGAAAATTCTTCAACATCTTGTGGTAATGGTCCTCTGGCAGCCGGGATCCACGTACCTCCAACTGTTCCCACACCTCATCAAAGGTAAGGGGGGAACTTGAATCCTCACGATCACTCCAGGTCCTGAGCCAAGTGTTGGCCGGCGCTCCCTCAAGGCAGTCCAAGAGGGCCATCAGGAACTGATCATCTTGGAGTTTTTGGGTCTTAACCTACAGTCTAAATTCCCGTTGGAACTGAGGCCAACGTCTGGGGTTTCCATTATACTTCGGTTGCTTGGCAACCTGACGAAGTCGCAATGAAGTGGGATTAAGAAGCGAATCCAGCCCAACACCGGCCGTAATGGCAGACATCTTGGCGGCATCATTCGCCACACCAGCTCCGGCGAGGGTCTGGGCGAGCAACAGCTGGGCTAATGCATTGGAATCAGCAGCAGGAGGGGCAGTACCGGAGGCAGTTCGCTTGGCATTCTGAGCCTCAGTCCTAGCCTTCGCCGTCCTACTCTGAGATCGAGAGATTGTAACCCTTTCCTTTAGCTTGGTCCTGCTGATCCTTGCATCGGTGGTCTTGGAGTCCACCGAAGGAGCAATTGAAAAAATTTCTGTCGCCTCCTCCGACCGTTCTGTTACTTGTTCCACCGATGATGCGCCCTCAGACCGCATGTGTGTCTTGAAAAGATCTTTAATTCCCAGCGTTTGAATGATGAGTTGCATTTGATCTTTGAGCAATTGGAGCTCAGAGTCTCGCTGGAATCTGCAAGAGCAGTCGGCAGGACAGTACATACCGTGCCCTGAAGGGCCTGAGCAGGCTGTCGGACCGCTAATCTCAGTGGTCCGCAGCCAGGAGTCCACTTGGGGAGCTCCTTCAGCCCTGATTTCCAGGCTTGCCTGCCTGGCTGCCTCTAAAATTCCTTCCTCAACCGCGGCGGCTAGATCGTCGCGGATGGAAACAGAGGGATGAGGGGCGGAGGGCCCGGCAACCGGTGCCTTGGTCTTCTCCTTCGGGAAGGGGCTTGCCTCCCAGATCTGCAAAAAAATGGCAAAAGAGTCATCTTCTTGAGAACGCCACCACATCCTGGTATTAATTTCTTCTTGAAGAAGGAAAAAATATTCCATTAAAAAATCAGAGGCGATTCTTTCTTGTCCTATCAGCTTAGACGTGGCTAATAGACAAAGGGCCTCAAGCGCCTCAAGGTTACGGGTCACTTCTGAAGACAAATGGTTATCCCATTGTGCCCAAGAGGCTGGTCGATTATAGGTAGGTACCTCACCTGGACCACCCATCTCAATGTCGTCAATGTCGGCGTCGATGGTCTCAAAATGTGGACATTGGTAAGGAGTATTGGTACCTGCCAGGTCCGTAAGCTCCACCGGAGCGTTGCCATCGGCGTAGGCTGGGAGATTCCAGCTGCTTGATGGCCAATTTCGACTGGGATCTTGATGGTAATCTGGGCCTCCACAGCTGCTGATTTGTGCCCTTCTTGGGCAGCTTGGGCTTGCGCAAGGCATTCCTCTCAAGGCCTCGTTCGCACAGCACCACGGCAGCGTAATTGTTACGTCTCCAGGAGCGGCGGAGTCTACGGGGCCGTACTGGGGAGCTAACTGTGGTTGGGACACCAAAGGAACAACATTCAGGTAGCCTCTGCTACCATGAAAGTGCTGCCCTGGATCGTTGATGGTGCCGGAGGGCTCGGGGCCGGCAAGACCAGTGGGGCAGGCACGCGAGGAGTCGACCTGAACGCTGCTATTGGGGGTAGAACCGGAGACTCGGACACCAACGGAGGCAAGAGCAGCAACAACTGAAGCAAGATCCATGTTGAGTGTTATCCGGCAGAAAATCCCAGTCTATGAAGAAAATTGATGCGGATTATTCTAAATACATCTGAGTGTCCAAAACTGTCTGAAAAGATTTATATAATTCCAATTATGAAAAATGTTTGGCCGATCTGGCCCGCGAGCGCGCGTCAGCGGCAAATGGCGATTCCAGCTAAATGATCGGAACGCGGCGGATTTACGGGGAATGGACCGCGGAATTAGATCCGGCATATCAGAAATATATAGGTCTGATCCTGAGACTGAGCTGCGAGGCGGCGATTCCGCCGAAGCAAAGAAAATGACCAAAATGTAGCCAATCTGGGTTAGATCAGTGAAAATCTGAGCAGATGGGGGTTAGCCGCACTTACATTGCTTTGCCCTCCTGCGGCCCGTCGTGCGGCGCCAGTGTCGTCTGCGCTGTTGTTGGTGCCTCGTGCTGTGGCGTGTCCCTGTGCGTTGTGGTGTCTCCCTGGGCGTTCTGCGGTGTGGTGGTGCTGCTCTGGTGTGTCATGGTGTCTTGCTGTGCTGTGCGTTGTCCTGTGGTGTCCTGCGCCCTGTGCCGTGTCCTGCGGTGCCGTGCTGCCCTGCGGTGCTGTGCTGGTTTGTTTCTTGCGTGGGTGTGGTTGTACCTACTTGAAAAACCGCCGCAAAATTTCGTAAAATATTTTTTTTTTCCTCTTTTTTTTTGTTTTTGAAAAAAAAAAATTATACACGACCCAACACACTCGCATGCAGCAAGACCATGTTTGTTGCTGTGCCTTACGTGCTACCCGTCGTTCTTGATGTTCTCGGCCTTGTGCTTGTGCGTGGCGTCGTGGAGCGTGTTGGTGTCCATTGCTAAGGGTTAACCGCGTTCCCCCAGGGCCGCCGCCTGAGCTGCAGGGCAAGGGGAGTGATGGGCACGAGGGTGGGGAGGGAGGTGCATGGAGAAGAAGAAGAAAAAGGCGGCAGGGCGCGACATGAGGGGTCGTGGCGAGTTATGAAAAATTTTCGAGTTTTACGCGCTGCTCGCGACGCGTTTTTCTTTGCACCTATAGCGAGTTAGACGACGGCAAGGACGGCGTTGGGGTCCTACGAGCGTTTGTCTTAAAGATATGGGCAAAACAAAGTTGATTCGTGAGGCCACTTGTGAAGGTCATATCTCGTGTTGCTTGCGAGGAATGACAATAAGGAAACGTGGGATGTATTCACAATACTCCCGACGTAATTTAGGAAGCATTATATGCCTTGCGTCTCCACACGTGCGCGCTAGTGTAATGGATCATGGTCAAGAGGGTAGAGTTTGCGTTGTAACTCTATGGCCATGATATTGCGTGCGTTAAGATAACTTTCGAGTGTAGCGCGCGAGTGTTGGTGTTGCATAGGAACTCTCCTTGAGTTCCTATGAGCGATTGACACAAAGTTATGCCCTTGGAGGGGCATGACATATCGTGGGGGGAGCTACCTTTTTGGGCAATATGGAGTATGTGCCTTGTGTTGTGTTGCGTGCCCATTTGGCGGGTCCATCGCTCCAAGCCAAGCCCGCCAATGGACCTCATATTGTGCAAGCCCCTTCTCCATACTCCCTACGATCAATTGCAAGCCTAACCTTCGTGAAGGGAAGCTTGTGTGGCAATCCCAAAGCGATGCGTTGGGAGCAAGGTGTGTGTTTTGCAATTTTCCATATTTTCATGTGCCCACTTGGGAAGTAGCGCTCGTGACCTTTCAAAGCGCCACAAGTGGAGCACATACGTGGAATCGAAGGTCATTGGTGTCAAGTCATTGTGTTTAGAAGGATTAGTTGATTGCACGATCCAAGCCGAAGATATTATAATATAATTGTGCGCCTTTCAAGGCACTTTTGTGTATCTTTGTGCCAATTTTGCCGTTTTTGGCCCGTCATGATGTCAAGTGGCGACCGTGTATTCCAACGTTGCGCTCAATTGACATCATGACCCAAGTATGTCCTGAGGGTGCATACTTCGGTGCCCAACATATCTTGGACCCGGCGAATAACTCCTCGTGGACTTGGCATACCGTGGCCGCCATGTTGGCGATTTGGGACCATCCCAAATCATGGGCTCACTTGGCGACCCTGCCATTCCCAAAACCGGAGGAGTTGGGCGACGCCCAAAAGATATGTTGGACACACGTGACTTGATACCAATCCTATGGCACACTCCGGTCCAAGTCGGGCATGTGCCTTATTTGCCCCAACCATGAGTGTGCGCATTTTCGGCGATTTTGAACAGTTTTCCACTTTTGCTGCCCGCCGTGCACTATGTTGAGCCCACCCGTGCACGCCGGACGCATGGACCAATGGACCATATATGACATGAGTGTTATGTATATTGGTCCCCATGGTTCACACACCACGTGGGCGAAGCGGAGCAACCTTCGTTAAGGCGCTAGCCCAAAGTGAGTGTGGGCAATTTTGCCATTTTGGCATTTGTGGACCCAATTGGGATCGTCACCACGCCGAGTGGCATGGAGATCTTTGAGAGCCAAGGGCATGGGAGTCTTAGTTGGACTCCCGGTGGATCTCGTATGGAATGGCGGATCGGATCTCCAAGCCGGCGTGGAGATATACTATTGGGAGCACCCCGAATTTTGGCTCATTTCGAGGAGCCAAAATGACCCCATTTTGGGACCCCAATTTCCCCCTTCCGTGTGGTCAATTGGCGGCCCCATTCCTCTATGCCCATAAGGAGCCCGGACCTAATTTCAAGTTGTACACTCAGATATGAGTCCTAGGTCCTGCCTCCCACCCTGTGAGCCATTGGCGTTGCCCTGGCCGGGCGAGCCACGCGTGGGAATGTTGCCAATTTTGGGGATTTTGGCATCATGACCCCACTTGTCGAAACCCCGGTGCCCTGATGCCGGGACCTCAGAGGGAACCAGGTTGGGTGAGGGTTCCAGGGAGTTCGTACTCGAAGGGCATAGGGTCAGTTGCCTCGTCCCTACCTCTGACGGGTCCGGACGAGGGGTCAATTTCGGGGATTTTTGAGTTAATTTCAGTTTGGGCTGAAACAGCCCATTGTCAGCTACCAACTCCTAGGGAATATTGGCGGGGCCATATCTCTCGGTCAGAGAGGAGTTGGAACCTGCCGTTAAGGGAGCATAGGGAGCCACTGTCGGTTGGCCTTGGAGCCCCTTGGTTCCCAGGAACTCGCTTGTGGCTGGGCGGGACACCTCCCCTATTGGCAGGGTTTCAGGGTCCGGACTGAGCAGGGCATGGGTTGTGTTTGAGCCCCCGCCCCCATCAGCCACTGAGAGGCCCATGAGACCCACTGGGGGGGGTATTTTCTTCGAACGAACTTCAGTTTTCGAACGAAGATTCGAATCTTCGAACGAAGATTCGAATTCGAAGATTGTATTTGCTTCAATCGCAATTCAATTAAATCCAATCGAATCCAAGCTGCTGGGGAGAATTGCCGCAAAAGCGCAGCAACAGCAGCGCGCGCACCAGATTGACAGGCGATTGCCGCAGATTTGTGCCAGAAAAACGCAGATTTCTGCCAGAAAGACGCAGATTTGTGCCAGAAAGAAGGGTTTTTTTTGTTTTTTCAACTGATTTGTTGTATTTTTAAGGGTGTCACTGTTTGACCAATGGTGCAACTTGGAATTACGCTCAAAACCGCGGTAGGCACGACGAATGCTTATAGCCAGGACGTTGAGGACGCGCTTGTGCAATTTTTCACCTCCTCCGGCCTGGGACGCCAGCTTTTACACTCAATCTACACACGAGTCAACCCAGGCGCTGACAAGCAGAGATTGAATCAACTTCTACGGTGGCTACATGGGAGGGGACATTCCTGAATGGGAGGTACCGCATTTACCTTGTAGCTGAGCGCTTTTGACCATGCATGCGTCCTGTACGTTATTCTTCGAAAAACGTTCTTCGTTCGAAGAAAAAAACGTTCCTTCGAAAATTCGAATCTTCGAACGAAGATTGTATTCGAAGTCTTTTACCACTCCACTGCCCACAGGTTGCAGCAACGCAAACCAGCGCCGTTGGCGTCAGGTGGAAGCTTCAGCTACCAAGTCGTGGAATTGAGACGACCGTGACTGCGGGCAGCCTGCTCAACGACCTCCTAACGAAGCCTGCGAGAGCACTGACGGTCCTCGGAGCACTCCAAAACCATGAAGAGGGTCGCAGAAAGGTGAAGTCGATGCCAACGTGGGTCAACCTGAGCCAGGGTGGTTCCACGTTGCATTCCCCTGAGGCAACCGAAAAAAAAGCGTCGACGACCAGTGCTGGTGTGCGGGGCAAAGATCCACAACCCTTTGTGTCCGGACGACGGGCAAAGAACCTTGCCGAGATTCTCTCGTCTTACAAGAAGACAAAGAAGCCGAAGAAGAGACCACGAGCGAAGCCAGCGGCTAAGGAACCTCCGAAGAAAAAGGCAAGGCTCCTGCCAGGTGAGAGTTCGGAGAGTGAGGAGTTCGAAGAGACTGAAGAAGATGAGGAGGAGGAGCCGCCTTCCGGAGATGAGGAGGAGGAGCCGCCTGCCCGAGATGATGACGATGAAGACGAAACCCAGGAGACACAGATTCCAGACCGAGGGGAACTGCCGTGGGCATGGCTTCCCCTCCAACAAGAGGACCAGTGGGGAGCGTGGAGAGGAGTGCCGATTTCGAAGTGGCGGCCCTGGCGAACGGAGATACCCAGAGACATCCTGCAGCAGAAGACCAAACTGGGCCGTGCCGGTACAATCTATTGGGTCCCTGCAGACTACAACTCTGCCATGTGGCATTCTGCGGGGGATTATTGTGTTGCGGCCCGAAGCTACGCAACGGAGGAGGAGTGCAAAAACGCGGCGGCAGTGGCGTCGGCAACCGGTGGCGTGCCAGCTCCAAGTGCCAGGAAGAAGAAAGTGAAGGCAAAGAGGCCAAAGAAGAAGAGAAAGACGCCAACGAAGAGTGGTGGAAAGCAAGAAGAAGAAGATGCCGGGGAGGGAGACAAAGAGGATACGGAAAAGAAAGACGAGGTTGCAGTACTAGTGTCAGGCAGTGAGTCGTGAGCCAGGACTCAGAGATCTACATTGGACAGGGACATTGGTGGTTCTGCGGTTCTGTTGTTGCCTGTATGTGCATTTGTAAACGCCGCGTCTTTTTCTTCGAAAAATATCTTTGTTCGAACATTCGAAGGTTCGTTCGAAGAAAAGTCCACCACATTTCGAAAACACATTTTCAGGGCATTTAGGTGGTTGCGAGCTGAATCCAAAGAACCAAACCCTCAAAAATACCTGTGTTGAGCATTTTATTGCAATGTCTGCAGCAAAACGGCCACAACAAAGGCGTTCGAACAGTTCAAAAATTTTCTTCGTTCGAAGAAATAATCTTCGTTCGAAGGTTTCGTTCGAAGAAAATACCCCCAGCGGTGGGTCTCATGGGGGTCGGACCTGGGATTGGGATATGAGTTGGGACTGAGTGTCTATTGTCCTGTGATGCCCTTACCCCAGTCCAGTCTCAACCCCATGTGTACATATCCTGATGTGTTGCTGTACATACTTTCGTTCCCTTGTTGCAGAGTGGCAAGGATCCTGAAACGCTTTGTCACATGACACGGGCGTATTGATGCCCTTGTGAGCGTAGTGCTTTGCCTGCCTGCTCACCTGTGCGTGTCACCGCAGCGTCCCGTGGCCGGCCACCCACGGGAACGCGTCGAAAGCGTTTCACCGCCGCGGGGTTACCCAGCCCTCGCGTGCCACTCGGGGCCACCAACCCCGAGCAGCGCGGCGCAGCTCGCAGCTCGCAGCGCAGCGCAGCGGCTCGCAGCGCAGCGCAGCGGCTCGCAGCGCCACTCAGCGACAGCGCCGAGTTCGTCACGGACCCAGCAGCGCCGTCCAGAGCATCGCCCTGACCGCGCCGCGACCGTGAAGGAAGTGGACTGACCAGGACTCCTGCAACAGCCAGTCCCATCGGCCGACCAGCAAGGCCGCGTCAACCACCTCCACAACCACCGGCTGACCAGCACCAGCCGCACTCCCAGCCCAGTGCTGCAGCACCCGCCTCAACAACCACCACAAGTTCGTTGAGTGGAACGAGTGCACACCAAGGACCTCAAGACCAAGTACGCCCCCCGCTGCCATGGTAAACTGGTAGGAAGCCGGGAGGACGTGGCCGCGGCCCCAGCCCCATGCGGCACGCCTGCTGCGTGGGTTGGTTTGGGACCAGCACTACCGCCACAGCCACCCCCAGTGCGAAGGCGGCATGCCTGGGAGCTTCGAGCTCCGCGAGGACATGGGGGAGGACCGCCTGCGGGCAGTGGAGGAGTGGCTGCGGGCGGAAGGGTACGAGTACCGCTTTCGCCGCAAGCGCTGGAGGACCTGGACCCGGCCGGACAGGCCCGGCGAAGGGCTGCGTCCCGACGGGATTGAGGAGGACGAGGAGCCCAACGTGTACCCGTCGGGCGCCTCGATCAATGTCTCCATGTGGGACATGATCGAGAAGAACTTCCCGGAACCGGGGAGCGAGCGCAGGCTGCAGGGCAGCAGCAGCGCGTCTCCGGGGAAGGAGAAGCGGTCCGCCGGCGACAGGAAGCGGGACCGGAGGTGGCGGGAGTACCAGGAGTCCCTGGCCGCCGAAGCCGCCCAAGGCGCCAAGGGCGGAACCCGAGCCCCCAGTCCCCAACGGGCCAATGGTGGTCATCACCCCGGCCACGCCACCCTCGGCGACTTCATCCAAGTCGCCAGGCAGACCAAGGCCAAGCCCCGTCCGCTGCTCCCGAGCCCTCAGCAGGCCCCAGCAGGCCCCAGCAGCGACGTGGAGTCGGCCCACCGCGGGAGGATGCCGGCCGACCAGGCCAGCTCCAGCAGCAGCGTCGCTCCCGACAGGGACGTGGCGCGCGCCTGTGAGCGCGCCTGTGGGGTGCCCTGCAACCTTCGGGTTGCCCGGCAACGGGCCAGGCAGCACAGCGCTGCCGTGGAGGGCGCCGTTGGCATCGCCCAGGAGGAGGCTGCGGAATGGGTGCATGGCATGGCCATCCACGCCCAGACCGTGGCGGCCATTGAGGCCGGACTCACGGCCGTGGCCGCCCATGGGGCAGCGACTGCCCAGGTCAACGGTGAGTTGGCGGCAGCCGACGAGGAAGCCCGCCTGACGCAGGAGGCCATTGCCTGCAGGGAGGCCGAGGTGAGGGCGCTGGAAGAGGCGCTTGCCCAAGAGAGGGCAAAGAAGGAGGCGGAGGAAAAGGCCCACGCCGAAGCGACGGCCAAGGCCCAGGCGGACGCCGCCAAGAAGGACGCCATCGAGGCCGCGCGACGGAAGGTCGCTGAGGAGAAGGCCAAGACGGAGGCGGAGCTGGCGGCGTTGGAAGCGCAGAAGGCGCGGCTGCAGCAGGCCCGGGAAGCCGAGGCGGCTCGTGCTCGGGAGGAAGCCGAAGTGCGGGCTGCCGCAGCCACCGCCGCCGCAATGGAGGAGGCAGAGGCCAAACTCCGCCGCTAGACTCCCCCGGGAGGATCACGAGTGGAGACCCTCCGAAAACTTTTCGAAGGGGACGCCTCCTCCAAGATGACGCTGGACGAGGCCGACACGGGCAGCAGTGGGAGCAGTGGCCCCGCCGCCCGTCGACGGAAGAAGGGCAAGGGGAAGACCCCCGAGAGGCCGCGGAGGCCAGCGGGTGGACACCCCCAGGACAGTGACCCCTTCTTCACCGCCAGTGACGGGGATGAACGAGGCCGCCGACATCGCCAAGTGGTGGCTTGGACGGGCGGAGGAGGCGGAGACGTCCCCATGGAACCAAAAGGTGAGGATGAGGATCTCCCTCCTCCCTACCGGAGCTCGGAGTCTTCCATAACCGAGACGCCCAGGTGGGGCGACATGGACGAGGATGACGACATGGACTTCGGCATCACGAAGAAGCGCCCATCCTCGGACCCACCGAGGCGACCCGGCGGAGACCCACCGGGACCCCCTGGCGGAGGACCATCAGGTCCCCCTGGAGGACGCCCACCAAGTGGACCCCCTGGAGGCGGACCACCGGGCGGGGGAGGACCCCCTGGACCGGGCGGACCCGGCGGAGGCCCTCCTGGAGGACCCCCTGGGGACCCCGACGACCCACCAGGGAACGGCGACCCGGATACCACCTGGCGGTGGATTGTCTACCTCCGCAGGAGGGTCTTTTGACTCGAGTGCGAGGTAGACACGGGCAAGGGCGAGATGGCTCGCATCTCCAAGGTCGCCGCGCGCGCGCAGAAGGAGCTGGACATCGCCAGGGCCGAGACCAGGCAGCTGAACACGGTCATCAGCGGCCTGCAGCAGAGGCTGGACGCGCTGGAAGCCCGTGGGAGCGTCGGCAGCGACCACCCACCCCTGGAGTCTGGCTCGTCGGACGACGGCTGGGGACCCGGACCAGGTCCAGGCAGACCCCACGCCCCCGGCGGAGCCCCCAGGAGTCGCCCCAGCGCCAGTGCCCCCTCTCTCACCGCCCCCTCTCACCACAGCGCGGGCCGCCGCAACGAGCGCGTGCCGCCCAGCAGTGGCAGTGAGGATTGGCGTGATGAGTGGCTCAGCGCGGAGTACCGCAGCCGCCGGGCCCCACCGCGGACACCGGTACGCCCCCGGCGCCCCGCACCAGCCCTGGAGCCAATCCCAATGGCTGGTGGACGTTATGGTGGACTCAGGGATGAGGTCCCCAGAGGAGACGTGGAGTGGGATGTCGGCGAAGGTGAGGACCTGGACCTGGACCTGGAGGAGTTCGACATCAGCCCGCCGCGTGGTGTACGACGGGAGGCCGCTGAACGCAGCCGCCGGCGCCGTGATGAGGATGCGTACATGGAAGGAGTACGGCGTGAACATCTAGGTTCAGCGTACATGGAGGAACCACGGCGTAGCCACAGGGATTCCATTGAGGAGATGGACGTGGCGGCCGTGGGAGTCCGTGGGCGAGGCCGATGGGAACCTCGGTCGACCTCGCGGCCGGCATTCATGATCTCTAAGGCCGCGGATGCCGCCGTGTGGGAAGACTTGAAGGACATCAAGCCCCCCATGTACGACGGCAACCCCCTCAACCTCGACCGCTTCTTGGAGAAGCTGGACGATTGGGGGCTGACCGTCACTGAAGACCTGCCTCCCGCGGATGCGGAGAGATATGTCTTCAAACGGTTCAGGTACCGCCTGCCGGAAGTGCTTGGCGAGCTATACTTCGTGGCGACCAAGCAGGGGAGAATCAAGACCCTCAAGGAAGCCAAGAAGTGGCTCAACGAGCAGGAGCGGGTGGACGCTCCGCAGGTGGCTGCCAAGCGCTGGAAGTCCATCAAGCTTGAGCATGATGGACGGGAGATCCGCCTACGAGATTGGCGAGACTTCCGAGGGAAATACATCCTCTTCCGCCGCAACGTGGAGGATTGGAACGAGGGTGACGAGCAGGCTCGCCTGCTCTCCATGCTGCCGGAAGCATGGATCAAGAGGGTCACCAAGGAGGTATCCAAGAGGGCCAAGTACAACCACACGGTCAAGATGATGCTCCCCAAAGAGTATCATACGAACGTGGTGGCTTGGACGAGGAAGAACGTGGCCCGGGATGTCAAACGGCACTCCCTGCGGAACGCTCTCCTCATCACTGTCTCGGGCGATCGCGAGAAGACCGCGATGTGGCGCCTTGACGAGTGTGAGTTGAGCGGCCAGACCATCCTTCTGCAGCCCATCCCGGCGCGGATGAGCTGCGACGAGATCCTGGAGTGGGTTGGCGACAAAGTACTCAAGGAGTACCGAAACCTCCACCACACCCGCGGGTTGAGGCCCGGCGACCGCCACGTCAAGTACGTTGGCGAGGGACCTGGCGGGGAAGCTGCCATGGACCCAGCGGGAGCCGGCGGCGATGAGACTCTCGTCGACGATGACGACGACGATGAGCCCGCCGAGGTTGCCGTTTGTGCCTTCGTGGCCAAGAACCTGAGCGCGGGGAGCAAACCGGGAAACTGGAAGCCCCTGCAGCAGGGTTGGAGGAAGCAGGAGAAGAGGGACCCTCGCCGCATTGGCGACCCTCCGCTGTCCTTTGGGGAGTTCATACGAGCTCACCCTCAGGGCTGTTTCGTGTGTTATGGCAGGAAGCGAGGCTTCAACCATGACCACCGAACATGCCCCGTCCACAAGGCCGACACGGAGGCTTACAAGAAGGCGCACGGGTCGAAGAAGCGTGCGCCCGCGGGTATCCGGGAAGCCAAAGTGGAGGTCGACAAGGACGAGCTGGCCAAGCTGATGTCGTCGGTGGGGACCGAGTTGGCCAAGGAGATCCAGGAGATCAAGCGGAACTGGGTCCCCAGGTCGGACAACAAGAACAAGGAGAACAACCAGAATGACCAGAACAAGGACAAGGACAAGAAGGGTAAGAAAGGGGGAAAGAAGAAGGGCGTCAACGAGGTTGATGCGGAGGAAAACACCCCTACTTCCACAACCGACGCCCCCTAGCGGAGCCCCTGCAGCCAAGGGCCCCAGCTAGGGCGGTCGCAGGATGGTGACGTGGGAAGCGCCGAACCATCCCAGTCGGGAGTCGATAAGCACAAAGGGACTGCCGCGGGCGGAAGGCCCGGTCCGGCACCCAGTCGCGGAGGCGGGCGGAGGGCAAGTGAAGGCACAAACCCTTGCACCCGTCCGTCCTTCGCGACCAAGAATGTGTTTGATGTACTACAAGATCTATCCGAGAGTATCGGAGGATCACCCGGACCGCAGCTGGATGCTGCAGATGGGCAGCCTGAGCCCATTGTCCACGACCTGCACCAGTCGCTTGTTGAGCTTCTGGAACGGCCGGAGATCCTGAGTTTGCACGCCGTGCGCCGTGTCGGTCGCGAGCGGCAGTTGCATCTTAAGGTCCGTGCCTTATGCGGCGAAGTGGAAAAGGTTTTCGACGTGTTGGTCGACACGGGGGCTCAAGTCAGCTTGGTCAAGGCTGGCCTACTTCCACCAGAGTGTCTGACCGACAGTCGGAAACCTGTCAGGCTGAAGGTGGCGAACGGCCAGTACATGGTGGGAGGCACGAAGGAAGCTGCCATCGGGCTGCAGTTCGTGAACCATCGTGAGCTGAGCCGCCCAGACCTCGGCAAGGAAATCCTCCTGCACGGTCGCTTCTACGAGGCCGAGATGGACTGGGACATGATCGTTGGGTACAACTTCATGATGGAGACGGACTCCGGCGTCCTCCCGGCCCAGGCCTCCATGACCCTGTACCAGGACGACCAACTCTCGTGGCTTTCGTCACCTGAGCACCATGTGGAATGCCAATGGATCCACCCCGAACGCAATCAGCTCGAAGTGGCCGCGCTGGACACTGAGCCAACTGGTCCTGCAAACCAGGAGTACGGCGTAAGGCCGGAAGTGGCGAGCCGAGTTGTCGCAGACTTGGGAGCTTCGGATCTGGCCCTGGATGCGTTCTCTTCAGGAACCTCCGCCCATCTGCAGGTGTGTGAGAAGTACTGGAGCGCACAGGACTCCGCGTGGAAGAAGCACTGGGGTCCGCATCAGGGATTGATGTGGATCCATTTCCCCCGTTGGGACATTCCAAGGGCGATAGCGAAGATTCGCAAGGACCGCTCCAAGGCAGTGCTGGTTGTTCCTATGGGATGCACCGAGGAGGAAAGTACCCGACATTGGGTAGCCTCATTGACCAACATGACCTTAAACAAGGTCGTCCTACCGGCTGGAGAGAGTGTCTATCAGGACGCTAAGGGACAGCCCATGCCACCCCAGAGATGGCCAACGGAATTCCACTATGTGGATGGGTGCCTTGATCAGGCCGACGCCAAGGATTTCGTGTGTGACAACCGCATCATAGCGTAGCCATGGCGGCATTGCTTTGCGGTTCCCCCTGTTGACATCGAAGAATCGGAATCGGAGGACCCCCTCACTGAAGAGGAGTGGGATCTGGTTCAGGGGTATATGGATCAGCCCTTTAACGACTGGGGAAACCAGCGTGAGGGCAAGGGCCAGGACAGAGCCTGGTGGGAAGTGGACTCCATCGTCTCCGGTTCCTATGACGGGAACACATTCGTTCAGAGGGTGCTCGATCATATGTCCAGCCAGGACGAGCCGCCCGGCGGTAACCCACCCACCTACGGCGATCTATTCCGAGGCAAGACCAGAGATGGCCCTTTGGGCCACCTGGGAGGACCACCTGAGCCGAAACCGAGCGGGGTCGCTACCCCTCAAGTAAGCTTCGTGGTTCAAGTGCCCGGAAAAGCCAAGGCGGAGTCCGATGACTGCCCCAAGATCCAGGCATTGAGGGCCAGGCTGAAGCAGAAGTATGGTGATACCTTCTTCAGCGGTAAGCCTGTGTTTCCCCCACCGGTGCATGGACCGTATGGCGAGGCCAAGATACGACTGAAGCAGGACCCCCGTGTGTATCGTCACCGGGAGTTTGCCCTGAGGGGCGAGAGGAAAGAGGCCATGGAGAAGATCCTCCGTGACTTCATCCAGAGAGGCTGGCTCGAGCCGTGCCACTCCGAATGGGCCTCTCCGTGCTTCGTCGTCCCCAAGAAGGTTGCCGGTGAGTGGCGGCTCGTGGTCGACTACCGCGGCCTGAACGCCCAAACGCAGCACGACAGCTATACGCTGCCCCTCATTGAGGACATGCTGCAAAAGCAACACCGGCGGAGGATCTTCACGGTGATTGACCTGAAACATGGTTATCATCAGATGCCTCTCGCCGAGGAGTCCCGTGCCTGCACAGCCATGAGCACCCCACTTGGACCTCTCCAGTGGAAGGTGATGCCCATGGGCGTCACCAACGGCAATGCGGCTTTTCAGCGGATGTTGGAGAACCTGCTTGAGCCGGTGCGCGACTGTGCGGACCCCTTCGTGGACGACGTGATCATCGCGTCCGGGGACCCCTGTATGAGCTACGAGGAGCTCCTGGAGGCACATGAAAGGGACGTCACTCGAGTGCTCGACCTTCTGGTTCGGCACAAACTCACGGGCAGCAGTGACAAGGCCACCATTGCGGTAAGCGAGGTGGTCTTCGCTGGCCACGTAGTCGGGAACGGGCAGCGAAAGCCCATACCTGGCAAGGTGGCTGCGATTGAGCACTGGGAAAAGCCCAAGACGGTCTCTGAGCTACGGGCGTATCTGGGGTTCTGCAACTACTACTCGGGGTATATCAAAATGTATGCCGAGTATGCAGCCCCCATGACGACCATGCTCAAGGGCAACCTAGAGGAGACCAAGAAGGGGTCCAAGAAGGCTCTGGTCTGGACAGCTGAGTCCGACCGTGCCTTTGAGGGGATGAAGCAGGCGCTGCTATCCGCAGTGGGTCTGCACCTCGTGGATCCCGACCGAGGGTTCGTCCTGCGCACCGACGCTTCCGACTACGCCATTGGCGCTGTGTCCGAGCAAGTGCTTGACGACGGGAGGCACGTGCCCGTGGCCTTCTGGAGCCGAGTCCTGGCGGAAGGCCAGAGACGGACGTGGACGCCCTGTGAAAAGGAGGCGTATGCCATCGTCATGGCTCTCAGGAAATGGGCTGGGTACATAGCCCTCCATCCCGTCACCGTCTGCACCGACCATCAGAGTCTGCAGTCGTGGCACAAGGAGGACGTGGACACCCCCTCAGGTCCCGCCTCCCGACGGGCAAGATGGCATGAGACCTTGGCCAAGTTCGACCTCACGGTTGTATATATTCCTGGAAAGGATAACACCGTGGCGGACTGTCTCAGTAGGTGGGCCTATCCCGCCAGCAAGGGCATGACGGATATCTCTGCCCATGGGGATGAGGCTGAGACCGCTGAAGCCAAGAAGATCATCGAAATGGAGCGCCTGATGGAGGAGGAGGGTGCTAAATGCTTCGTCGTCATGGCTGCGGATGCCCCCCTCGCGTCGAGGGTGAGCAGAGCGGTCAGAGTACTCGCCCCTGAGGGAGCTGAGTCCGACAAGCACCTCTTCCCGGAGTCTTGCCTCCAGGACGACTGGACCGACGATTACGCCAAGTCTGAGGCCTTTGCGGCCGAGTATAGGGCTGTGACCGACCCTGACGACGGGCAGAAGTGGCCAAAGGGGCTGACCGAGGAAGATGGCAAGCTCTACCGGAATGGTAAGCTGCTAGTACCGGAGTCCCGGGTGCTCGAGCTTTGTGAAGCTTGGCACCACCACATGCTGCACCCAGGGGTCAAGAAGCAAGCCCTTGACATGCAGCGTCGGTTCGAGATCGACCATATCGTTCTCTACACCGCCATCAAGAAGGTCAGGAAGGGTTGCTCGGTCTGTCAGGCCTGCAATCCCGATAACCGGAACGTCAAGGGCGAGGCCCAATGGACCCCGGTTCCTGACCAGCCCATGGAGAGCGTAGCCATGGACGTCTTCTCCATGCCCGAAGTGCACATTGGCAGAGAGACCTTTGACTGTGTGGTTCTCTGTGTGGACCGCCACAGCGGCTACGTAGTAGCCGTTCCGGCACGCAAAAAGGGGTTGCTTGCCAAGGAAGTGGCAGTCATGATGATTCGTCATTGGCTGACCGTCTTTGACATCCCCCGCACCATTTGCAGTGACCGAGGGCCCCAGTTTACTGGTGGCTGGTTCAAGGCTATGTGTTCCCTCATGGGAATACGTCACGCCAAGAGCGTTGCCTATCTCAGTCGGTCCAACGGCCGTGCTGAAGTGGCTGGACGGCAGCTGTTCGAGAAGCTGCGCAAGATCCACATCACCAATCCAAGGCGGAACTGGTTTGAGGAGATGTGGCCTGCTCTGAAGGCCCATCATGACACCCCCACTCCGGGCGGTTTGTCCCCTCACCAGATTCTGTTCGGCAGGGACCCCCTGGGTCGGGGACTTCCCTTGTCTGGTGATGGCATGGCTATGGATGCCAAGGAATTCTTCGCGCGGCAAGAGCAAACGGCGCGGGACATCCGCCAGCAACTCGAGAAGGAGCATGCTGAGCGTCAGAGGTCCGCCCCGAGCTCGACAGCGCGGAAGTTCAGGGTGGGAGACCCGGTGTGGGTGATCAGACCCCGCCCCATGGGCACCCACCGCACCAAGACCTGGTTCACACCCGGCGAGGTGGTCCGCAGGATTGTTGAGGACACCTACCCCATCAAGGTGGGTCACGGACAGTTCCGGGAGCGCCACGAGAGTCAGCTCCGTGTGCGGGAACCCGACCTCCGTGGCCAACATGTGTCCCTGAGCTACGCCGCACATGAGGCTGACTCGGACGACGATTATGCGGAGCAGGACGACTATACAGTCGAGAAGATCCTGGCTCAGCGTCCGAAAGCCTCGGCACCCGGAGGTCTGGAATTCAAGGTTCGTTGGCGAAGCTATGGGCCGTCCCACGACACCTGGGAACCCGTCTCCTCGTTCGTGCCGCGGGTCAATACTCCCTTCATGGAGTACATCCGCAAGCACAAGACCAAGATCCACGTTTCGGACTTGGCAGCACTCACCCGGGCGATTGCAGCCAGGGGTGCCTGATCAGCGCCCTGAGCTCTCCCCTGATGCGTTTTGAGCGCCTGTGAGGTCGACGGATCGTCCCTTACTTGCTTGCTCTCTCTCATCTTTCGGTGACCTGCCATCAGAGTGGCCATGTACCCCCCCCTGCTGAATCCAGAGGAGAATCGCCCCTCTCTTCTTCTATTCGTCACCCCCCCCCCCCCCCTGCTGAATCCTTGGGAAACCAGGTAGGGCGACTGACCTTCATATTTTTGAGCTCTTGGGGCCTTGAAGCCCATACAACGTTGCGCAACGGATGCCGCTGTCATCGGCATTGCGATTTTTGGTGTGTGGTTTGGTTCCATGGCACTTGCGGAATTCAGACCAGTCGACGTGTGTCAGCTGACCATATATGGCCTGAACTCAGGCGTTTTCCTGTCCACCCTCCTGCATTGCCTTATCCTAACCGGGGCGTGGTTTGGCGCTCTATCCAGAGTGTGTTTACACGCCTCTTTACCCCGCTTGTTTTGCTTTTCCGCCCCTCCAGGATATGTGCATCTGTATGTTGAGTCTTGTCGGCCCATCACTGAGATGTGGACTGTTTTTCCCCCGAAGGGATGCGAATCGTATACAAAGGCGCCTTGAGTCGCAATGTACATGTTCTTACAGCCTGGTCCAGCATGGACCAGTACCGGAGTACAGATTCTATTGTCTGAGTGCCCGTGATACCGTGTGCCCTATTCGCTGTGATGTGGAGATCCTGATGGCGCCAGGCGGGAAGCCCAGTTGCCTGACTACACTCCCAGCGGTCCGCCACTGTCAGTCCCAGTGTGAGCCTACAGATTCGCAGACGCACTTGCATTCGGATGGCGGCCTCCGGTGCTCCTGACCTCGGTCAGTCTGCCTGGGAAACTGGTGGTTTGAGGAGTCGACGCCTCCGCCCACACTGCATGAGGACTCCCTCATGCATGGCCTTCGTGGTAATAGGGCGAGGGAAAAGACGGCCTTGATGCCCGATCCCTTAAGGAGGAGCTCCCTTAAGATCCCTTAAGGAGTTCGGCTGTATCACTCTGGACTCGCGTCGTTTGGATATGGACATGGTGCGCCCGAGGAAGGACCCGTGGGGACTCTCCCCAGTCGGCGGGCCTTGGGAAGCTTGGGGTAGCCTGATGGATCTTTGTGGTCGCTCTCGACCTGTGGGACCACCTCGGTCGTCGTGTGACGCCTATGTTGGCTGTGTATGCCACTGCCACTGTGGTGGTGACCGTAGCAGCCGGCACCCGGTGCGCCTGGTATGGGTTAACGGGTCCTTTGGATGCCGAACAATCGCCGCCAGGACCCGGGACTTGATACTTGATACTATACTTGAAGTTACGAGACCCTACAGCACTATACCTGTCTTACTGTGGAGTTTGGAGCCTAACCTGCGAATCAGACTGAAGTGAGGATGTGACACCCCCCCTTCGGGATATGGTCCTGGGTACCCGCTGCCATGCTTGGGTGTTATCGAGCCCCCCCCAGGGTTTGCTCTAAGGAGGGGGGTGAAGCGGTACCCAGAACCCCATGGCTAGGTTAGGGCATACAACCGGTCTCCGGTCCACTAACCCCATGTACGGAAGGGAAGACCGGTCTCCGGTCCACTAACCCCATGTACGGAAGGCGCCCGTTGACGCCCGGTGCGAGCCCGGCGGGAGCGTGTTCCGTGCCGTAAAGCCCCGCATCGGCAACCGATGCACCGCCAGCGGAGATTTATGTATCAGAATATCAGGAATCAACAGGGTTTTATTTTCATATTGTTTCCGTCAATTTTTACGCTTCCGTTCTGATACTCACTGTTTTGACTGCTGGCGGTTGGATCGCGACTTTACCGTAACCGCCAGTTTAACTGTTTATAATGGAAATTTTAACGCTATCCGTGACGAAGGCTCTAAAGTCTTCAGGAATTGCGTTGATGCATCCGCAATTTTCACATTCTACACTCGCAACCTTAATCCGAATTTTTCAGGATGTCGAAGTCAGATTTTCGACTTCAACATCCCCGCACTTGATTTGACCTCTTTCGAGTGGACCTACGTGCTTCCCTATACACGAATCAACTTTCCTTTTATCTTGCCCTCCATTTGTCTCAAAGATATGGGCAAAACCAAGTTGATTCGTGAGGCCACTTGTGAAGGTCATATCTCGTGTTGCTTGCGAGGAATGACAATAAGGAAACGTGGGATGTATTCACAATACTCCCGACGAAAATTAGGAAGCATTATATGCCTTGCGTCTCCACACGTGCGCGCTAGTGTAATGGATCATGGTCAAGAGGGTAGAGTTTGCGTTGTAACTCTATGGCCATGATATTGCGTGCGTTAACATAACTTTCGAGTGTAGCGCGCGAGTGTTGGTGTTGCATAGGAACTCTCCTTGAGTTCCTATGAGCGATTGACACAAAGTTATGCCCTTGGAGGGGCATGACATATCGTGGGGGGAGCTACCTTTTTGGGCAATATGCAGTATGTGCCTTGTGTTGTGTTGCGTGCCCATTTGGCGGGTCCATCGCTCCAAGCCAAGCCCGCCAATGGACCTCATATTGTGCAAGCTCCTTCTCCATACTCCCTACGATCAATTACAAGCCTAACCTTCGTGAAGGGAAGCTTGTGTGGCGATCCCAAAGCGATGCGTTGGGAGCAAGGTGTGTGTTTTGCAATTTTCCATATTTTCATGTGCCCACTTGGGAAGTAGCGTTCGTAACCTTTCAAAGCGCCCCAAGTGGAGCACATACGTGGAATCGAAGGTCATTGGTGTCAAGTCATTGTGTTTAGAAGGATTAGTTGATTGCACGATCCAAGCCGAAGATATTATAATATAATTGTGCGCCTTTCAAGGCACTTTTGTGTATCTTTGTGCCAATTTTGCCGTTTTTGGCCCGTCATGATGTCAAGTGGCGACCGTGTATTCCAACGTTGCGCTCAATTGACATCATGACCCAAGTATGTTATGAGGGTACATACTTCGGTGCCCAACATATTTTGGACCCGGCGAATAACTCCTCGTGGACTTGGCATACCGTGGCCGCCATGTTGGCGATTTGGGACTATCCCAAATCATGGGCTCACTTGGCGACCCTGCCATTCCCAATACCGGAGGAGTTGGGCGACGCCCAAAAGATATGTTGGACACACGTGACTTGATACCAATCCTATGGCACACTCCGGTCCAAGTCGGGCATGTGCTATATTTGCCCCAACCATGAGTGTGCGCATTTTCGGCGATTTTGAACAGTTTTCCACTTTTGCTGCCCGCCGTGCACTATGTTGAGCCCACCCGTGCACGCCGGACGCATGGACCAATGGACCATATATGACATGAGTGTTATGTATATTGGTCCCCATGGTTCACACACCACGTGGGCGAAGCGGAGCAACCTTCGTTAAGGCGCTAGCCCAAAGTGAGTGTGGGCAATTTTACCATTTTGGCATTTGTGGACCCAATTGGGATCGTCACCACGCCGAGTGGCATGGAGATCTTTGAGAGCCAAGGGCATGGAAGTCTCAGTTGGACTCCCGGTGGATCGCGTATGGAATGGCGGATCGGATCTCCAAGCCGGCGTGGAGATATACTATTGGGAGCACCCCGTATTTTGGCTCATTTCGAGCAGCCAAAATGACCCCATTTTGGGACCCCAATTTCCCCCTTCCGTGTGGTCAATTGGCGGCCCCATTTGTCTAAGCCCATAGGGAGCCCGGACCTAATTTCAAGTTGTACACTCAGATATGAATCCTAGGTCCTGTCTCCTACCCTGTGAGCCATTGGCGTTGCCCTGGCCGGGCGAGCCACGCGTGGGAATGACGCCAATTTTGGGGATTTTGGCATCATGACCCCACTTGACGAACCCGTGGTGCCCTGATGCCGGGACCTCAGAGGGAACCAGGTTGGGTGAGGGTTCCAGGGAGTTCATACTCCAAGGGCATGGGGTCAGTTGCCTCGTCCCCAGCTCTGACGGGTCCGAACGAGGGGTCAATTTTGGGGATTTTTGAGTTAATTTCAGTTTGGGCTGAAACAGCCCATTTTCAGCTACCAACTCCTAGGGAATATTGGCGGGGCCATATCTCTGGGTCAGAGGGGAGTTGGGACCTGCCGCTAGGGGAGCGTAGGGAGCCACTGTCGGTTGGCCTTGGAGCTCCTTGGTTCCCAGGAACTCGCCTGTGGCTGGGCGGGACACCTCTCCCATTGGCAGGGTTTCAGGGTCCGGACTGAGCAGGGCATGGGTTGTGTTTGAGCCCCCGCCCCCACCAGCCACTGAGAGGGTCGGACCTGGGATTGGGATATGAGTTGGGACTGAGTGTCTATTGTCCTGTGATGCCCTTACCCCAGTCCAGTCTTAACCCCATGTGTACATATCCTGATGTGTTGTTGTACATACTTTTGTTCCCTCTTTGCAGAGTGGCAAGGATTCTGAAACGCTTTGTCACATGACATGAGCGCATTGATGCCCCTGTGAGCGTAGTGCTTTGCCTGCCTGCTCACTTGCGCGTGTCCCGCAGCGTCCCGTGGCCGGCCCCCCACGGGAACGCGTCAAAAGCGTTTCACCGCCGCGGGGATACCCAGCCCTCGCGTGCCACTCGGGGCCACCAACCCCGAGCAGCGCGTCGCAGCAGCTCGCAGCTCGCAGCTCGCAGCGCAGCGCAGCAGCTCGCAGCGCAGCGCAGCGGCTCGCAGTGCCGCCCAGCGACAGCGCCGAGTTCGTCACGGAGCCCGCAGCGCCGTCCAGAGCATCGCCCTGACCGCGCAGCGACCGTGAAAGAGGTGCACAGACCAGGACTCCTGCATCAGCCCCATCGGCCGACCCGGAGTCCCATCGGCCGACCAGCGAGGCCGCGTCAACCACTTCCACAACCACCGGCTGACCAGCACCAGCCGCACGCCCAATCCAGTGCTGCAGCACCCGCCTCAACAACCACAACCAGTTCGTTGAGTTGAACGAGTGCACATCAAGGACCTCAAGACCAACTACGCCCCCGCTGCCATGGTGAATTGGCAGGAAGCGGGCAGGACGTGGCCGCGGCCCCGGGCCCCATGCAGCGCAACTGCTGCGTGGGTTGGTATGGGACCAGCACTACCGCCACAGCCACCCCCAGTGCGAAGGCGGCATGCCCAGGAGCTTCGAGCTCCGCACGGACATCGCCCCCGACCGCCTGCAGGCCGTGGAGGACTGGCTGCGGGCGGAAGGGTACGACTACCGCCACCAGCAGAGGCGCTGGAGGACGTGGACCCGGCCGGACAGGCCTGGCGAAGGCCTGCGCCCCGACGGGATTGAGGAGGACGAGGAGCCCAACGTGTACCCGTCAGGCGCCTCGATCAACGTCTCCTTGTGGGACGTGATCGAGAAGAAGTTCCCGGAACCGGGGAGCGAGCGCAGGCTGCAGGGCAGCAGCAGCGCGTCTCCGGCGAAGGAGAAGCGGTCCGCCGGGGACAAGAAGCGGGACCGGAAGTGGCGGGAGTACCAGGAGTCCCTGGCCGCCGAAGCCGCCCAAGGCGCCAAGTGCGGAACCCCAGCCCCCAGTCCCCAACGGGCCAATGGTGGTCACCACCCCGGCCACGCCACCCTTGGTGACTTCATGGAAGTCGCCAAGCAGACCAGGGCCAAGCCCCGTCAGCTGCTCCTGAGGCCCCAGCAGGCCCCAGCAGGCCCCAGCAGCGACGTGGAGTCGGCCCACCGCGGGAGGATGCCAGCCGACCAGGCCAGCTCCAGCAGCAGCGCCGCTCCCGCCCAAAGGGACGTGGCGCGCGCCTGTGAGCGCGTCTGTGGGGCGCCCTGCAACCTTCGGGTTGCCCGGCAACGGGCCACGCAGCAGAACGCTGCCGTGGAGGGCGCCGTCGGCATCGCCCATGAGGAGGCCACCGAGTGGGGCAGAGGCATGGACTACCACGCCTCGAAAGTGGCAGCCATCGCGGCCGGTCTCACGGCTGCGGCCGCCCATGAGGCAGTGGCTGCCCGGATCAGGGCAACCGACGAGGAAGCCCGCCGGACGCAGGAGGCCATTGCCTGCAAGGAGGCCGAGGTGAAGGCGCTGGAAGAGGCGCTTGCCCAAGAGAGGGCAAAGAAGGAGGCGGAGGAAAGGGCCCACACCGAAGCAACGGCTAAGGCCGAGGAGGACGCCGCCAAGAAGGACGCCATCGAGGCCGCGCGACGGAAGGTCGCTGAGGAGAAGGCCAAGACGGAGGCGGAGCTGGCAGCGTTGGAAGCGCAGAAGGCGCGGCTGCAGCAGGCCCGGGAGGCCGAGGCGGCTCGTGCTCGGGAGGAAGCCGAAGCGCGAGCTGC
This sequence comes from Eutreptiella sp. 'Long Island Sound 2002', assembly GCA_964036045.1. NCBI lineage: Eukaryota > Euglenozoa > Euglenophyceae > Eutreptiales > Eutreptiaceae > Eutreptiella > Eutreptiella sp. 'Long Island Sound 2002'. The sequence continues at coordinate 18,581,098 of OZ038398.1, read as the reverse complement.
CGCAGCCACCGCCGCCGCAATGGAGGAGGCATAGGCCAAACTCCGCCGCGAGACTCCCCCGGGAGCATCACGAGTGGAGACCCTTCGAAAGCTTTTCGAAGGGGACGCCTCCTCCAGGATGGCGCTGGATGAGGCCGACACGGGCAGCAGTGGGAGCAGTGGCACCACCGCCCGTCGACGGAGGAAGGGCAAGGGGAAGACCCCCGAGAGGCCGCGGAGGCCAGCGGGTGGGCACCCCCACGACAGTGACCCCTTCTTCACCGCCAGTGACGGGGATGAACGAGGCCGTCGACATCGCCAAGTGGTGGCTTGGACGGGCGGAGGCGGCGGAGACGTCCCCATGGAACCGGAAGGTGAGGATGAGGATCTCCCTCCTCCCTACCGGAGCTCGGAGTCCTCCGTGACCGGGACGCCCAGGTGGGGCGACATGGACGAGGATGACGACATGGACTTCGGCATCACGAGGAAGCGCCCATCCTCGGACCCACCGAGGCGACCCGGCGGAGACCCACCGGGACCCCCTGGCGGAGGACCATCAGGACCCCCTGGAGGACGCCCACCAAGTGGACCCCCTGGAGGCGGACCACCGGGCGGGGGAGGACCCCCTGGACCGGGCGGACCCGGCGGAGGCCCTCCTGGAGGACCCCCTGGGGACCCCGACGACCCACCAGGGAACGGCGACCCGGATACCACCTGGCGGTGGATTGTCTACCTCCGCAGGAGAGTCCAGTTGCTCGAGCTGGAGGTAGACACGGGCAAGGGCGAGATGGCTCGCATCTCCAGGGTCGCCGCGCGCGCGCAGAAGGAGCTGGACATCGCCAGGGCCGAGACCAAGTCGCTGACCAACGTCGTCAGCGGCCTGCAGGAGAGGCTGGACGCGCTGGAAGCCCGTGGGAGCGTCGGCAGCGACCACCCACCCCTGGAGTCTGGCTCGTCGGACGACGGCTGGGGACCCGGACCAGGTCCAGGCAGACCCCACGCCCCCGGCGGAGCCCCCAGGAGTCGCCCCAGCGCCAGTGCCCCCTCTCTCACCGCCCCCTCTCACCACAGCGCGGGCCGCCGCAACGAGCGCGTGCCGCCCGGCAGTGGCAGTGAGGAATGGCGTGATGAGTGGCTCAGCGCGGAGTACCGCAACCGCCGTGCTCCACCGCGGACGCCTGTACGCCCCCGACGCCCGGCACCAGCCCCGGTGCCAATCCCAACGGCTGGAGGACGTTATGGTGGAGTCAGGGACGAGGTCCCCAGAGGAGACGTGGAGTGGGATGTCGGCGAAGGTGAGGACCTGGACCTGGACCTGGAGGAGTTCGACATCAGCCTGCCGCGTGACTTAGGACGGGAGGCCGCTGAACGCAGCCGCCGGCGCCGTGATGAGGATGCGTACATGGATGCAGTACGGCGTGAACATTTTGGTTCAGCGTACGTGGAGGAACCGCGGCGTAGCCACAGGGGTTCCATGGAGGAAATGGACGTGGCGGCCTTGGGAGTCCGTGGGCGAGGCCGATGGGAACCTCGGTCGACCTCGCGGCCGGCGTTCATGGTCTCTAAGGCCGCGGATGCCGCCGTGTGGGAAGACTTGAAGGACATCAAGCCCCCCATGTACGACGGCAACCCCCTCAACCTCGACCGCTTCTTGGAGAAGCTGGACGATTGGGGGCTGACCGTCACTGAAGACCTGCCTCCCGCGGATGCGGAGAGATATGTCTTCAAACGGTTCAGGTACCGCCTGCCGGAAGTGCTCGGCGAGCTATACTTCGTGGCGACCAAGGAGGGGAGAATCAAGACCCTCAAGGAAGCCAAGAAGTGGCTCAACGAGCAGGAGCGGGTGGACGCTCCGCAGGTGGCTGCCAAGCGCTGGAAGTCCATCAAGCTTGAGCATGATGGACGGGGGATCCGCCTACGGGACTGGCGTGACTTCCGAGGGAAATACACCCTACTCCGCCGCAACGTGGAGGATTGGAACGAGGGTGACGAGCAGGCTCGCCTGCTCTCCATGCTACCGGAGGCATGGATCAAGAGGGTCACCAAGGAGGAATCCAAGCGGGCCAAGTCCAACCACACGGTCAAGATGATGCTCCCCAAAGAGTATCATACGAACGTGGTGGCTTGGACGAAGAAGAACGTCTCCCGGGATGTCAAACGGCACTCCCTGCGGAACGCTCTTCTCATCACCGTCTCGGGCGATCGCGAGAAGACCGCGATGTGGCGCCTTGACGAGTGTGAGTTGAGCGGCCAGACCATCCGTCTGCAGCCCATCCCGGCGCGGATGAGCTGCGACGAGATCCTGGAGTGGGTTGGCGAGGAAGTACTCAAGGAGTACCGAAACCTCCACCACACCCGCGGGTTGAGGCCCGGCGACCGCGACGTCAACTACGTTGGCGAGGGACCTGGCGGGGAAGCTGCCATCGACCCAGCGGGAGCCGGCGGCGACGAGACTCTCGTCGACGATGACGACGACGATGAGCCCGCCGAGGTTGCCGTTTGTGCCTTCGTGGCCAGAAACCTGAGCGCGGGGAGCAAACCGGGAAACTGGAAGCCCCTGCAGCAGGGTTGGAGGAAGCAGGAGAAGAGGGACCCTCGCCGCATTGGCGACCCTCCGCTGTCCTTTGGGGAGTTCATACGAGCTCACCCTCAGGGCTGTTTCGTGTGTTATGGGAGGAAGAAAGGCTTCAACCATGACCACCGAACATGCCCCGTCCACAAGGCCGACACGGAGGCTTACAAGAAGGTGCACGGGTCGAAGAAGCGTGCACCCGCGGGTATCCGGGAAGCCAAAATGGAGGTCGACAAGGACGAGCTGGCCAAGCTGATGTCGTCGGTGGGGACCGAGTTGGCCAAGGAGATCCAGGAGATCAAGCGGAACTGGGTCCCGAGGTCGGACAACAAGAACAAGGAGAACAACCAGACAAACCAGAACAAGGACAAGGACAAGAAGCCTACTCGTAGTGAGAGGAGGAAGAAGGGCGTCAACGACGTTGAGGCCGAGGAGAACACCCCCTCTTCCACAACCGACGCCCCCTAGCGGAGCCCCTGCAGCCAAGGGCCCCAGCTAGGGCGGTCGCAGGATGGTGACGTGGGAAGCGCCGAACCATCCCAGTCGGGAGTCGATAAGCACAAGGGGACTGCCGCGGGCGGAAGGCCCGGTCCGGCGCCCAGTCGCGGAGGCGGGCGGAGGGCAAGTGAAGGCACGAACCCTTGCACCCGTCCGTCCTTCGCGACCAAGAATGTGTTTGATGTACTACAAAATCTTTCCGAGAGTATCGGAGGATCACCCGGACCGCAGCTGGATGCTGCAGATGGGCAGCCTGAGCCCATTGTCCACGACCTGCACCAGTCGCTTGCGGAGCTTCTGGAACGGCCGGAGATCCTGAGTTTGCACGCCGTGCGCCGTGTCGGTCGCGAGCGGCAGTTGCATCTTAAGGTCCGTGCCCTATGCGGGGAAGTGGAAAAGGTTTTCGACGTGTTGGTCGACACGGGAGCTCAAGTCAGCTTGGTCAAGGCTGGCCTACTCCCACCAGAGTGTCTGACTGACAGTCGGAAACCTGTCAGGCTGAGGGTGGCGAACGGCCAGTACATGGTGGGAGGCACGAAGGAAGCGGCCATTGGGCTGCAGTTCGTGAACCATCGTGAGCTGAGCCGCCCAGACCTCGGCAAGGAAATTCTCCTGCACGGTCGCTTCTACGAGGCCGAGATGGACTGGGACATGATCGTCGGGTACGACTTCATGATGGAGACGGACTCCAGCGTCCTCCCGGCCCAGGCCTCCATGACCCTGTACCAGGACGACCAGCTCTCGTGGCCTTCGTCACCTGAGCACCATGTGGAATGCCAATGGATCCACCCCGAACGCAATCAGCTCGAAGTGGCGCGCTGGACACTGAGCCCACTGGGCCAGCAAACCAGGAGTACGGCGTAAGGCCGGAAGTGGCGAACCGAGTGGTCGCGGACCTGGGAGCGTCGTATCTGGCCCTGGATGCGTTCTCTTCAGGAACCTCCGCCCATCTGCGGGTGTGTGAGAAGTACTGGAGCGCACAGGACTCCGCGTGGAAGAAGCACTGGGGTCCGCATCAGGGATTGATGTGGATCCATTGCCCCCGTTGGGACATTCCAAGAGCGATAGCGAAGATTCGCAAGGACCGCTCCAAGGCAGTGGTGGTTGTTCCTATGGGATGCACCGAGGAGGAAAGTACCCGACATTGGGTAGCCTCATTGACCAACATGACCTTAAACAAGGTCGTCCTACCGGCTGGAGAGAGTGTCTATCAGGACGCTAAGGGACAGCCCATGCCACCCCAGAGATGGCCAACAGAATTCCACTATGTGGATGGGGGCCTTGATCAGGCCGACACCACGGACTTCGTGTGTGTCAACCGCATCATAGCGGAGCCTTGGAGGCAATGCTCTGCGGTTCCCCCTGTTGACATCGAAGAATCGGAATCGGAAGAGCCCCTCACTGAAGAGGAGTGGGATCTGGTTCAGGGGTATATGGATCAGCCCTTTCACGACTGGGGAAACCAGCGTGAGGGCAAAGGCCAGGACAAAGCCTGGTGGGAAGTGGACTCGATCGTCTCTGGTTCCTATGATGGAGATACCTTCGTAAGGAGGGTACTGGACCACCTGTCCAGCCAGGACGAGCCAATCGGGGGTAACCCACCCACCTACAGCGATCTATTCCGAGGCAAGACCAGAGATGGCCCTTTGGGCCACCTGGGAAGACCGCCTGAGCCGAAACCGAGCGGGGTCGCTACCCCTCAAGTAAGCTCCGTGGTTCAAGTGCCCGGAAAAGTCAAGGCGGAGTCCGATGACTGCCCCAAGATTCAGGCATTGGGGGCCAGGCTGAAGCAGAAGTATGGTGATACCTTCTTCAGCGGTAAGCCTGTGTTTCCCCCACCGGTGCGTGGACCGTATGGCGAGGCCAAGATACGACTGAAGCAGGACCCCCGTGTGTATCGGCACCGGGAGTTTGCCCTGAGGGGCGAGAGGAAAGAGGCCATGGAGAAGATCCTCCGTGACTTCATCCAGAGAGGCTGGCTTGAGCCGTGCCACTCCGAGTGGGCCTCTCCCTGCTTCGTCGTCCCCAAGAAGGTTGCCGGTGAGTGGCGGCTCGTGGTCGAGTACCGCGGCCTGAACGCCCAAACGCAGCACGACAGCTATACGCTGCCCCTCATTGAGGACATGCTGCAAAAGCAACACCGGCGGAGGATCTTCACGGTGATTGACCTGAAACATGGTCATCATCAGATGCCTCTCGCCGAGGAGTCCCGTGCCTGCACAGCCATGAGCACTCCACTTGGACCTGTCCAGTGGAAGGTGATGCCCATGGGCGTTAGCAACGGCAATGCGGCTTTTCAGCGGATGCTGGAGAACCTGCTTGAGCCGGTGCGCGACTGTGCGGACCCCTTCGTGGACGACGTGATCATCGCGTCCGGGGACCCCAGTATGAGCTACGAGGAGCTCCTGGAGGCACACGAGAGGGACGTCACTCGAGTGCTGGACCTTCTGGTTCGGCACAAACTCACGGGCAGCAGTGACAAGGCCACCATTGCGGTAAGCGAGGTGGTCTTCGCTGGCCACGTAGTCGGGAACGGGCAGCGAAAGCCCATACCTGGCAAGGTGGCTGCGATTGAGCACTGGGAAAAGCCCAAGACGGTCTCTGAGCTACGGGCGTATCTGGGGTTCTGCAACTACTACTCGGGGTATATCAAAATGTATGCCGAGTATGCAGCCCCCATGACGACCATGCTCAAGGACAACCGAGAGGAGACCAAGAAGGGGTCCAAGAAGGCTCTGGTCTGGACAGCTGAGTCCGACCGTGCCTTTGAGGGGATGAAGCAGGCGCTGCTATCCGCAGTGGGTCTGCACCTCGTGGATCCCGACCGAGGGTTCGTCCTACGCACCGACGCTTCCGACTACGCCATTGGCGCTGTGTTGGAGCAAGTGCTTGACGACGGGAGGCACGTGCCCGTGGCCTTCTGGAGCCGAGTCCTGGCGGAAGGCCAGATACGGAGGTGGACGCCCCGTGAAAAGGAGGCGTATGCCATCGTTATGGCTCTCAGGAAATGGGCTGGGTACATAGCCCTCCATCCCGTCACCGTCTGCACCGACCATCAGAGTCTGCAGTCGTGGCACAAGGAGCACGTGGACACCCCCTCAGGTCCCGCCTCCCGACGGGCAAGATGGCATGAGACCTTGGCCAAGTTCGACCTCACGGTTGTGTATATTCCTGGAAAGGATAACACCGTGGCGGACTGTCTCAGTAGGTGGGCCTATCCCGCCAGCAAGGGCATGACGGACATCTCTGCCCATGGCGATGAGGCTGAGACCGCTGAAGCCAAGAGGATCATCGAGATGGAGCGCCTGATGGAGGAGGAGGGTGCAAAATGCTTCGTCGTCATGGCTGCGGATGCCCCCCTCGCAACGAGGGTGAGCAGAGCGGTCAGAGTACTCGCCCCTGAGGGAGCTGGGTCCGACAAGCACCTCTTCCCGGAGTCTTGCCTCCAGGACGACTGGACTGACGATTACGCCAAGTCTGAGGCCTTTGCGGCCGAGTATAGGGCTGTGACCGACCCTGACGACGGGCAGAAGTGGCCAAAGGGGCTGACTGAGGAAGATGGCAAGCTCTACAGGAATGGTAAGCTGCTAGTACCGGAGTCCCGGGTGCTCAAGCTGTGTGAAGCTTGGCACCACCACATGCTGCACCCAGGGGTCAAGAAGCAAGCTCTTCACATGCAGCGTCGGTTCGAGATCGACCATATCGTTCTCTACACCGCCATCAAGAAGGTCAGGAAGGGTTGCTCGGTCTGTCAGGCCTGCAATCCCGACAACCGGAACGTCAAGGGGGAACCCCAATGGACCCCGGTTCCTGACCAGCCCATGGAGAGCGTGGCCATGGACGTCTTCTCCATGCCCGAGGTGCACATTGGCAAAGAGACCTTTGACTGTGTGGTTCTCTGTGTGGACCGCCACAGCGGCTACGTTGTAGCCGTTCCGGCACGCAAAAAGGGGTTGCTTGCCAAGGAAGTGGCAGTCATGATGATTCGTCATTGGCTGACCGTCTTTGACATCCCCCGCACCATTTGCAGTGACCGAGGGCCCCAGTTTACTGGTGGCTGGTTCAAGGCCATGTGTTCCCTCATGGGGATACGACATGCCAAGAGCGTCGCCTATCTCAGCCGGTCTAACGGCCGTGCTGAAGTGGCTGGACGGCAGCTGTTCGAGAAGCTGCGCAAGATCCACATCACCAATCCACGTCGGAACTGGTTTGAGGAGATGTGGCCTGCTCTGAAGGCCCATCATGACACCCCCACTCCGGGCGGTTTGTCCCCTCACCAGATTCTGTTCGGCAGAAACCCCCTGGGTAGGGGACTTCCCTTGTCTGGTGATCGCATGGCTATGGATGCCAAGGAATTCTTCGCCCGGCAAGAGCAAACGGCGCGGGACATCCGCCAGCAACTCGAGAAGGAGCATGCTGAGCGTCAGAAGTCCGCCCCGAGCTCAACAGCGCAGAAGTTCAGGGTGGGAGACCCGGTGTGGGTGATCAGACCCCGCCCCATGGGCACCCACCGCACCAAGACCTGGTTCACACCCGGCGAGGTGGTCCGCAGGATTGGTGAGGACACCTACCGCATCAAGGTGGGTCACGGACAGTTCCGGGAGGGCCACGAGAGTCAACTCCGTGTGCGGGAACCCGACCTCCGTGGCCAGCATGTGTCCCTGAGCTATGCCGCACATGAGGCTGATTCGGATGATGACTATGCTGAGCAGGACGACTATACTGTCGAGAAGATCCTGGCTCAGCGTCCAAAAGCCTCGGCACCCGGAGGTCTGGAGTTCAAGGTTCGTTGGCGAGGCTATGGGCCGTCCCACGACACTTGGGAACCCGTCTCCTCGTTCGTGCCGCGGGTCAATACTCCCTTCATGGAGTACATCCGCAAGCACAAGACCAAGATCCATGTTTCGGACTTGGCAGCACTCACCCGGGCGATTGCAGCCAGGGGTGCCTGATCAGCGCCCTGAGCTCTCCCCTGATGTGCTTTGAGGCGCTTGTGAGGCCGACGGATCGTCCCTCACTTGCTTGCTCTCTCTCATCTTCCGGTGACCTGCCATCAGAGTGGCCATATACCCCCCCCTGCTGAATCCAGAGGAGAATGGCCCCTCTCTTCAACTCTTATCTGTCACTCCCCCACCTGCTGAATCCTTGGAAAACCAGGTAGGGCGACTGACCTTCATATTTCTGAGCTCTTGGGGCCTTGAAGCCCATACAACGTTGCGCAACGGATGCCACTGTCATCGGCATTGCGATTTTTGAGTGTGTGGTCTGGTTCCATGGCATTTGCGGAATCCAGACCAGTCGACGTGTGTCTCGAGACTATATATGGCCTGGACTCAGGCGTTATCCCGTCCACCCTCCTGCATTTGCCTTATCCTGACCGTGGCGTGGTTTGGCACTCTGTTCAGAGTGTGTTTACACGCCTATTTACCCCGCTTGTTTTGCTTTTCTGCCCTCCAGGATATGTGCATCTGTATGTTGCTGTCTTCAGCCCACCACCGGAGTGTGGACTGTTTTTCACTGATCGAATACGAAGGCGCCTTGAGTCGCCGTGTACATGTTCGTACAGCCTGGTCCGGCCTGGACCAGTACCCAAATACAGATTCTACTGTTTGAGTGCCCGTGATACCGTGTTGCCCTATTCGCTGTGATGTGTGGAGATCCTGATGGCGCCAGGCGGGAGGCCCAGTTGCCTGACTACACTCCCAGCGGTCCGCCACTGTCAGTCCCAGTGTGAGCCTACCGATTCGCAGACGCACTTGCATTCGGATGGCGGCCTCCGGTGCTCCTGACCTCGGTCAGTTCGCCTGGGAAACTGGTGGTTTGAGGAGTCGACGCCTCCGCCCACACTGCATGAGGACTCCCTCATGTATTGCCTTCGTGGCAGTAGGGCGAGGGAAAAGACGGCCTTGATGCCCGATCCCTTAAGGAGGAGGTCCCTTAAGATCTGGGGTTCTTAAGGAGTTCGACTATGGCACTCTGGACTCGCGTCGTATGGATATGGACATGGTGCGCCCGAGGAAGGACCCGTGGGGACTCTCCCCAATCGGCGGGCCTTGGGAAGCTTGGGGTAGCCTGATGGATCTTTGTGGTCGCTCTCGACCTGTGGGACCACCTCGGTCGTCGTGTGTCGCCTATGTTGGCCGTGTATGCCACTACCACTGTGGTGGTGACCGTAGCAGCCGGCACCCGGTGCGCCTGGTATGGGTTAACGGGTCCTTTGGATGCCGAACAATCGCCGCCAGGACCCGGGACTTGATACTTGATACTGTACCTCTTATTACTAACATCTACAGCATCATACCTGTTTTACTATGCGTTGGAATGGGCAGCCTAACCCAAAATCAGCCTGAAGTGAGGATGTGACACCCCCCCTTCAGGGGATGGTCCTGGGTACCCGCTGCCATGCTTGGGTGTTATCGAGCCCCCCCCAGGGTTTGCTCTAAGGAGGTGGGTGAAGCGGTACCCAGAACCCCATGGCTAGGTTACGGTCTCCGGTCCACTAACCCCATGCACGGAAGGGAAGACGCCCGTTGACGCTCCGTTCCGTACCGTAAAGCCCCGCATCGGCAACCGATGCACCGCCAGCGGAGATTTGTGTATCAGAATATCAGGAATCAACAGGGTTTTACTTTCATATTGTTTCCGTCAATTTTTACGCTTCCGTTCTGATATTCACTGTTTTGACTGCTGGCGGTTGGATCGCGACTTTACCGTAACCGCCAGTTTAACTGTAATTAATGGAAATTTTAACGCTATCCGTCACGAAGGCTCCAAAGTCGTCAGGAACTGCATGGATGCTTCCGCAATTTTCATATCTTACACTCGCAACCTTAATCCGAATTTTTCAGGATGTCGAAATCGGATTTTCGACTTCGACATCCCCGCACTTGATTTGACCTCTTTCGAGTGGACCTACGTGCTTCCCTATGCACGAATCAACTTTCCTTTTATCTTGCCCTCCATTTGTCTTAAAGATATGGGCAAAACAAAGTTGATTCGTGAGGCCACTTGTGAAGGTCATATCTCGTGCCGCTTGCGAGGAATGACAATAAGGAAACGTGGGATGTATTCACAATACTCCCGACGTAATTTAGGAAGCATTATATGCCTTGCGTCTCCACACGTGCGCGCTAGTGTAATGGATCATGGTCAAGAGGGTAGAGGTTGCGTTGTAACTCTATGGCCATGGTATTGCGTGCGTTAAGATAACTTTCGAGTGTAGCGCGCGAGTGTTGGTGTTGCATAGGAACTCTCCTTGAGTTCCTATGAGCGATTGACACAAAGTTATGCCCTTGGAGGGGCATGACATATCGTGGGGGGAGCTACCTTTTTGGGCAATATGTGGTATGTGCCATGTGTTGTGTTGCATGCCCATTTGGCGGGCCCATTGCTCCAAGCCGAACCCGCCAATGGACCTCATATTGTGCAAGCCCCTTCTCCATACTCCCTACGATCAATTACAAGCCTAACCTTTGTGAAGGGAAGCTTGTGTGGTGATCCCGAAGCGATGCGTTGGGAGCAAGGTGTGTATTTTGCAATTTTCCATATTTTCATGTGCCCACTTGGGAAGCGGCGCTCGTAACCTTTCAAAGCGCCCCAAGTGGAGCACATATGTGGAATCGAAGGTCATTAGTGTCAAGTCATTGTGTTTAGAAGGATTAGTGGATTGCACAATCCAAGCCGAAGATGTTATAATATAATTGTGCACCTTTCAATGCACTTTTGTGTGTCTTTGTGCCAATTTTGCCATTTTTGGCCCGTCATGATGTCAAGTGGCGACCGTGTATCTCAACGTTGCGTTCAATTGACATCATGACCCAAGTATGTTATGAGGGAACATACTTCGGCCCCCAACATATCTTGGACCCGGCGAATAACTCCTCTTAGGGTTGGCATACCGTGGCCGCCATGTTGGCGATTTGGGACTATCCCAAATCATGGGCTCACTTGGCGACCCTGCCATTCCCAATACCGGAGGAGTTGGGCGACGCCCAAAAGATATGTTGGACACATATGACTTGATACCAATCCTATGGCACACTCCGGTCCAAGTCGGGCATGTGCCTCATTTGCCCCAACCATGAGTGTGCGCATCTTTGGCCATTTTGAGCAATTTTCTAGTTTTGCTGCCCGCCGTGCACTATGTTCCAACCCTCGTGCACGCCGGACGCATGGACCAATGGACCATATATGACATGGGTGTTATGGGTAATGGTCCCCATGGTCCACACACCACGTGGGCGAAGCGGAGCCACCTTCGTTAAGGCGCTAGCCCAAAGTGAATGTGGGCAATTTTGCAATTTTGACATTTGTGGACCCAATTGGGATCGTCACCACGCCGAGTGGCATGTAAATCTCTTTGAGAGCCAAGGGCATGGGAGTCTCCATTGGACTCCCGGTGGATCGCGTATGGAATGGCGGATCCGATCTCCAAGCCGGCGTGGAGATATACTATTGGGAGCACACCAAATTTTGGCTCATTTCAAGCAGCCAAAATGACCCAATTTTGGGACCCCAATTTCCCCCTTCCGTGTGGTCAATTGGCGGCCCCATTTCTCTAAGCCCATAAGGAGCCCGGACCTAATTTCAAGTTGTACACTCAGATAAAGGTCCTAGGTCCTGCCTCCTACCCTGTGAGCCATTGGCCTTACCTTGGCCGGGCGAGGCACACGTGGGAATGACGCCAATTTTGGTGATTTTGGCATCATGACCCCACTTGACTCATCCGTGTTGCCCTGATGCCGGAAACTCAGAGGGAACCAGGTTGGGTGAGGGCTCCAGGGAGTTCGTACTCGAAGGGCATAGGGTCAGTTGCCTCGTCCCTACCTCTGGCGGGTCCGGACGAGGGGTCAATTTTGGGGATTTTTGAGTTAATTTCAGTTTGGGCTGAAACAGCCCATTTTCAGCTACCAACTCCTTGGTGATAATGGCGGGGCCATATCTCTGGCTCAGAGAGGAGTTGGGACCTGCCGCTAAGGGAGCATAGGGAGCTTCAGTCGGTTGGCCTTGGAGTGCCTGGATTCCCAGGAACTCGCCTGTGGCTTGGCGGGACATCTCTCCCATTGGCAGGGTTTCAGGGTCCGGACTGAGCAGGGCATGGGTTGTGTTTGAGCCCCCGCCCCCACCAGCCACTGAGAGGGTCGGACCTGGGATTGGGATATGAGTTGGGACTGAGTGTCTATTGTCCTGTGATGCCCTTACCCCAGTCCAGTCTTAACCCCATGTGTACATATCCTGATGTGTTGTTGTACATACTTTTGTTCCCTCTTTGCAGAGTGGCAAGGATTCTGAATCGCTTTGTCACATGACATGAGCGCATTGATGCCCCTGTGAGCGTAGTGCTTTGCCTGCCTGCTCACTTGCGCGTGTCCCGCAGCGTCCCGTGGCCGGCCCCCCACGGGAACGCGTCAGTACTTTCCTCCTCGGTGCATCCCATAGGAACAACCAGCACTGCCTTGGAGCGGTCCTTGCGAATCTTCGCTATCGCCCTTGGAATGTCCCAACGGGGGAAATGGATCCACATCAATCCCTGATGCGGACCCCAGTGCTTCTTCCACGCGGAGTCCTGTGCGCTCCAGTACTTCGCACACACCCGCAGATGGGCGGAGGTTCCTGAAGAGAACGCATCCAGGGCCAGATCCGAAGCTCCCAAGTCCGCGACAACTCGGCTCGCCACTTCCGGCCTTACGCCGTACTCCTGGTTTGCAGGACCAGTTGGCTCAGTGTCCAGCGCGGCCACTTCGAGCTGATTGCGTTCGGGGTGGATCCATTGGCATTCCACATGGTGCTCAGGTGACGAAAGCCACGAGAGTTGGTCTTCCTGGTACAGGGTCATGGAGGCCTGGGCCGGGAGGACGCTGGAGTCCGTCTCCATCATGAAGTTGTACCCGACGATCATGTCCCAGTCCATCTCGGCCTCGTAGAAGCGACCGTGCAGGAGGATTTCCTTGCCGAGGTCTGGGCGGCTCAGCTCACGATGGTTCACGAACTGCAGCCCGATGGCCGCTTCCTTCGTGCCTCCCACCATGTACTGGCCGTTCGCCACCTTCAGCCTGACAGGTTTCCGACTGTCGGTCAGACACTCTGGTGGAAGTAGGCCAGCCTTGACCAAGCTGACTTGAGCTCCCGTGTCGACCAACACGTCGAAAACCTTTTCCACTTCCCCGCATAAGGCACGGACCTTAAGATGCAACTGCCGCTCGCGACCGACACGGCGCACGGCGTGCAAACTCAGGATCTCTGGCCGTTCCAGAAGCTCAACAAGCGACTGGTGCAGGTCGTGGACAATGGGCTCAGGCTGCCCATCTGCAGCATCCAGCTGCGGTCCGGGTGATCCTCCGATACTCTCGGATAGATCTTGTAGTACATCAAACACATTCTTGGTCGCGAGGGACGGACGGGTGCAAGGGTTTGTGCCTTCACTTGCCCTCACCCCGCCTCCGCGACTGGGTGCCGGACCGGGCCTTCCGCCCGCGGCAGTCCCCTTGTGCTTATCGACTCCCGACTGGGATGGTTCGGCGCTTCCCACGTCACCATCCTGCGACCGCCCTAGCTGGGGCCCTTGGCTGCAGGGGCTCCGCTAGGGGGCGTCGGTTGTGGAAGAAGGGGTGTTCTCCTCCGCATCAACCTCGTTGACGCCCTTCTTCCTTCCCTTACGAGTAGGCTTCTTGTCCTTGTCCTTGTTCTGGTCGTTCTGGTTGTTCTCCTTGTTCTTGTTGTCCGACCTGGGGACCCAGTTCCTCTTGATCTCCTGGATCTCCTTGGCCAACTCGGTCCCCTGCGACACCAGCTTGGAGAGCTCGTCCCTGTCCACCTCCACCTTGGCTTCCCGGATACCCGCGGGCGCACGCTTCTTCGACCCGTGCGCCTTCTTGTAAGCCTCCGTGTCGGCCTTGTGGGTGGGGCATGTTCGGTGGTCATGGTTGAAGCCTTTCTTCCTCCCATAACACACGAAACAGCCCTGCGGGTGAGCTCGTATGAACTCCCCAAAGGACAGCGGAGGGTCGCCAATGCGGCGAGGGTCCCTCTTCTCCTTCTTCTTCCAACCCGGCTGCAGGGGCTTCCAGCTTCCCCGGTTGTTCCCCGCGCTCAGGTTGTTGGCCACGAAGGTGCAAACGGCCACCTCGGCGGGCTCATCGTCGTCGTCATCGTCGACGAGAGTCTCATCGCCGCCGGCTCCCGCTGGGTCCATGGCAGCTTCCCCGCCAGGTCCCTCGCCAACGTAGTTGACGTCGCGGTCGCCGGGCCTCAACCCGCGGGTGTGGTGGAGGTTCCGGTACTCCTTGAGCACCTCCTCTCCAACCCACTCCAGGATCTCGTCGCAGCTCATCCGCGCCGGGATGGCCTGCAGACGGATGGTCTGGCCGCTCAACTCACACTCGTCAAGGCGCCACATCGCGGTCTTCTCGCGATCGCCCGAGACGGTGATGAGGAGAGTGTTCCACAGGGAGTGCCGTTTGACATCCCGGGCCACGTTCTTCCTCGTCCAAGCCACCACGTTCGTATGATACTCTTTGGGGAGCATCATCTTGACCGTGTGGTTGGACTTGGCCCGCTTGGCTTCCTCCTTGGTGACCCTCTTGATCCATGCTTCCGGCAGCATGGAGAGCAGGCGAGCCTGCTCGTCACCCTCGTTCCAATCCTCCACGTTGCGGCGGAAGAGGGTGTAATGCCCTCGGAAGTCTCGCCAGTCCCGTAGGCGAATCTCCCGTCCATCATGCTGAAGCTTGATGGACTTCCACCGCTTGGCAGCCACCTGCGGAGCGTCCACCCGCTCCTGCTCGTTGAGCCACTTCCTGGCTTCCTTGAGGGTCTTGATTTTCCCCTCCTTGGTCGCCACGAAGTATAGCTCTCCGAGCACCTCCAGCAGGCGGTACCTGAACCGTCTGAAGACATACTTCTCCGCATCAGCGGGATGCATGTCCTCAGTAACGGTTACCCCCCAATCGTCCAGCTTCTCCAAGAAGCGGTCGAGGTTGAGGGGGTTGCCGTCGTACATGGGGGGCTTGATGTCCTTCAAGTCTTCCCACACGGCGGCATCCGCGGCCTTAGAGACCATGAACGCCGGCCGCGAGGTCGACCGAGGCTCCCATCGGCCTCGCCCACGGACTCCCTCGGCCGCCACTTCCATCTCCTCCATGGAATCCCTGTGGCTACGCCGCGGTTCCTCCATGTACGCTGAACCCAGATGTTCACGCCGTACTCCTTCCATGTATGCCTCCTCATCACGGCGCCGGCGGCTGCGTTCAGCGGCCTCCCGTCGTACACCACGCGGCGGGCTGATGTCGAACTCCTCCAGGTCCAGATCCAAGTCCTCACCTCCGCCGACGTCCCAGTCCACGTCTCCTCCGTGACCTCATCCCTGAGTCCACCACAACGTCCTCCAGCCATTGGGATTGGCTCCGGGGCTGGTGCCGGGCGTCGGGGGCGTACAGGCGTCCGCGGTGGAGCACGGCGGGCGTGGTAGTCCGAACTGAGCCACTCATCACGCCAATCCTCACTGCCACTGCACGCGCTCGTTGCGGCGGCCCGCGCTGTGGTGAGAGGGGGCGGTGAGAGAGGGGGCACTGGCGCTGGGGCGACTCCTGGGGGCTCCTCCGGGGGCGTAGGGTCTGCCTGGACCTGGTCCGGGTCCCCAGCCGTCGTCCAACGAGCCAGACTCCAGGGGTGGGTGGTCGCTGCCGACGCTCCCACAGGCTTCCAGCGCGTCCAGCCTCTGCTGCAGGCCGATGATGACCTTGTTCGGCGACTTGGTCTCGCCCCTGGCGATGTTCAGCTCTCTCTGCGCGCGCGCGGCGACCCTGGAGATGCGAGTCATCTCGCCCTTGCCCGTGTCTACCTCGCGCTCGAGGAACTGGACCCTCCTGCGGAGGTAGACAATCCACCGCCAGATGGTATCCGGGTTGCCGTTCCCCGGTGGGTCGTCGGGGTCCCCAGGGGGTCCTCCAGGAGGGCCTCCGCCGGGTCCGCCCGGTCCAGGGGGTCCTCCCCCGCCCGGTCTCCGCCGGGTCGCCTCGGTGGGTCCGAGGATGGGCGCTTCTTCGTGATGCCGAAGTCCATGTCGTCATCCTCGTCCATGTCGCCCCACCAGGGCGTCTCGGTCTCGGAAGACTCCGAGCTCCGGTAGGGAGGAGGGAGATCCTCATCCTCACCTTCCGGTTCCATGGGGACGTCTCCGCCTCCTCCGCCCGTCCAAGCCACCACTTGGTGATGTCGGCGGCCTCCTTCATCCCGGTCGCTGGCGGTGAGGAAGGGGTCACTGTCGTGGGGGTGTCCACCCGCCGGCCTCCGCGGCCTCTCGGGGGTCTTCCCCTTGCCCTTCCTCCGTCGATGGGCAGTGGGGCCGCTGCTCCCACTGCTGCCCGTGTCCGCCTCATCCAGCGTCATCTTGGAGGAGGCGTCCCCTTCGAAAAGCTTTCGAAGGGTCTCCACTCGTGATCCTCCCGGGGGAGTCTCGCGGCGGAATTTGGCCTCTGCCTCCTCCATTGCGGCGGCGGTGGCTGTGGCAGCCCGCACTTCGGCTTCCTCCCGAGCACGAGCCGCCTCGGCTTCCCGGGCCTGCTGCAGCCGCGCCTTCTGCGCTTTCAACGCCGCCAGCTCCGCCTCCGTCTTGGCCCTCTCCTCAGCGACCTTCCGTCGCGCGGCCTCGATGGCGTCCTTCTTGGCGGCGTCCGCCTGGGCCTTGGCCGTCGCTTCCCGTAATACTTTGGTTTCATTTGATAATAACTCCTCAGGATGTTTTCGGGACTCGCCAGCCACAAATATTTTTCTCCAGTGCCAGTTTACGAAAATCCCCAAAAAAAAACCATGGCCAAGATAAACACGAACACACGCAGCATCATCAGCACGCCAAATCAATACTGCAACACGCTGGCGATCATGTCCCCCAGAGTCCAACCAAGTCAACCAGCAGTAGCTGGTTCAAAAAACAAGCTGTTACATCCCTATCAAAAATAGAGACACTCAGAAAGAAAATTCGAGAAATCAGTAAACAATTCTCAATACATGAAATCGCCAGCAAAACTAATCTAAATGTCAATCTGTCGCTCCCGCGACCTCGGCAGAGTCGCTCAGGGCAGAATAAATACAACAAAAAGAGAATTAAAAAATCAGAAATGACCACTAAAACACAAACTGATAAATCCTATTACACTCCCCTTCTAAGCTACAACATACTGTCCCACATATGTTGTCGCTGATACAAACCTAAGAGGATTTGCAGTTTGTGACATGTGTAGACACTGTGATACCCGACAACACACTGTGCTGTCCCACACTGTGCATATCTCAGTGCAGTGCATGTGAGCCACAGCTGGTGCACAACACACAACCAAACGTGCACACACCAACAAGTGCATCCACGGTCAACTAAGAACTCCCCGGGCCCACCCAGCATGTACCTCGTGTAGAAATGTGTGAAAATGTATTGGGCTCAGGCCCGCGGTTTAAAACAGAAATACTACCCACACACAGTTGGCTGTCGCTGTGTACCTGATACACACAACTTTATGGCTAACACTGTATCACTGTGAACTGTAGCTGTGAACAAAGAGAAAACGCCACAACACTGCAAAACATGGAACTACTGACGACGGGACTACCTCAGTGAGATGATATCTACTAAAATGTGAGAATGGGGTAGTCTGGACATACAGCAAGTCACTGTGGGCGTAGTTGTCAACGTGGTGTGGTGGAATAGAAATGTTTCGGTCGGTTACTTTGTCATATGAAAAAAAAATCCCAATTCCAATCTGAGTGCTCAACCCAAAATCCTGATCCACTGGACATAGGCTCACTACCACAGCGCTACATCTATAGAGAGATAGCAGAAACAAAGACAAAGCCATATATGCATAAGCAAAACACACTGCAAAAAACCTGACTTCAAGCTGTGAGCTCCCGTTAACGTCTGACCCAATTTTCACTTAGATGCATCAAATGATCACGTAGATTCAAGACAGGGCAAACACTGCCACACCACTGTCTGCAGACAAACAGGGAACGTAAGAAAAAAGACACTGGCTTGTCGAACACCAACAACAACCAGCAAAAATAGACCAAGGATGTTTTTGGGACTCGCCAGCCACAAATATTTTTCTCCAGTGCCACTTTACGAAAATCCCCAAAAAAAAAACCATGGCCAAGATAAACACGAACACACGCAGCATCATCAGCACGCCAAATCAATACTGCAACACGGTGGCGATCATGTCCCCCAGAGTCCAACCAAGTCAACCAGCAGTAGCTGGTTCAAAAAACAAGCTGTTACATCCCTATCAAAAATAGAGACACTCAGAAAGAAAATTCGAGAAATCAGTAAACAATTCTCAATACATGAAATCGCCAGCAAAACTAATCTAAATGTCAATCTGTCGCTCCCGCGACCTCGGCAGAGTCGCTCAGGGCAGAATAAATACAACAAAAAGAGAATTAAAAAATCAGAAATGACCACTAAAACACAAACTGATAAATCCTATTACAGGGCCCTTTCCTCCTCCTCCTTCTTTGCCCTCTCTCCGGCAAGCGCCTCTTCCAGCGCCTTCACCTCGGCCTCCTTGCAGGCAATGGCCTCCTGCGTCAGGCGGGCTTCCTCGTCGGCTGCCCTGATCCAGGCAGCCACTGCCTCATGGGCGGCCGCAGCCGTGAGACCGGCCGTGATGGCTGCAACGGTTGAGGTGTGGTAGCCCATGCCTCTGCCCCACTCGGTGGCCTCCTCATGGGCGATGCCGACGGCGCCCTCCACGGCAGTGTTCTGCTGCGTGGCCCGTTGCCAGGCAACCCGAAGGTTGCAGGGCACCCCACAGGTGCGCTTGCAGGCGCGCGCCACATCTCTTTGGTGGGGAGCGACGCTGCCGCTGGAGCTGGCCTGGTCGGCCGGCATCCTCGCGCGGTGGGCCGACTCCACGTCGCTGCTGGGGCCTGACTTCCTCAGGAGCAGCGGACGGGGCTTGGCCTTGGTCTGCTTGGCGACTTCCATGAAGTCACCAAGGGTGGCGTGGCCGGGGTGGTGACCACCATTGGCCCGTTGGGGGCTGTGGGCTGGGGTTCCGCCCCTGGCGCCTTGGGCGGCTTCGGCGGCCACGGACTCCTGGTACTCCCGCCACTTCCTGTCCCGCCTCCTGTCCCCGGCGGAACGCTTCTCCTTCCCAGGAGACGCGCTGCTGCTGCCCTGCAGCCTGCGCTCGTTCCCCAGCGCCGGGAACTCCTTCTCGATCATGTCCCACATGGAGACATTGATCGAGGCGCCCGACGGGTACTCGTTGGGCATCTCGTCCTCCTCACTCTCGTCGGGACGCAGCCCTTCGCCGGGCCTGTCCGGGCGGGTGCAGGTCCTCCAGCGCTTGCGGCGGAAGCGGTACTCATACCCTTCCGCCCGCAGCCACTCCTCCACTGCCCGTAGGCGGTCCTCGCCCATGTCCTCACGGAGCTCGAAGCTCCCGGGCATGCCGCCTTCACACTGGGGATTGCTGTGGCGGTATTGCTGCCCCCACCGCAACCCACGCAGTAGGCGAGCCGCATGGGGATGGGGCTGCGGCCACGTCTTGCCCGCCTCGTCCCAGTTCACCATCGGTGCTCTCGATGGGGTGGTCCTGGGGTGGTTGTTGAGGTGGGAGATGTAGCACTGGACTGGGAGTGCGTCTGGTGCTGGTCAGCCGGTGGTTGTGGAGGTGGTTGACGCGGCCTTGCTGGTTGGCCGATGGGACTCGCTGATGCAGGAGTCCTGGTCTGTGCACCTCCTTCACGGTCGCGGCGCGGTCAGGGCGATGCTCTGCACGGCGCTGCGGGCTCCGTAACGAACTCGGCGCTGTCGCTGGGCGGCACTGCGAGCCGCTGCGCTGCGCTGCGAGCTGCGAGCTGCGAGCTGCTGCGCCGCGCTGCTCGGGGTTCATGGCCCCGAGTGGCACGCGAGGGATGGGTAATTCCGCGGCGGTGAAACGCCTCTGACGCGTTCCCGTGGGGGGCCGGCCACGGGACGCTGCGGTGACACGCACAGGTGAGCAGGCAGGCAAAGCACTACGCTCACAAGGGCATCAATACGCTCGTGTCATGTGACAAAGCGTTTCAGGATCCTTGCCACTCTGAAACAAGGGAACAAAAGTATGTACAGCAACACATCAGGTTTGAGGTTTGAGGTTTGATTTTGCGGGTACTAGACGCCTTTCGGCCCCGGGGGGCCACCTGGTCGGGCCAGGTCATATCCTCCCCACCGGGTCCTAGTGGGGGGCCCTCCAAGACGCACCTCCTGCCTGGTGGCGGAGTCCCCCGGGTTCACAGAGCTTGGAGCCCCGTCCTTCCCCGGCGTCCCCGTTTCGCCACTCCCCGGTCAGTGCATCAATTCGCAGCCGTGGCTGCTGGCGCTTACCCACTGCGTCGCCCCCCTAATGCGTGGTCGCCCGGGGCACCGGCGCCGCCGCGCCCGTGCTACTGGCTTGTCGCCAGTGGGACCCTCTTGGGCTGGCGCGCAGGCTGCCTAGCCTAGGGGTTGGGGCGTGGCGCTGTGCGCCACTACTGCCTTGGCGGGTGCAGTGTCCCGTCTGTGTGTGCGCGGCGCTCGCGGCCGGTTCGGGGGGGTCCGGGCCGGTACCTGGTGTTGTGTCTCCCCTTCTTCCCCCTTCCCGACCCGCGTGTCCCGCGCTGCGTGTGGCGGGCCGTCCCGTCCGGGTGTCCCTTATCCTCGCTCGCTGGTACGCCATTCCATGTGGTCTGTGCGTTCCGCGCGCTCGGTCCGGTTGCCCTTCTGGTGGTCCCCGCGTGTCCTTTTCGTGTGTGTGCGCTCGCGCTCTCGCGGTGTCCGCTCCCCGCTGGGTGGTGTGGCGCGCGCATCTCGCGTGGTCCCGGCACTGGGCGCTGGTGGGGCCGTTCCATGTGGTCCGTGCCCCTCCGCGTGTCCTGCCCCGGTCCCGTGCTCCGTCTGGCGTGCTTGGGGGGGGGCGGTCCGGTCCCGGTTCCCCCCTACTTGGCTTGGGGTTGCGGGGGCGGCGGCAGGGCGTCCCCGGGGGGATGCCTTCGTCCGTTGCGTGGGGCGTTCTGGGTCTTGCGCTCCTCTTCCCCCGACTGCCCGTCCACTAGGTGGGCTGTCGGGGTCTGCGTTGCGGGCGTGCGGTTGTGGGGGCCCCGCTCTGTTCTTGCGGGGGGGGGGAGAGGTGTCGTCTTGGTGTCCAGGCGCCGGCTCGCCGGATTCCCATGACGAGCCTGATGCGCACGGAGCTTCGCCCTGCGGGATGCGTGGGGGGGTTGGGGTGACCGTGGCTGGAGTGGTGCACCAATGTTCCGGTTCATGGCCCAGCAGAGCACCCCTACCGCGGGCTTAATCTTAGCACAGGGGGAGGGGGTTGCGGGCGCGTTTGTTCTGTGACCCGGGTGCCAGTGTGTCTCAGGAGGCAGCCGCCCCGGACGTAGCGCACCAGGCGCGCGCCGCGAAGGAGCTGGTTCGAACCCCGGGATCGGTGGTCTCCCACCGATCCCTTCGAATACCGGACGAGGCCTCCCATCGACCTGTTTGAGTACAGGTGACGGTGCGCACTGCTGCAGGGGTGGGTGGCTCCCATGTGTTTTGTTTTTCTTGGGTGGGGGGTAAAACGAACGAGACCTCCACCCGATCCACCGGTATCGGTGGTGGCGCGAGTTGCTGGAGGGGGGGGTGGTTCCCACGTCGCCAACTAGAGAGCTCTACGTGCGGGGATCCCAGGAGCACCAACGCCCGGGATCGAACCCCCGCACTGGACGATTGAAGACCGACGCTCTCACTACTGGGCCGCGGGAGTCTCTTACGCCACTTAGGGGTGTCGTCGGCTATGAATCCAGTCCTGAGGGTGGGGCTGTGCGTTGTGAAGCGTGTTGCGCGTGCCGGGAGGCCCCAGTCCACGTGCACGGGGTCGGGACAGGGGGGGAGGGGGCTGGGTGGGGTGCGTTGGATCGCCGACTGACGTGCACAGGGGTAAGAGGCGGACAGTAGCACCGCCGGGTCGCCGACTGACTGTAGCGCGGGGGGTCGCTCTGCCTCTTTCCGTCCCTCTGCCTTCCCTGGGCAGGCAACAAAGCGGGCGTCACTGGCGTTGTGCTGTCCATGGGGGGCGTGGCCCCCCATACCACTCCGGTTCGTGTTTACCCAGCTTCTCTGGGTACGATCTGTGCGGCGTCCCGGTGCGCAGGCGTGGGCCCGCTTGTTCTTCGCGGCCCCCATGTGGGCCGGCGGCTGGAGCGGGGGGGCGGGTCACACTCCGGCTCCCCTCTCGGGTGGGGGGGGGGCATCCCCCTTGCCTCGGGGGGGGGTGTCGCGCCGCGGCCTCCCCGCTCTCGTTCCGGGCGGCGGCCTGCGGTAGCCCTTTCTGGCTCTCTTCGTGTCGCTGGCGCGCTCCCTTCCGGCGCGCGCGTGCGGTCGGGGCTGAAGTGCCGCCCCAGGGTGGGGGGGGGTGAGGGGCGGCCCGTGGACCGCTCCCCTGGGGGTCCAAGCTGACCTGCAAACCCCCCTCTGTCCCCTCGGAGTGGGCTGTGGTTACGGGAGGGTCATGCGGGGCGCGGCCTCCTTCGTGTTCCGTTGTGCGCGTTGCTCCGGCACGCCGGTGTGGGTTCGCGGGAGCAGGTCCAGCCGCCGTTGCCCTTACCGTGTCGCCGTTCCTCCTGTGGGTGGGGGCGCCTCCCCGGCCCTGGGGGGGCGGAGGGCCGCGCCTGTGGCTCCCCAGCTGGGGTGGGTGCGGGGGGGGGGGGGGGGGGCCGCCACCCCGCCCGCTCTCGGGCCTGTGTGGGAGGGGGGGGGGGGGAGTGGGGGGGGGCCTTCGGTCCCCTGGCGATGCCCCCTGTCGGCCAAAGGGGGGGGGGGGCGGGGGGGGCGGCTTGGCGGTCCCGGCCCCGGGGGCCAGCCATCGGCCAGGGGGGTCGCGCCCTTCCCCCGCCCCCCTCTACCGAGAGCCGGATCCTCACGCAGTCCCTCCCTGGGGCCCCTCATCCCCCGGCCGTTACCGCGCGGCGCTGGCCGCCCGGGGGTGGCCGTGAGGGTCAGCGGTCAGTGGTTAGCGGGTTGCGGGGCCGCTTTCCCTGGGTAGGCAACAAAGCGGGCGTCCCTTGGTGTCGTGCTGTCCATGGGGGGCGTGGCCACCCACACCATTCCGGTTCGCGCCCACCCGGCTTCTCTGGGCACGATCTGCGGGGCGTCCCGGTGCGCAGGCGTGGGCCCGGTTGTTCTTCGCGGCCCCCATTTGAGCCGGCGGCTGGGGCGTGGGGGCGGGTCACACTCCGGCTCCCCTCTCGGGCGGGGGGGGTCCATCCCTTCTGCCTCGGGGGTTGGGGGCCGGGGCCCCCGTGGCTGGCGGGCCGGTGGGGGGGCGGGGGGGGGGGGGGGTCGCGCCGCGGCCTCCCTGCTCTCGTTCCAGGCGGCGGCCTGTGGTACTCCTTCCTGGCTCTCTCCGTGTCGCCGGTGCGCTCCCTTCCGGCGCGCGCGTGCGGTCGGGGCGGAAGTGCCGCCCCGGGGTGGGGGGGGTGAGGGGCGGCCCGTGGACCGCCCCCCTGGGGGCCCCATCTGACCTGAAACCCTCCCTCTGTCACCTCGGAGCGGGCTGTGGTTACGGGAGGGTCATGTGGGGCGCGTACTCCTTCCTGCTCCGTTGTGCGCGTTGCTCCGGCACGCCGGTGTGGGTTCGCAGGAGCAGGCCCAGCCGCCGTTGCCCGCATCGCGCCGCCGTTCCCCCTGAGGGGGGGGCGCCCCCCCGGCCCTGGGGGGGCGGAGGGCCGCGCCTGTGGCTCCCCTGCTGTGGTGGGTGCGGGGGGGGGGGGGGTGGGGGGGCCGCCTCCCCGCCCGCCCTCGGGTCTGTGCGGGGGGGGGGGGTGGGTTGGGGGGGGCCCTTTGGCCCCCTGGCGATGCCTCTCGCCGGCCGGGGGGGAGGGGCGGGGGCGGCATGGCGGTCCTGGTCCCGGGGGCCAGCCATCGGCCAGGGGGTCGCGCCCTTCACCCGCCCCCCCTATCGAGAGCCGGATGCTCGCGCAGGCCCTCGCCGGGGCCCTCACCTCCCCGGCCGTTGTCGCGCGGCGCCGGCCGGCCGGGGGTGGCCGTGGGGGTTAGCGGTCAGTGGTTAGCAGGTTGCGGGGCAGCCGGTTCCTCCCCGCGCTCGTTGCCTCCGCACTCCCTCCCGCAGGAGGCGGCGCGCCCTCGCACGTCGTGCCATACCGTGGGGGGGGCGGGGGCCAGGGGGCCCATCCCCCCCCCCCAACCCTCCCGTACCCGCCGTCTGGGCCTTCACTTGCGCCGCCGCTTGTGTGGGGGCTGGGGCTGCGGCGGCGGCGGGTTGTGCCGGCGGTAGCGCCAGTGGGCGAGGGCGCTACGCAAAGCCCGGGGGAGCCAGTTGTTGGCGTCCGCATCCGTGATGCGGAGCACCGCTCCCCCTTCCAGGAAGGCCGGCCACGTCGGCTCCCTGTCGGGCCACGCCGCCCGGATCACTGACCTGAGGACCCTCTCGTGGTCCTCTGGGGCCGCCCACCCCCCCGGGGGTGCATCTCGGTTTCCTCCGTCCCTCCGGAGGAGCACGGCATCGAAGGGCCGGTTCCGCGACCTCCTGGAGGTCCCCTGGTTGGCCCAGCACAACCACCCGTACACTTCCCTCACCAGGGGGAGGGTCTCCCCCCCCAGCGGGTCCGGGACTGCGCCCCAGTCCCGGTCCCATGGCCGGCTCTCCTCCGCCCCCCGTGCCGGCCCCCCTCGCTGCTCCTGCGCCTGCGGCGCCGATGCCGCGCCCCGTCCCCCCTCCGCCGAGGCCATCCGCGCCGGCTCCGCCCTCGGCGCGGGGGGGGCTTGCTGGTGCTGGTGTCGCGGGGGTTGCGGGGGGACGAGCACGCCGGCGTCGGGGTGGATGTTGTAGAGGTGGTGGTGGTGGTGGTGGTGGTGGTGGTGGGTGTGGTGTGCCGGCATCTGTTGGATGCCGGGGGGGATGCACCTCACCGGCTGCACGTCCGGCTGCGGGGGCGCTCCGCCCTCTGCCCCCCTCCCTTCGCCCCGCCCTCCTCCCTGGGCTCCCATGCCCCGTCCCTCCTGTCCCTTGGGGCCCTTGCCCTTGCCCTTGCCCTTGCCCTTGGGCCCCTTTCCAGTCCCGCGCCCGTGTCGCGGGTCCCGCCTCTCGTCCCCCACGCCCTGGCCCGCTCGCTCTCCCATCCCCCCTTGTCCTGCCCCCTGCACCTGGGTACCCTTCCTGCGCCCCTGAGCACCCTTCCCGTGCCCTGGCCCCTCCCCGCCCCCCTGCCCGTGTCGCGGGTCCCGCCTCTCGTCCACCACGCCTCGGCCCGCTCGCTCTCCCACCTCCCCTCGCCCCGCCCCCTGCACCTGGGCTCCCTGCCCGCGCCCCTGCGCGCCCTTCCCGTGCCCTGAACCCTCCCCTGCCCCCTGCCTGTCACGCCGTCCGCTGCTCCCCTCCCCCTCGCCGCTGCGCCCTTCCTGGACCACTCGCCGGGCGTCCCGCTGCCTTTGCAGTTGCGGCAGCGTGACGCCCGGCGGCGAGCGCTCGCGCATCGGGGGGCGGACGTGCCGCTCCAGCCCCGGGGGGAAGGGCTTGGGGGGGTACGGCTTGGGGGGGCTGGTGTGGGTGTGGGCGGGGTTGGCGTGGGCGCGGTACTTCGCGCTCTCCCTGCCCACTGCTGCTGCTGCGGCGGCCGCCGGCGAGGCGTCCGCGGCCCGTGCGGGGTTCTTCCCCCGCTTGCGCGGCGTGCCGGGGGCCGCAGCCCCTCGCGCGCCCTCCGCACTCTCCTTCGCTGCCGCGGCGGCCGCCGACGAGGCGCTCGTGGGGGCGGTTGCAAACCCTCGCACGCCCTCCTCGGTCTCCTCTGCTGCCGCTGCGGCCGCCGGTGAGGCGCCCACGGCCCGTGCGGGGTCCGTCGCAACCCCTCGCGCGCCCTGCTTGCTCTCCTGCGCGGCTGCGGCAGCCCTCGGCGACGCGTCCGGCTCCTGCGCCGGGGCTGCCCCCCTTGTCGGCGGCGTGCCGGGGGCCGCGGCCGGGGCCGCGGCGTGGCTCGCCGCGGTCTCCGCCTCCTGCGCGTCAGGGCGGGGCGGGGCGGCGGGGCTGGCCGCTTGGGCGGCGGGGGCGGCCGTCTCGGCTGGCCCAGGTTCCCGGGCCGGCGGCGGCGGCCCGACCACCGCCGCCTCCGCCAGCCTCCGCTCCTCGCGCTCCGCGAGGGTCTCCCCCGTCCACTCTGGGGAGGAGACGGGGGAGCGGGAGCGGGACCGGCGGTGGTGGCGGTCGTCCCGCCCGAGGGACCCATCGGAGTCTGCCATCACTGTTACTCTGGTAGGCATGCGTGGTGGCAGGCGCGCCCTTCCCACTACCTCCTGGTGCATCAGTGCCGTGCCGTGGGCAGTGCCGTGTGGTGCTCTGCGGGGGGGAGGGGGGGAGGGGGTGGGGGGCCGGCTGTGGCGTCAGCCCCGCACGGCCGGGGGTCCGCGGCCATCCACCGGCATTGGGAGGGGAGGCGGGGGAGCCACGCGGCCCACGCGTCGCGCCACAGCTCCCAGTCTGGGGCGGGGCTCAGGGCCCTGGGCCCCCGGGGGTCGTCGAGCGGTGTCGGGGGCAGCCGCACCAGGTGGACCCCCGTAACGGCGCTGACCTCCTGTGTGCGCAGGAAGGTGTGTACTCCGTCCCGCGCCGCGGGCGCCGGGAGGGGGGGGCGGGGTACGGGTGAGGCCCCATAGAGGTGGGTGGGGGTGATCCCCAGGATCCGCCCCGGGCCCCCGCGGGTCGCGACGACGAGGAGGAGGAGGGGGGTGCCAGGGCACTCTTGCCAGAGGACCTGCCCCCTGTGGTGGGCACCCCTGGTCCTGGAGAGGGGGGGGGACAGGTCTGGATTAGCCCAGCCGCGGGGCGCGTGCGTCGCCGGTGGGAGGGCGGGGCACCAAGTGGGCTCCCTGGGGAACGCCTCGTAGACGACGGCGTACGGGGGGGTAGGCCCGGTGCCGTCATACACCGGGTTGGTCGGCCGGGGGCGGGCGGACGCCTCGTCCGCGCCTTCCACGAACACCGTGACCTCGCCCACCTCCAGGTCCTCGTCCGGCGGGTGTAGAAGGTGGAGCGCCGCATCCAGCTCGGACACTCCCCCCGGGTACGTGGCCCGCGCCTGGTTCAGGTACGGGGCCGCGTCCCCGGGGTAGCGCGTCCTGAGGGCGTGCAGCAGGGCTGGGGCGCTACTGCGGAGGGACATGGCAGACCCCGCTCCCGTCAGCCGGAGGGTGTCCCCCATGGACAGGGGCCGGCCCGACCGATTGGACTCGCGCCACTCCATCCAGTGCCCGTAGAGGGCCGCTTCCGGGCTGATGAGCCCCGGCCGGACAGCGTTCACGATCCGGTGCATTGCCGGGAGCAGCGTAGGGGCCCCCGCTCCGTTCAGGGTGCGGACGGCCGGGAGGGCGGTCTCGTTGAGGAAGGCCCTCGCACTGCCCTCCAGGTCGCACCGTGCGGCAGCGTGCGCTTCTTTTGCCTCCGCCACCGCGTCCGCCACCAGGCCCCGGACGGCCGCCTCCTGCGCTCTGCGGCGGGCCCTGGTGTGCCCCGGCCCATCCCCCCGTCGGCGTGGCATGGTGCTGCGGGCTCTGCAAAGGGCGGCGGCGGGTGGGGGTTAGGGGGCGAACACGTGCGACAGGTGCGCAACGGATGTGGGGTCCCGCAGGTGCACGTGGATCCACAGAAGGGCAGCGCCCGCGGGGCCCGCTTGTTCGTGCGAGGGGGTGTGTGCCCCCTCGATGCGCCGGCGCAAGGCCTCCTCCTCTGTGCGCCTGCGCGGGCCTGCGGGAGGTTCGGGCCAGGGGCACGCGGCTACCTGGGTGCACCGCGCGCACCTGTTGGCGCCTGTCGCTGCTGCGGAGGACACCGTGTCACACTCTCCGCAGAGTCGGCAGGTGTGTGGGAGGTGGGAGGGCGGCGACCAAGGGTCAAGATGGCGGAGCCAGAGGTCGTCCCACCTCTGTCGGAGGGGGTCCCGGATCTCCAGCAAGCGGGCGCGGACGCGGCGCCGGTAGTCCTTGCCAAGCGTCTTCCGCTGGACCTCCTGCCACGTGTCGCCGGGGAGGATCCCGTGGTCGTGGAAGGCGGCGATGAGGTCGTCCCACGCCGGGCGGGGGTGCCCCTGGGGGGGGCTCGCCATGTACACGTGGCGCCCGGTGAGGTGGGGCGTCAGCGCGTCCCATTGGCACCCGTTCGCGGTGTCTCTGTGGAGGAGGGCCAGCAGGGTGCCGTCCGCGACTGCCTCCCACCCCACTCGCAGCCCTTCGCAGCCGTCTAGCTCCTGGCGCAGCGCGGCTGCGATACCGGTGGGGAGCATGAGGAGCAAGGGCCCCTGGGTGTCGCCCAGCCGGGACAGGGCGTCATCGTATACCGGCCCCCCAGCTTTGAAGAGCGCCACGGTGAGTCGGGTGGCCCCGTCCTCTGGGCGGTGCCACCGGACGGTGGCCGCAGCGTGTCCCCACGTGCGTATCTCCGTGGCCCGGAGCACGTTGGCGGTGTGAAGGACGATGCAGGGCGGGACGGGCGTCCTGACGAGTGAGGATACGTCCCCAGTCCATCCCGTTTGCGGCCCCGGGGCCGCCTGCAGCCATTCCCCCGTCGCCGCGTCCCACGGGTGGTCAGGCCCCGCCCCGCGGATCATGGTGGGTCTCGGCCGGGTGTCCGGCCCCCACCCCCGGAGCGGGATGGCGGCGTATCGTTGCGCAGGGGTCTCCGGGGCGCGCGTGGCGGCGCACCACCGGCCCCACTCCCGCGCCCACTCCTCCCCCACGATGCGCGCCTCCCATGCGGTCATGGAGCCGCGCCCCATGATCCACGGTGGGAAAAGGGCGTCTTGTAGGTGCCTCGAGAACCCCCCCGGCAGGTCCTGATACGGGTGGGGGCTCTCTTGGAGTGGGCACTCCAGAGTGCCATTCACAACACGGAGGGAGGCTACGAAGTCCTTGTCAGGGCGCGGGGGAGGGGGAGGGTGGTCGCCCTCCGCCGCAGTGAGCCACCGGTGCGCCCGGGCCGCCGCGCTTAGGGGCTCGTGGAGGAGTTGCTCCAGCCGGTGGTTGCGAAGCTCCCACGCGAAGTCCCCCAGCCGGAGCATGTGGTGGAGGAAATCGTCCACTGAGGTCCCTCCCGGCGGGTCGTATCGGGTTATGGCGCGGAGCTGCGCCTCCGCGTCCTCGGGCACCAGTCCGGAGCAGAACACCTCCGTCCACGTGGCGCCTGCGGAGCGCCACGAGGCCACCCACAGGGCCTTGTCCCCAGGTGGGAGGTGGCGGGCCGCCTCGTGTACCGCCTGGCGGTAGTGGGGCCAGAGGAGCCGCGAGTGGGTGCAACCCACGTGCATGTGCACCGGGGTCTCTTCCGGGCCGCCGCAGAAAAGGCACGGTTGCGGGACGATGGCGACGCCGGAGAGCCGCTCCTTCCGGACGCGGAGCGTGCGCTGCACCGGCGTGTGGCCGTCTCGGGCCCGCAGCGCCCGGCGGTTGGTGGCCGCCGCGGTGAGGTCCCGGGCGTGGACGTAGGCCGTGGCGTGGGCCGCGCCCAAAGGTGTGTGTCCCCGGTGCGTCAGCGCATGGTCCGTCTGCGCCCGTTGCGCGACCTCGCCGAGCACCCGCATCGTGGGGGGCCGTAGATCGAGATGGCCGTCACGGCCGGCGACGATGAGTTGGGCGTGGCCAGGGTCCGGGGGCGTTGTCTGCAAGACGGTGTCCTGGGATGCCGCCCAGTCCGCCTTGTGCAGTAGGGCGTCACTGTGGTGCGAGGTGGCTCGGACGTACCAGAACGGGTGCCCGGCGTGTTGCCCCCGCGCGCACAGGCCGTCCCGGAGCCACCTCAGGGGCATCTGGTTGACCACCTTCGCTGCGCCCGCGGGGACCCCCGTGGTTCGCTCGCGATCTGCGTGCCGCAGGAGGTGGAGGATGACTTCGGCCTCCACCGTGTGCACCCATGGTCTGTGTGCACCGTAATGTAGGGGGAGGGAGGCGGCCACCCCCTCTCCGTCGGGCACCGTGCCCGAGATGGCCACCGCCCACGTGCGGGTGAGGTCGGCGGCGAGAGCGACGCTGGTGGCGTGTTTGCAGGGTCCGCCCCCGGACGCGTCAGAGGAGGTGTGTCCCCAGGCCTCCGGGATCCAGTAGTATCCGGTGGGGCTGAGCCACCCCGCGTTGAGGTCGGTGGAGTGCCACCGGACGTCGGGTTGGCTGTGGGTCAGTTGGTCCACGCTCAGCGCCCTGGTGTCGCCTGGGCTGATCGCTGGCTGGTCGTGCAGCCGGATCTCCGCTCCGGCGACCGTGCTTGCCCAGGACCGTAGCGCCGTCACATGTTCCTTGAGCCACGCCGGGCCCCCGCGCTGGTGTACCACCAGGTGTCCTGTGTCCTCCGGAAGGTCCTCCAGCGCGTGCACCGCCATGTGTGGGTCGTGCGGCACCCCCGTAGCCACCAGCAGGGCGGTGCCACGGGGGAGCCCACGGGGTTCGGGCTGGCCTGCCCCCACTTGCACTATCACCCACTCGGCCCGGAGCTGCGCTTGCCCCGTCGCTTGGGTGCATTGGTCGTCTGTGGTCACCAGCCACAACGGCGTCGGCGCGTGGGGCCGGGGGCGTAAGGGCTCCGGCCACGCCACGTCCGCGTTAGGCTCTTGGTGCTTGCTTTCCGCGAGTACGTCGCGGAGGATGTACATGAGGGCCGCTGGCGGGTGGTACGCCGCCCCCCGCGTGGGGGGGGACAGGCCGTCCTGGCGGCGGTAGCCCCCGACGTGGAGGTGCAGGCCGTCCGGGGTCACCCGTGGGCCGCTGTGGGCGTCCTGCTTAGCCCTCGTGGGGTGGACGAGTGTCAGGCGTGGGTCCCGTGTGCCGGTGGTGTGGAAGAGGTGGGCCAGGGCATCGCGCCACCCGGGGTGGTTGGTGGGCCCTTGCTCACGGCGGCAATAATGGAGGTGTTCATCGGCGCATTGGTTGAGGCACTCCCGCACCGCCGTCGGCCACGGATCGTCGTTGTCGGGGAAGGGGTGGCGTGGCCCGTGGTGCCCATGCCGCGGCGTTGCGTGTGGCACCGTCAGGCGGCACGTGTCGCGGTGTCGCAGCTTGGCGGTGCGCAGCGTGACGATTTTGCCCGGCGGGGACTGTAGTTGGACATGAGCCGCCCTGGGGCACGCGATGGGGTTGTACATCCCCACTCCCAGGGCGGCCAGGGCCCGGGGTATGCGGTGGACCCAGTCGCCTCCCGCCAGAGTTGCGAATTCGGGGACGGGGTAGTGCACCTCGGGGCATATTCCGTGCGCGCCGGCTATCTCCCAGAACATCTTGGTGACCTCGGCGCGCACGGAGGTTGCGCGGTGGTGGACGAGTGTACCCACGAGGGCCACCGCTGCCTGCTGGCACCGCGTGGGCACCCGTGTGAGCCCCAGGGTTCGGTCATCCTGCAGGCTGTCCCGCGAGGCGTCGAAGGCGTACCGTGCCCTGTCCTTCGCGACCTGGACCGTGATGTGGTCCAGGTGGCGTGCAGTGTCGGAGTCGTCGGCGATAAAAGGGGCGACGTACTGCGTCATTCCTCCGAGGATCGCCAGGATGACGTCCTGCACCACTTTCGTTGGCGCGAGGGTGTTAAGGCACCAGTGGTGCACTGCCGCCAGGCGTAGCCGGTGCTTGCGCTGCAGGGAGAACTCCCCGTCCGGCTGCAGCTGGAGTCCCAGGTAGGGGACGGAGTCCGCCGCTGGTACCCAGTACCACGGGTTTTCCAGGTGGGGGCAGAGGCGCAGCTGCAGGCCCGGGACCCCCTCCGTGGTGGCCATGGCGCACTTGCGGGGGTTGAGCTCCATGCCCATCATCCCCAGGTACGCGGCCACCGCCTCCACGCCCTCGACGAAGTGCTGCAGCGTGTGGGCCACCACCAGCAGGTCGTCGATATAGGCCTGGATGAGGCCGTGCTCGGCCCCTCCCGGCGGGCGCAGGCGGTGCCCCTGTGCCCTGAGGAGGGGCTCCAGGAGGAGCGCGTACAGCAGGGGGCTCTCGGGGTTGCCCTGCCGGACGCCGCGTAGCATGTAGACGGGCTGTGTTAGCCCGTGTGCTGTGACGATGCGCAGCCTGGCGCACGTGTGGAGGAAGAGCAGGAGGTCAATGACGTCCGGCGGCACGGAGAGGTGGCGCAGGATGAGGTGGAGGGCGCCGTGTGGGGCGGTGTCGAAGGCCTTGCGGGCGTCCAAGGAGAAGACGTAGTTGGGCCTTCCCCGCTGGAGCTGCCGCTGCGCCATGAACAGCGGGGGGCCTGTGTTGGAGCCAGGGAGGGCCCCCTGCTGCAAGTCGCTGACGACCCCGTGCCGTGTGAGCACCTCCGTGATGCGCTGGGTGAGGAGGCCCGTGAGCAGCTTCATGTCCAGCTGGCCCAGGGCTATGGGCCTGTAGTCGTCCAGTCTGGCAGAGCCTCCAGGCACTTCAAAAACATTGGGTTCACGTGGCGTTCCTCCAGGACCACCTTCTCATGGCTAGATAGAAGAAAAATAAAATTACGAGAAAAAGACGCACCGCCAGCAGAAATAAAGCAAAAAATCGTCTTTTCCGACCTCAGAAACCCCCCCAACAATTTTACGCCGCTGTTTGGCGAGGTCGCAAAATATAGGACACACACCGAAAAAGACGAACAATAGAGTCGCGACGGCGAAGAAACTGAGCGTTGCTTGCCCCAAACCACCTAGCAAAGTGCGTGCCCTAGGCGCTAGGGACTTGTGCGCGCCCCAAAACAACCCACACATAGACAACAACAACGCCACCGGCCGCCGACAAGCAAGTATGTTATGTGCCACGCACCGCGAAAAACCAACGAAACAAACACAACGCGGAAAGAGGTAGACAAGGAGAAAACATAGGTAACGAACCGCACCACGGTGGAGATATACCAAGTACACGACCAAGCAATGCAAGCCCACTCATGTAGGAAATACGCGCGAAGGGGATCACAACAAAAAGAGCAAGAAGCCGCACATGTACCCAAGTATGTTGAATGTCGTGCATGAAAAATACACACAAGCAACAACAACGCCACCGGCCGCCGGAAAGCAAGTATGTTATGTGCATATGTGCCATATGTTGTGTGCATAACGCCGTAACAAGCGCAAAACAAGTAAAGTGATAAGCAATGCCAAAGTGCGCCGCCACGAAAAGCGCAACGAAAACCGCACCGGCAAGGAAAACCAACAAGAGGTAGCACCGAAAGAACGCCTATGCTCACCCCCACTCGCATAGGGAAAGAAAGGTATGCCCGCACGCGCATGCCCGGAACGCCGCAAGGCCAACACCGCCGCGGACGAGCGGCAAGGTATGAAGGGACAAACAGGGAGGAACAAAAAGACCACCGAGGTAAAGCACAACACAACAAAAAACAAAAAAAAAAAAAAAAAAAAAAAAAAAAAAAAAAAAAAACCAAGCATACACACGTGACTAGTGGGGTCCAAGTATGTTGCCACGCTACGCTACGTAACCGAGACGTGCCCACCGCCCACCCACACGCCCGCTTATGTAGGAGGCGAAGGGGAGCGAAAGGGAACAAAAGGTATGCCGCCGCATGCAAACGAATAGTAGACAAGCCACACACCGCCACCAAGAACGCAAGTATGTTACCATGTCGTGCCACGTCGCCAACCGCGGAGTTGCGTGGGTTAGAACACACAAGTAGCCACGGAGGGGGATAGGAAGAGCAAACACACAAATGGCATAGCGCCGGCGAGTGCCGGGTCCCAACAAACACACGTGCACGCACCCGTGTCCTATCCTCACAGGTCCCGAAGAGAAGCGTATGCTCGTGTCGTCCGGGCGCTCGGGCGTTAAAGTAGGGTTGTCTTAGACGCTTAGGCAAGTATTGCGTCGTGCCGTCGTCACACATAAGCGAACGCCCGACAAGGCGGGAGGACTAGAACACGTCAAGGTAGTGGGGAAAGAGGCAGGTATGTTGAATGTCACGCCGCGCACGCGGAACGGGCGACGAGAACAGGTAGCGACCAAAGGGGGGTGGAAACAAGCCGGGAGCAAATGGGGCGATAAACCTACACGCAAGCCGGTCGCACATGAATGTCGCATGACGTACCGGCCAGCTCGAGGTGCCGTGCCGCGACAAAACCGCCGCCGCCGCACGTTTGCTTACGCACCCTTCTCTCCCTACGCAGGTTCAAAAGAGGAAGCCCGGGCCGACAAGAAAAAAGACAGAGACACACAACAAAGCGGAGGCAGGGAAAAAGTGCATGCTAGGGAGAGGGGTAGAGGAAAGGGTAAAGAGCAACGAAGCCGCGAAAGGAACAAGGGGAAGCCAGCGAACGAGCAAGGGGCGCACACAGAGGAGGGGACACGGCGGGCACACGGCGAGCACAACACCGCACCGAGACACCGGAGAGGGGAGCACCGGGGGACCAAGGAAAGAGCAGCACCACACACCACGACACGCACGGCACAGGCACCACACACACCGCACACACCCAACGAACCCCGGCAACCCACCCGGCAGTGGGCGGGCAGACGGGAGAGGGACAGCGCCTGACCCCAAGCGCCCCTCACCATGGTGGAAGGCACCCCCCCCGGGGACGCCTTTCCGCCACCCCCACAGCGAGCAACGCCGGCCCGCAAGGGCGCACGCTGTGGGGCCGGTGCCGGGCCCCCACGCCCACACCGACCGCACCCGGGACACGCGGGTCGCGGAACCCTGGCTGCACGCTCCGGAGGACGGGCAGCCGGGGGAGGGACAGCGCCTGGCACCAGGCGCCCCTCACAACGGTGGAAGGCAGCCCCCCCCGGGGACGCCCTTCCGCCACCCCCACAGCGAGCAACGCCGGCCCGCAAGGGCGCACGCTGTGGGGCCGGTGCTGGGTCCACACGCCCGCATCGACCGCACCCGGGACACACGGGTCGCGGAACCCTGGCTGCACGCTCCGGAAGACGAGCGGCCGGGGGAGGGACAGCGCCTGGCACCAAGCGCCCCTCACAACGGTGGAAGGCAGCCCCCCCCGGGGACGCCCTTCCGCCACCCCCACAGCGAGCAACGCCGGCCCGCAAGGGCGCACGCTGTGGGGCCGATGCTGGGTCCACACGCCCGCATCGACCGCACCCGGGACACACGGGTCGCGGAACCCTGGCTGCACGCTCCGGAGGACGAGCGGCCGGGGGAGGGGCAGCGCCTGACACCAGGCGCCCCTCACAACGGTGGAAGGCACCCCCCCCGGGGACGCCCTTCCGCCACCCCCACAGCGAGCAACGCCGGCCCGCAAGGGCGCACGCTGTGGGGCCGGTGCTGGGTCCACACGCCCGCATCGACCGCACCCGGGACGCACGGGTCGCGGAACCCTGGCTGCGCGCTCCGGAGGACGAGCAGCCGGGGGAGGGACAGCGCCTGACACCAGGCGCCCCTCACAACGGTGGAAGGCAGCCCCCCCCGGGGACGCCCTTCCGCCACCCCCACAGCGAGCAACGCCGGCCCGCAAGGGCGCACGCTGTGGGGCCGGTGCTGGGTCCACACGCCCGCATCGACCGCACCCGGGACACACGGGTCGCGGAACCCTGGCTGCACGCTCCGGAGGACGAGCGGCCGAGGGAGGGGCAGCGCCTGACACCAGGCGCCCCTCACGACGGTGGAAGGCACCCCCCCCGGGGACGCCCTTCCGCCACCCCCACAGCGAGCAACGCCGGCCCGCAAGGGCGCACGCTGTGGGGCTGGTGCTGGGTCCACACGCCCGCATCGACCGCACCCGGGACACACGGGTCGCGGAACCCTGGCTGCGCGCTCCGGAGGACGAGCAGCCGGGGGAGGGACAGCGCCTGACACCAGGCGCCCCTCACGACGGTAGAAGGCACCCCCCCCGGGGACGCCCTTCTGCCGCCCCCACAGCGAGCAACGCCGGCCCGCAAGGGCGCACGCTGTGGGGCCGGAGCTGGGTCCACACGCCCACATCGACCGCACCCGGGACACACGGGTCGCGGAACCCTGGCTGCACGCTCCGGAGGACGGGCGGCCGGGGGAGTGACAGCGCCTGACACCAGGCGCCCCTCACAACGGTGGAAGGCACCCCCCCCGGGGACGCCCTTCCGCCACCCCCATAGCGAGCAACGCCAGCCCGCAAGGGCGCACGCTGTGGGGCCGGTGCTGGGTCCACACGCCCGCATCGACCGCACCCGGGACGCGCGGGTCGCGGAACCCTAGCTGCACGCTCCGGAGGACGAGCGGCCGGGGGAGGGACAGCGCCTGACACCAGGCGCCCCTCACAACGGCGGAAGGCAACCCCCCCGGGGACGCCCTTCCGCCACCCCCACAGCGAGCAACGCCGGCCCGCAAGGGCGCACGCTGTGGGGCTGGTGCTGGGTCCACATGCCTACATCAACCGCGCCCGGGACACACGGGTCGCGGAGCCCTGGCTGCACGCTCCAGGGGACGAGCGGCCGGGAGAGGGACAGCGCCTGACACCAGGCGCCCCTCACAACGGTGGAAGGCACCCCCCCGGGGACGCCCTTCCGCCAGCCCCACAGCGAGCAACGCCAGCCCACAAGGGCGCACGCTGTGGGGCCGGTGCTGGGTCCACACGCCCGCACCGACCGCACCCGGGACACACGGGTCGCGGAACCCTGGCTGCACGCTCCGGAGGACGAGCGGCCGGGGAAGGGGCAGCGCCTGACACCAGGCGCCCCTCACAACGGTGGAAGGCACCCCCCCCGGGGACGCCCTTCCGCCACCCCCACAGCGAGCAACGGCGGCCCGCAAGGGCGCACGCTGCGGGGCCGGTGCTGGGTCCACACGCCCGCATCGACCGCACCCGGGACACACGGGTCGCAGAACCCCGGCTGCGCGCTCCAAAGGATGAGCGGCCGGGGGAGGGACAGCGCCTGACGCCAGGCGCCCCTCACAACGGTGGCAGGCACCCCCCCCGGGGGCGCCCCTCCACCACCCCCACAGCGAGCAACGCCGGCCCGCAAGGGCGCACGCTGTGGGGCCGGTGCTGGGTCCACACGCCCGCACCGACCGCGCCCGGGACACGCGGGTCGCGGAACCCTGGCTGCACGCTCCGGAGGACGAGCGGCCGGGGGAGGGACAGCGCCTGACACCAGGCGCCCCTCACAACGGTGGAAGGCACCCCCCCCGGGGACGCCCTCCCGCCACCCCCACAGCGAGCAACGCCGGCCCGCAAGGGCGCACGCTGTGAGGCCGGTGCTGGGTCCACACGCCCGCATCGACCGCACCCGGGACACGCGGGTCACGGAGCCCTGGCTGCACGCTCCGGAGGACGAGCGGCCGGGGGAGGGGCAGCGCCTGACACCAGGCGCCCCTCACAACGGTGGAAGGCACCCCCCCGGGGACGCCCTTCCGCCACCCCCACAGCGAGCAACGCCAGCCCACAAGGGCGCACGCTGTGGGGCCGGTGCTGGGTCCACACGCCCGCACCGACCGCACCCGGGACACACGGGTCGCGGAACCCTGGCCGCACGCTCCGGAGGACGAGCGGCCGGGGGAGGGACAGCGCCTGACGCCAGGCGCCCCTCACAACGGTGGAAGGCACCCCCCCCGGGGACGCCCTTCCGCCACCCCCACAGCGAGCAGCGTCGGCCCGCAAGGGCGCACGCTGTGGGGCCGGTGCCGGGTCCACTGCCCGCATCGACCGCGCCCGGGACACGCGGGTCGCGGAACCTGGCTGCACGCTCCGGAGGACGAGCGGCCGAGGAAGGGACAGTGCCTGACACCAGACGCCCCTCACAACGGTGGAAGGCAGCCCCCCCCGGGGACGCCCTTCCGCCACCCCCACGGCGAACAACGCCGGCCCGCAAGGGCGCACGCCGTGGGACCGGTACTGGGTCCACACGCCCACATCGACCGCGCCCGGGACACGCGGGTCGCGGAACCCTGGCTGCGCGCTCCGGAGGACGAGCGGCCAGGGAAGGGACAGCGCCTGACACCAGGCGCCCCTCACAACGGTGGAAAGCACCCCCCCCGGGGACGCCATTCCGCCAGCCCCACAGCGAGCAGCGTCGGCCCGCGAGGGCGCACACTGTGGGACCGGTGCTGGGTCCACACGCCCGCATCGACCGCGCCCGGGACACACGGGTCGCGGAACCCTGGCTGCACGCTACGGAGGACGAGCGCGGCCGGGGGAGGGACAGCGCCTGACACCAGGCGCCCCTCACAACGGTGGAAGGCACCCCCCCGGGGACGCCCTTCCGCCACCCCCACAGCGAGCAACGCCGGCCCGCAAGGGCGCACGCTGTGGGGCCGGTGCTGGGTCCACATGCCCGCATCGACCGCACCCGGGACACGCGGGTCGCGGAACCCTGGCTGCACGCTCCGGAGGACGAGCGGCCGGGGAAGGGACGGCGCCTGACACCAGGCACCCCTCACAACGGTGGAAGGCACCCCCCCCGGGGGCGCCCTCCCGCCACCCCCACGGCGAGCAACGCACCAACGCACCAACGCACCAGCCACGGGACATCCGCACCCCGCCCCCTGCTCTTAGACACAGCGACATAGCAATGGCGGAACCCGCGGCACCACGCAAGACACGCCCCCGATCTCCGACGCTGGACGAAGCACACGAGGTCATCAGGGCGCTGGGACTCAGAGACGGCGAAGGAGACCCCCCACAAGAGGACGCGGGCACAGACTCCGACCTGGAGGCATTACCGGAGCCCCCCGCGGGGGGCGCGCCCGCGGAACCTGCGCCGCCGGCGGGCAGCGTATCCGCGATTTGCCCCGCGTGGAAACGGGGCCATTGCACCGGCGAAGGCTGGTGCCCCAGACAGCACCCCCAGCCCGATGCCGACGACGGAGCGTTGCCCGAGGTGAAACCCGCGGCCGCACACGCCGCCCTACGCTACGGGGTGACGCAGGGCTGGATCCTGGATGAGACCGCGCGCGGCAGCGTGAACATCCAGGAGGCCGTCGACCGCGTCACCCACGCGGGACAGGCGGCGGTGGCCCTGCACACCCGGGGCCGCCACGGTGGACCCGCAGAGGGGATCATTGTGGATCCCTCGGGAATGGTGCTGGTCCTGGCGGCGGACATGGCCCGAGGGGTGCTCCACGTGTCCCGCGTGCGGCGGGCGTGCCCACAGTGGACCATCCAGGTGTACACCCCCCCGCGGGCGTGGCCCTTTTCCACATGGGCGGTGCTCGCCGTCATGTGGCACCTGGCACCAGAGGACGCCCCCACAGGGACCGCGGAGGACATCGCCCGGGACCTCCACACCTGGCCGGCCGACCAGGAATACCCCTGGCGCAGGCCCCGGGGCGGCCTCCCGGTGGCACCAGCAGCGGAGGGGCTCAGCCTCGCGGCAACCCTCCAACGGCACCCCGACAAGTATGCACGCCACTTCCTGCAGACGGGCACGGTCCCGGCCGCCCCGCCAGACTCCGAGTGGCGATGGGACGCAGGGGTGGCGCAACCACTGCCGGGCCCCTGGACCCTCCCGTTGTGGTACTTACCAATGGGCACCTTGGCCCACGCCACCCAGGCCGTCAAGGGGGCCTTCCCGCAGCCGCCCCTCCCCGGCGTGGCCCTGCTCCGCAGCCTGCAGGCGGGGGCTGCCTGGGTACGATGGAGGGAAGGGAAGGGGCGCTCGAGCCCCTATTTCCCCATGGTCCAAGGCCAGGCGCTGATTCATGCCGAGGGCATGGGGACCGTGGAATGGGGGGCGATCGTGCCCGGCACGGCGTGCAGGTGGATCACGGCGGCCGCCCCACAGCCCATGCGGTCGCCGCCGGCGTGCCACCGCCTCCTACGGATGGTCCCCTCATTGGCCCCCCGGCACGCCTTTACAAGGGACGTGTGGAAGGCCGTACTGAGCCACACCAGGGAGTGGCTGACGAACCCGGGTACGCGGTACCCGCCGGGACCGGTGCTCGAACAGCTCACGGCCCCCACACCCGGGGTCCTCCACGCCCTACACAGGGCGTCGGCCCTCACGAAGCAGCTCAACGATGAAGTGCTGGACCTGGCGCTGGAGCCGCTGCGGGTGCTCTACCCGCAGGCACACATCCCGCCCGCGGGCACGTCCAACCGCCTAGGCCGCCTGGGGTTGCAGCGCCGCGTCGAGGCCGCGCACCCAGGAGGCGTGGTGGAACAGTGGCTAACGCTCCGCAATCCGTCCGCCGCGGAGGGCCACTGGTACCTGCACCAGCTCCTCTTCCAGCCACGGGCAGCCCCGGAACACCGCCGGCAGGACCCGTACCACACGCACCCGGAGCGCCGGGGCGCGCAAAACTACCCACAGCCAATCCCGCCCGCCCTCCCGCCGGGGCAGGGCCCGGAGGCGCTACAGCGGGGCCCCCCGCTCGACACCGCCACCACGGTACAGCAGTGGGGAGGCGACGATGCGAGCGGTACCGAACCAGACTGCACGAACTGCGGAGCGGTGGCCTGGATGGCAGCCTGCAGGCACCTCACCCGAGATACCACGGGACTCCGGCAGTACAGACCCACGGACCGCACGGCGCTGGCGTCCGCGGTCGCGGCCGTCACCATGGGTCCAGTGGCGGCGTGGCCGGCGCAGCTGCTGCCCCACGTCCCCTGCCGCGACACGCGGCCCCGACGGCCGGCCGCGACACACGAGCCGACGGCGCCCCTCACGGCGGAGCAACTATACGTCGTCGCGGCGGCTTTGCTAGCAGACGGCGGGGAGAGCTTCGTCCACCACCACGGCCCGGCGCAAATTGCGGGGTGCATACAAGGGCCCCAGCGCGATGCATCAGACCCGTGGCATGCCACACTCCGCGGGCGCACCCGCGTCTGGGGTGCGGGCGATGGCGCACCCCCGCCCGGGCCTAAGCAGGGGGAGGCGCTGGTACTGCAGACGGCAGGATACCAAGCCATCGTACACGGCCACGCCGGAGGGTACCGGTCGCACGTCCTGGCCGGAGGCCGATGGGCGGTCTGGCACAGCACCGCTAGGCAAGGGGCATTCCCGCCCCTGTCCCACGTCGACTGGCGACAGGGGCCCACCCAGGCCTACTACATGTCGGCGGACCCCTGGCCACTGGCGGTCCTGCTGCACACGGTCAGCGCCCCCAACAAGAGGCAGGAACCGGGGTGGGTCAACCCCCCCGCACTGGTGTGGAGCCCCGACCAGGAGGAGCATCTACGGGCCGCGTGGCAGGGAGACGCCATCAGGGCCACGGACGTCCCGGACCTCCACGCGGGGCCCATCACGCACGCCCGCCCAGCGGCTACCCTGGCGGTGGCCCAACGGGGGCAGCAGAACCCACAGTGGGTGGTCTGCATGTTCAGCCCGGCGGACGCGCACGTCGTCGTCTGCGACCCTGAACGCCTGCCGGGGCCCGAAGCCGTGATCCGCGTGGCAGACTGCACACGCATGATCATCAAGGCGCTGCGGGAGGGCGAACACCACGCCCTCCTGCTCCAGGTCAGGCTGAAGGACAACGCCCGGGCGGCGAGGCCGGGAGTGTGGCCGGCAGCGGCGCACCCCGCCGACCTGGAGCTCCAGCTGGCGGTCCCGACCACGGTGTACCACTGGCTACAGGCCTTCCACGACCTGCGGTGGAGGAGCAAACCCGACCGCCAAATCGGCTCCACGCACTGGCAAACGTGGCTGCAAGCAGACGTGCAGCGCGATGCCATCCGAGGCCTCGGGCCCGCGCCCGCGACGCGAGCCCTCGATGCGGCGGCCCCGGGCCGCACGCTGGCACCACACACGGTGCCGCTGGCCAACCTGCCCTTCGAACCAGCGGCGGAGGGCGCCATTCGGAAGTCGGTGCAGCTCCCCCCGGCGCGAGGGGCCACGGAGCCGACGAAATGCCCCCTGTGTGCGGACAAGTACTACACCAGCGGGGCGATGCACGAACACCTGGCGTGGCACGCGGTGCACGCTGCGGCCCCGGCGGACGGCAAGGAGGCGGCCGCCAACATCCTGCAGGGGAGAGCACGGAGGTCCCCGTGGCACGCCCCGTACACCCGGCGCCCCCCGCCCCAGGCAGCCGACCACGCAGATGGAGGTGAGGAGGCACCCGGAGCGGCCCCGGGGGCCGGCGGTGCGGCCCCACCAGGGCCCATGTCCATCCCCGCGGGGCTGGCCCCCCTGGCCCCCCTGACTCCCCCGGTCCCCCGGGCCCCCTTGTGGGCCCCGCTGGGAACGGGCTCAGCGGATGCGGCGCACCCAGATGCCCTGGCGGCACCAGCGAACCCGGCGGCGATGCCGACGCGGGATAGCTGACTCCAGGAGGACACGACGGGCGACGCCCTGTGGCTCCTCTCGTGGAACCTGCGCAACGGCCTCGTGCCGCCAGACCGGTCCCTCCGGGACACACTCCGGCGGCGCAGGGGGCCGGCGGCCTGCACCGACAAGGAGCACCTCATCACCGGCATGCTGCCCCAGGAGGGGGGCTTTGCCATCATGCTCCAGGAAACGGGGATCGCCACCAGGGCGCAGGAGATGCACGTGGCCGCGGCGCTCCGGGACAAGGGGTACACCGCCTACTTCAGCAGCCGGCTGGCGGAGACGGGGGCCACCTCCACCTCGAGAGGGGGGGGCCTCCTCACCGCGGTCAGCAGCAAGTACGTGGCGGAGCACGAGGTGCTCAGCTTCACGGAAATTGTCCCCGGGAAAGCCGCGGCCCTGGAGATCCGCACGGACGGGGGAGGCCTCACCCTCATCAACGTCCACGGGCCGCAGGCAGGTTGCTCCCCGTGGGCGGGACGGGCGGCGTTCTGGGCCGACATACAAATGTATGCCACGGCACGCAGCCTCGGCGGGAGACACCCGGTGATCATCGCCGGTGACACCAACATCTACATGGATGTCCCCGCCAACCCGGCCACGGAGCATTTCCGAGCGGGCTGGGAAGCCTGCGGCTTCCGAAGAGCCGCGGCGGGCGGAGAGGAGGACATGACCCCCACGCTCCACCCGTCCCAGCACAGGGTGGACACTTTCCTGGTCAACGAGCCCCTCCTGCCGTGGTCCCTGCGGGAGAGCGTCTGGGCTCGCGGCATGGCACACCCCCAGGTGGTCGGCT
Organism: Eutreptiella sp. 'Long Island Sound 2002'; assembly: GCA_964036045.1. Lineage (NCBI taxonomy): Eukaryota > Euglenozoa > Euglenophyceae > Eutreptiales > Eutreptiaceae > Eutreptiella > Eutreptiella sp. 'Long Island Sound 2002'. Next base: position 18,538,105 of record OZ038398.1, on the reverse strand, counting down.
CGGACCACCTCCCGGTCCGCCTGGCCCTGCCGGGCCTCCTCAGCGCAGCGGGGCACGCGGCGATGCCCACCCCCTACAGCCACACGGAAGGCCGCCTCCTCCCGTACGACGCCGAGGCCGCGCCTGTCCAACACTGCCTGTGGGCGGCGGTCACCGCCGCGCAGGATGAACCCTCACTGGCGCCCTGGCTGGGTCCCGCAGAGCAGCACGACTACGGGTCCATGCCCGCGGCTGCGGTGGGCAAGGTGTTCGAACACCTCCACGCGACGCATGACGCCCTGGCGCGCGTGGTGGGACGCCGGCAGCCGTCTCCGGCGGGAACGGACCCGGCGGAGGGGGACCCCCCGGAGAGCGGAAAGCAGCTCCAGGCAGCGGTCCTCCGCTATGACACCCTGGCAGCGCGCGCCCCGGCAGCGTACCAGGCGGACGCGGCCAGGCATGGCGTCCGGTCCGAGGCGGCGCTCCGGCTCACGGAGGAACTGCAGAGTGTGTCGCCCGGGTTCCGCCCGACCACGCAGGGCCAGCTGCAGGAGGAGCTGGAGAGGCAAGCAGCCGCCCTCGAGGAGGACATTCGCCAGCTCCGCGCCCTCCTGGCGGCAGACCGCAAGCGCGCCATCAAGGAATTCTGGCGCCGCCACGCCCCCGACATCGCCCAGCGGTGGAAAGCCGTGCGGGGAGCCATAGAGGTAGAGGCCCCAGGCCCGTCAGGCCTCTGGAACGTGCGGGTTCCCAACACCCAAACGCTCCTCACGGAGGCCCACGACGTGATGTTCGCAGTTCGCGCCTTCTGGCGAGAACTGTATGACAAACGCCCGGTGGACCTCCCGGGTTTCCAGGCGGTCCTCGGCCGCCACGTCCCCCGGGTCCCTGAGGGAGCCTGGACACAGGTCCAGCAGTACTCCATGCAGGACCTGAAGTCCGCCCTGGACAAGGCCGATGGCAAGGCCCCAGGCCCCAACCACGTGGAGGCCCGCTTCATCAAGGCCCTCCCGGCACCCGTCCAGTGGCTCCTGGTCCACTCCTACCGGGCCATCCTCCGCGGCGCCCCGCCACCGATGCACTGGAGGGACGCGCACATCTGGCTCAGCCCCAAGGTACCGGGCTCTGCCAGACTGGACGACTACAGGCCCATAGCCCTGGGCCAGCTGGACATGAAGCTGCTCACGGGCCCCCTCACCCAGCGCATCACGGAGGTGCTCACACGGCACGGGGTGGTCAGCGACTGGCAGCAGGGGGCCCTCCCTGGCTCCAACACCGGCCCCCCGCTGTTCATGGCGCAGCGGCAGCTCCAGCGGGGAAGGCCCAACTACGTCTTCTCCTTCGACGCCCGCAAGGCCTTCGACACCGCCCCACACGGCGCCCTCCACCTCATCCTGCGCCACCTCTCCGTGCCGCCGGACGTCATTGACCTCCTGCTCTTCCTCCACACGTGCGCCAGGCTGCGCATCGTCACGGCACACGGGCTAACGCAGCCCGTCTACATGCTACGCGGCGTCCGGCAGGGCAACCCCGAGAGCCCCCTGCTGTACGCGCTCCTCCTGGAGCCTCTACTCAGGGCACAGGGGCACCGCCTGCGCCCGCCGGGAGGAGCCGAGCACGGCCTCATCCAGGCCTATATCGACGATTTGCTGGTGGTGGCCCACACGCTGCAGCACTTCGTCGAGGGCGTGGAGGCGGTGGCCGCGTACCTGGGGATGATGGGCATGGAGCTCAACCCCCGCAAGTGCGCCATGGCCACCACGGAGGGGGTCCCGGGCCTGCAGCTACGCCTCTGCCCCCACCTGGAAAACCCGTGGCACTGGGTACCAGCGGCGGACTCCGTCCCCTACCTGGGACTCCAGCTGCAGCCGGACGGGGAGTTCTCCCTGCAGCGCAAGCACCGGCTACGCCTGGCGGCAGTGCACCACTGGTGCCTTAACACCCTCGCGCCACCGAAAGTGGTGCAGGACGTCATCCTGGCGATCCTCGGAGGGGTGACGCAGTACGTCGCCCCTTTCATCGCCGACGACTCCGACACTGCACGCCACCTGGACCACATCACGGTCCAGGTCGCGAAGGACAGGGCGCGGTACGCCTTCGACGCCTCGCGGGACAGCCTGCAGGATGACCGGACCCTGGGGCTTACACGGGTGCCCACGCGGTGCCAGCAGGCGGCGGTGGCCCTCGTGGGTACACTCGTCCACCACCGCGCAACCTCCGTGCGCGCGGAGGTCACCAAGATGTTCTGGGAGATAGCCGGCGCGCACGGAATATGCCCTGAGGTGCACTACCCCGTCCCGGAGTTCGCAACTCTGGCGGGAGGCGACTGGGTCCAGCGCATACCCCGGGCCCTGGCCGCCCTGGGAGTGGGGCTGTACAACCCCATCGAGTGCCCCAGGGCGGCTCATGTCCAACTACAGTCCCCGCCAGGCAAAATCGTCACGCTGCGCACCGCCAAGCTGCGACACCGCGACACGTGCCGCCTGACGGTGCCACACGCAACGCCGTGGCATGGGCACCACGGGCCACGCCACCCCTTCCCCGACAACGACGATCCGTGGCCGACGGCGGTGCGGGAGTGCCTCGACCAATGCGCCGATGAACACCTCCATTACTGCCGCCATGAGCAAGGGCCCACCAACCACCCCGGGTGGCGCGATGCCCTGGCCCACCTCTTCCACACCACCGGCACGCGGGACCCCCGCCTGAGACTCGTCCACCCCACGAGGGCTAAGCAGGACGCCCACACCGGCCCACGGGTGACCCCAGACGGCCTGCACCTCCACGTCGGGGGCTACCGCCGCCGGAACGGCCTGTCCCCCCCCACGCGGGGGGCGGCGTACCACCCGCCGGCGGCCCTCATGTACATCCTCCGCGACGTACTCGCGGAAAGCGAGCACCAAGAGCCCAACGCGGACGTGGCGTGGCCAGAGCCCTTACGCCCCCGGCCCCACGCGCCGACGCCGTTGTGGCTGGTGACCACAGACGACCAGTGCACCCAAGCGGCGGGACAAGCGCAGCTCCGGGCCGAGTGGGTGATAGTGCAAGTGGGGGCAGGCCAGCCCGAACCCCGTGGACTCCCCCGTGGCACCGCCCTACTGGTGGCTACGGGGGTGCCGCACGACCCACACATGGCGGTGCACGCGCTGGAGGACCGTCCGGGGGACACAGGACACTTGGTGGTACACCAGCGCGGAGGCCCGGCGTGGCTCAAGGAACATGTGACGGCGCTACGGTCCTGGGCAAGCACCATCGCCGGAGCGGAGATCCGGCTGCACGACCACCCGGCGATCAGCCCAGGCGACACCAGGGCGCTGAGCATGGACCAACTGACCCACAGCCACCCCGACGTCCGGTGGCACTCCACCGACCTCAACGCGGGGTGGCTCAGCCCCACCGGATACTACTGGATCCCGGAGGCCTGGGGACACACCTCCTCTGACGCATCCGGGGGCGGACCCTGCAAACACGCCACCAGCGTCGCTCTCGCCGCCGACCTCACCCGCACGTGGGCGGTGGCCATCTCGGGCACGGTGCCTGACGGAGAGGGGGTGGCCGCCTCCCTCCCCCTACATTACGGTGCACACAGACCATGGGTCCACACGGTGGACGCCGAGGTCATCCTCCACCTCCTACGGCACGCAGATCGCGAGCGAACCACGGGGGTCCCCGCGGGCGCAGCGAAGGTGGTCAACCAGATGCCCCTGAGGTGGCTCCGGGACGGCCTGTGCGCGCGGGGGCAACACGCCGGGCACCCGTTCTGGTACGTCCGAGCCACCTCGCACCACAGTGACGCCCTACTGCACAAGGCGGACTGGGCGGCGTCCCAGGACACCGTCTTGCAGAACACGCCCCCGGACCCTGGCCACGCCCAACTCATCGTCGCCGGCCGTGACGGCCATCTCGATCTACGGCCCCCCACGATGCGGGTGCTCGGCGAGGTCGCACAACGGGCGCAGACGGACCATGCGCTGACGCACCGGGGACACACACCTCTGGGCGCGGCCCACGCCACGGCCTACGTCCACGCCCGGGACCTCACCGCGGCGGCCACCAACCGCCGGGCGCTGCGGGCCCGGGACGGCCACACGCCGGTGCAGCGCAGGCTCCGCGTCCGGAAGGAGCGGCTCTCCGGCGTCGCCATCCTCCCGCAGCCGTGCCTTTTCTGCGGCGGCCCGGAAGAGACCCCGGTGCACATGCACGTGGGCTGCACCCACTCGCGGCTCCTCTGGCCCCACTACCGCCAGGCGGTGCACGAGGCGGCCCGCCACCTCCCACCTGGGGACAAGGCCCTGTGGGTGGCCTCGTGGCGCTCCGCAGGCGCCACGTGGACAGAGGTGTTCTGCTCCGGACTGGTGCCCGAGGACGCGGAGGCGCAGCTCCGCGCCATAACCCGATACGACCCGCCGGGAGGGACCTCGGTGGACGACTTCCTCCACCACATGCTCCGGCTAGGGGACTTCGCGTGGGAGCTTCGCAACCACCGGCTGGAGCAACTCCTCCGCGACCCCCTAAGCGCGGCGGCCCGGGCGCACCGGTGGCTCACTGCGGCGGAGGGCGACCACCCTCCCCCTCCCCCGCGCCCTGACAAGGACTTCGTAGCCTCCCTCCGTGTTGTGAATGGCACTCTGGAGTGCCCACTCCAAGAGGGCCCCCACCCGTATCAGGACCTGCCGGGGGGGTTCTCGAGGCACCTGCAAGACGCCCTTTTCCCACCGTGGATCATCGGGCGCGGCTCCATGACCGCATGGGAGGCGCGCATCGTGGGAGAGGAGTGGGCGCGGGAGTGGGGCCGGTGGTGCGCCGCCACGCGCGCCCCGGAGACCCCTGCGCAACGATACGCCGCCATCCCGCTCCGGGGGTGGGGGCCGGACACCCGGCCGAGACCCACCATGGTCCGAGGGGCGGGACCTGACCACCCGTGGGACGCGGCGACAGGGGGATGGCTGCAGGCGGCCCCAGGGCCGCAAACGGGATGGGCTGGGGACGTATCCTCACTCGTCAGGACGCCCGTCCCGCCCCGCATCGTCCTTCACACTGCCAACGTGCTCCGGGCCACGGAGATACGCACGTGGAGACACGCTGCGGCCACCGTCCGGTGGCAACCCCCAGAGGACGGGGCCACCCAACTCACCGTGGCGCACTTCAAAGCGGGGGGGCCGGTATACGACGACGCCCTGTCCCGGCTGGGCGACACACAGGGGCCCTTGCTCCTCATGTTCCCCACCGGTATCGCAGCCGCGCTGCGCCAGGAGCTGGACGGCTGCGAAGGGCTGCGAGTGGGGTGGGAAGCGGTCGCGGACGGCACCCTGCTGGCCCTCCTCCACAGGGACACCGCGAACGGGTGCCAATGGGACGCGCTGACGCCCCACCTCACCGGGCGCCACGTGTACATGGCGAGCCCCCACCAGGGGCACCCCCGCCCGTCGTGGGACGACCTCATCGCCGCCTTCCACGACCACGGGATCCTCCCCGGCGACACGTGGCAGGAGGTCCAGCGGAAGACGCTTGGCAAGGACTACCGGCGCCGCGTCCGCGCCCGCTTGCTGGAGATCCGGGACCCCCTCCGACAGAGGTGGGACGACCTCTGGCTCCGCCATCTCGACCCTTGGTCGCCGCCCTCCCACCTCCCGCACACCTGCCGACTCTGCGGAGAGTGTGACACGGTGTCCTCCGCAGCAGCGACAGGCGCCAACAGGTGCGAGCGGTGCACCCAGGTAGCCGCGTGCCCCTGGCCCGAACCTCCCGCAGGTCCGCGCAGGCGCACAGAGGAGGAGGCCTTGCGCCGGCGCATCGAGGGGGCACACACCCCCTCACACGAACAGGCGGGCCCCGCGGGCGCTGCCCTTCTATGGATCCACGTGCACCTGCGGGACCCCACATCCATTGCGCACCTGTCGCACGTGTTCGCCCCCTAACCCCCACCCGCCGCCGCCCTTTGCAGAGCCCGCAGCACCATGCCACGCCGACGGGGGGATGGGCCGGGGCACGCCAGGGCCCGCCGCAGAGCGCAGGAGGCGGCCGTCCGGGGCCTGGTGGCGGACGCGGTGGCGGAGGCAAAAGGAGCGCACGCTGCCGCACGGTGCGACCTGGAGGGCAGTGCGAGGGCCTTCCTCAACAAGACCGCCCTCCCGGCCGTCCGCGCCCTGAACGGAGCGGGAGCCCCTACGTTGCTCCCGGCAATGCACCGGATCGTGAACGCCGTCCGGCCGGGGCTCATCAGCCCGGAAGCGGCCCTCTACGGGCACTGGATGGAGTGGCGCGAGTCCAATCGGTCGGGCCGGCCCCTGTCCATGGGGGACGCCCTCCGGCTGACGGGAGCGGGGTCTGCCATGTCCCTCCGCAGTAGCGCCCCAGCCCTGCTGCACGCCCTCAGGACGCGCTACCCCGGGGACGCGGCCCCGTACCTGAACCAGGCGCGGGCCACGTACCCGGGGGGAGTGTCCGAGCTGGATGCGGCGCTCCACCTTCTACACCCGCCGGACGAGGACCTGGAGGTGGGCGAGGTCACGGTGTTCGTGGAAGGCGCGGGCGAGGCGTCCGCCCGCCCCCGGCCGACCAACCCGGTGTATGACGGCACCGGGCCTACCCCCCCGTACGCCGTCGTCTACGAGGCATTCCCCAGGGAGCCCACTTGGTGCCCCGCCCTCCCACCGGCGACGCACGCGCCCCGCGGCTGGGCTAACCCAGACCTGTCCCCCCCCCTCTCCAGGACCAGGGGTGCCCACCACAGGGGGCAGGTCCTCTGGCAAGAGTGCCCTGGCACCCCCCTCCTCCTCCTCGTCGTCGCGTCCCGCGGGGGCTCGGGGCGGATCCTGGGGATCACCCCCACCCACCTCTATGGGGCCACACCTGTACCCCGCCCCCCCCTCCCGGCGCCCGCGGCGCGGGACGGAGTACACACCTTCCTGCGCACACAGGAGGTCACCGCCGTTACGGGGGTCCATCTGGTGCGGCTGCCCCCGGCACCGCTCGACGACCCCCGGGGGCCCAGGGCCCTGAGCCCCGTCCCAGACTGGGAGCTGTGGCGCGACGCGTGGGCCGCGTGGCTCCCCCGCCTCCCCTCCCAATGCCGGTGGATGGCCGCGGACCCCCGGCCATGCGGGGCTGACGCCGCAGCCGGCCCCCCACCCCCTCCCCCCCCCCCCCCCGCAGAGCACCACACGGCACTGCCCACGACACGGCACTGATGCACCAGGAGGTAGTGGGAGGGGCGCGCCTGCCACCACGCATGCCTACCAGAGTGACAGTAATGGCAGACTCCGATGGGTCCCTCGGGCGGGACGACCGCCACCACCGCCGGTCCCGCTCCCGCTCCCCCGTCTCCTCCCCAGAGTGGACGGGGGAGACCCTCGCGGAGCGCGAGGAGCGGAGGCTGGCGGAGGCGGCGGTGGTCGGACCGCCGCTGCCGGCCCGGGAACCTGGGCCAGCCGAGACGGCCGCCCCCGCCGCCCAAGCGGCCAGCCCCGCCGCCCCGCCCCGCCCTGACGCGCAGGAGGCGGAGACCGCGGCGAGCCACGCCGCGGCCCCGGCCGCGGCCCCCGGCACACCGCCGGCAAGGGGGGCAGCGCAGGAGAGCAAGCAGGGCGCAAGAGGGGTTGCGACGGGCCCTGCACGGGCCGTGGGCGCCTCGCCGACGGCCGCCGCGGCAGCAGCGAAGACCGAGAAGGATGCGCGAGAGTCTGCGACCGCGGCCACGGGCGCCTCGTCGGCGGCCGCCGCGGCAGCGAAGGAGAGTGCGGAGGGCGCGAGAGGGGCTGCGGCCCCTGGCACGCCGCGCAAGCGGGGGAAGAACCCCGCACGGGCCGCGGACGCCTCGCCGGCGGCCGCCGCAGCAGCGGCAGTGGGCAGGGAGAGCGAGAAGTACCGCGCCCACGCCAACCCCGCCCACACCCACACCAGCCCCCCCAAGCCGTACCCCCCCAAGCCCTTCCCCCCGGGGCGGGAGCGGCATGACCGCCCCCCGAAGCGCGAGCGCTCACCGCCGGGCGTCACGCTGCCGCAACTGCAAAGGCAGCGGGACGCCCGGCGAGTGGTCCAGGAAGGGCGCAGCGGCGAGGGGGAGGGGAGCGGCGGACGGAGTGACAGGCAGGGGGCAGGGGAGGGGTCGGGGCACGGGAAGGGCGCGCGGGAGCGCGGGCAGGAGGCCCAGGTGCAGGGGACGGAGCGAGGGGTGGTGGGAGAGCGAGCGGGCCGGGGCGTGGTGGACGAGAGGCGGGACCCGCGACGCGGGCAGGGGGTCGGGGAGGGGCCAGGGCACGGGAAGGGTGTTCAGGGGCGCGGGCAGGGTACCCAGGCGCAGGGGGCTGGACAAGGGGGGATGGGAGAGCGAGCGGGCCGGGGTGTGGGGGACGAGAGGCGGGACCCGCGACATGGGCACGGGACCGGAAAGGGGCCCAAGGGCAAGGGCAAGGGCAAGGGCAAGGGCCCCAAGGGACAGGAGGGACGGGGCACGGGAGCCCAGGGGGGAGGGCGGGGCGGGGGGAGGGGGGCAGAGGGCGGGGCACCCCCGCAGCCGGAAGTGCAGCCGGTGAGGTGCATCCCCCCCGGCATCCAACAGATGCCGGCACACCACACCTACCACCACCACCACCACCACCACCACCACCTCTACAACATCGACCCTGACGCCGGCGAGCTCATCCCCCCCCAACCCCCACGACACCAGCACCAGCAAGCCCCCCCCGCGCCGAGGGCGGAGCCGGCGCGGGTGGCCTCGGCGGAGGGGGGACGGGGCGTGGCATCGGCGCCGCAGGTGCAGGAGCAGCGAGGGGGGCCGGCACAGGGGGCGGAGGAGAGCCGGCCGTGGAACGTGGACTGGGGCGCAGTCCCGGACCCGCTGGGGGGGGAGACCCTCCCTCTGGTGGGGGAAGTGTACGGGTGGTTGTGCTGGGCCAACCAGGGGACCTCCAGGAGGTCGCGGAACCGGCCCTTCGATGCCGTGCTCCTCCGGAGGGACGGAGGACACCGGGAGGCACCCCCGGGGGGGTGGGCGGCACCAGGGGACCACGAGAGGGTCCTCAGGTCAGTGATCCGGGCGGCGTGGCCCGACAGGGAGCCGACGTGGCCGGCCTTCCTGGAGGGGGGGGCGGTGCTCCGCATCACGGATGCGGACGCCAACAACTGGCTCCCCCGGGCTCTGCGTAGCGCCCTCGCCCACTGGCGCTACCGCCGGCACAACCCGCCGCCGCCGCAGCCCCAGCCCCCACACAAGCGGCGGCGCAAGTGAAGGCCCAGACGGCGGGCACGGGAGGGGGGGATGGGCCCCCTGACCCACGCCCCCCCCACGGTACGGCACGACGTGCGGGGATGCGCCGCCACCCGCGGGAGGGAGTGCGGGGGCGCCAAGCGCGGGGAGGAACCGGCTGCCCCGCAACCTGCTAACCACTGGCCGCTAACCATCAGCCACCCCCGGCCGGCCGGCGCCGCGCGGCAACGGCCGGGGAGGAGAGGGCCCCGGCGAGGGCCTGCGCGGGCATCCAGCTCTCGGTAGGGGCTGGCCCCCGGGACCGGGGCCGCCATGCCGCCCCCGCCCCCCCCCAACGTGCACGACGGAGCAGGAAGGAGGCCGCGCCCCACATGACCCTCCCGTAACCACAGCCCGCTCCGAGGTGACGGAGGGAGGGTGTCAAGTCAGATGAGGCCCCCAGGGGGGCGGTCCACGGGCCGCCCCTCACCCCCCCCACCACGGGGCGGCACTTCAGCCCCGACCGCAAGCGCGCGCCGGAAGGGAGAGCACCGGCGACACGGAGAGAGCCGGGAAGGAGTACCACAGGCCGCCGCCTGGAACGAGAGCAGGGAGGCCGCGGCGCGACACCCCCCCCCCCCCCCCGCCCCCCCGCCGGCCCGCCGGCCGCAGGGGCCCCGGCCCCCACCCCCCGAGGCTGAAGGGACGGACCCCCCCGCCCGAGAGGGGAGCCGGAGTGTGACCCGCCCCGACGCCCCAGCCGCCGGCTCCAATGGGGGCCGCGAAGAGCAAGTGGGCCCGCGCCTGCGCACCGGGACGCCGCGCAGATCGTGCCCAGAGAAGCCGGGTGGGCGCGAACCGGAATGGTATGGGTGGCCACGCCCCCCATGGACAGCACGACGCCAAGGGACGCCCGCTTTGTTACCTACCCAGGGAAGGCGGCCCCGCAACCCGCTAACCACTGACCGCTGACCCTCACGGCCACCCCCGGCCGGCCAGCGCCGCGCGGCAACGGCCGGGAAATGAGGGGCCCCAGGGAGGGACTGCGGGAGGATCCGGCACTCGGTAGAGGGGGGCGGGGGAAGGGCGCGACCCCCCTGGCCGATGGCTGGCCCCCGGGGCTGGGACCGCCAAGCCGCCCCCCCCCCCCCCCTTTTTTTTTTTTTTTTTTTTTTTTTTTTTTTTTGGCCGACAGGGGGCATCGCCAGGGAACCGGAGGACCCCCCCCCACTCCCCCCCCCCCCCCTCCCACACAGGCCCGGGAGCAGGCGGGGTGGCCCCCCCCCCCCCCCGCACCCACCCCAGCTGGGGAGCCACAGGCGCGGCCCTCCGCCCCCCCAGGGCCGGGGGGGCGCCCCCACCCACAGGAGGAACGGCGACACGGTAAGGGCGGCGGCGGCTGGACCTGCCCCCACGGACCCAAACCGGCGTGCCGGAGCAACGCGCACAACGGAGCACGAAGGAGGCCGCGCCCCACATGACCCTCCCGTGACCACAGCCCACTCCGAGGGGAAGGAGGGGGGGTTTGCAGGTCAGCCGGGGCCCCCAGGGGAGCGGTCCACGGGCCGCCCCTCACCCCCCCCCGCCCCGGGGCGGCACGTCAGCCCCGACCGCACGCGCGCGCCGGAGGGGAGGGCCAGAAAGGGGTACCACAGGCCGCCGCCCGGAACGAGAGCGGGGAGGCCGCAGCGCGACACCCCCCCCGAGGCAAGGGGAATGGGCCCCCCCACCCGAGAGGGGGGCCGGAGTGTGACCCGCCCCCCCCGCTCCGGCCGCCGGCCCACAAGGGGGCCGCGAAGAACAAACGGGCCCACGCCTGCGCACAGGGACGCCGCACAGATCGTACCCGGAGAGGCTGGGTGAACACGAACCGGAGTGGTATGGGGGGCCACGCCCCCCATGGACGGCGCAACGCCAGTGACGCCCGCTTTGTTGCCTGCCCAGGGAAGGCAGAGGGACGGAAAGAGACAGAGCGACCCCCCGCCCTACAGTCAGTCGGCGACCCGGTGGTGCTACTGCCCGCCTCTTACCCCAGTGCACATCAGTCGGCGATCCAACGCACCCCACCCAGCCCCCTCCCCAGTCCCGACCCCGTGCGCGTGGACTGCACGTGGACGGCGCACAGCCCCACCCTCAAGGCAGGATACATAGCCGACGACACCCCTCAGCGGCGTAAGAGACTCCCGCGGACGAGGGCACCCCCCCGGGGACGCCCAGCCGCCGCCCCCGCAACCCCAAGCCAAGTAGGGGGGAACCGGGACCGGACCGCCCCCCCCCAAGCACGCCAGACGGAGCACGGGACCGGGGCAGGACACGCGGAGGGGCACGGACCACATGGAACGGCCCTACCAGCGCCCAGTGCCGGGACCACGCGAGATGCGCGCGCCACACCACCCAGCGGGGAGCGGACACCGCGAGAGCGCGAGCGCACACACACGAAAAGGACACGCGGGGACCACCAGAAGGGCAACCGGACCGAGCGCGCGGAACGCACAGACCACCTGGAATGGCGTACCAGCGAGCGAGGGTAAGGGACACCCGGACGGGACGGCCCGCCACACGCAACGCGGGATACGCGGGGCGGGAAGGGGGAAGAAGGGGAAACACAACACCAGGTACCGGCCCGAACCCCCCCGAACCGGCCGCGAGCGCCGCGCACACACAGACGGGACACTGCACCCGCCAAGGCAGTAGTGACGCACAGCGCCACGCCCCAACCCCTAGGCTAGGCAGCCACCGCGCCAGCCCAAGGGGGTCCCACTGGCGACAAGCCAGTAGCACGGGCCCGGCGGCGCCGGTGCCCCGGGCGACCACGCATTAGGGGGGCGACGCAGTGGGTAAGCGCCCGCGGCCACGGCTGCGAATTGATGCACTGACCGGGGAGTGGCGAAACGGGGACGCCGGGGAAGGACGGGGCTCCGAGCTCTGTGAACCCGGGGGACTCCGCCACCAGGCAGGAGGTGCGTCTTGGAGGGCCCCCCACTAGGACCCGGTGGGGAGGATATCACCTGGCCCGACCAGGTGGCCCCCCGGGGCCGAAAGGCGTCTAGTACCCGCAAAATCAAACCTCAAACCTCAAACCTCTGGCAGAGCCCGGTACCTTGGGGCTGAGCCAGATGTGCGCGTCCCTCCAGTGCATCGGTGGCGGGGCGCCGCGGAGGATGGCCCGGTAGGAGTGGACCAGGAGCCACTGGACGGGTGCCGGGAGGGCCTTGATGAAGCGGGCCTCCACGTGGTTAGGACCCTGGGGCCTTGCCATCGGCCTTGTCCAGGGCGGACTTCAGGTCCTGCATGGAGTACTGCTGGACCTGTGTCCAGGCTCCCTCAGGGACCCGGGGGACGTGGCGGCCGAGGACCGCCTGGAAACCCGGGAGGTCCACCGGGCGTTTGTCATACAGTTCTCGCCAGAAGGCGCGAACTGCGAACATCACGTCGTGGGCCTCCGTGAGGAGCGTTTGGGTGTTGGGAACCCGCACGTTCCAGAGGCCTGACGGGCCTGGGGCCTCTACCTCTATGGCTCCCCGCACGGCTTTCCATCGCTGGGCGATGTCGGGGGCGTGGCGGCGCCAGAAGTCCTTGATGGCGCGCTTGCGGTCTGCCGCCAGGAGGGCGCGGAGCTGGCGAATGTCCTCCTCGAGGGCGGCTGCTTGCCTCTCCAGCTCCTCCTGCAGCTGGCCCTGCGTGGTCGGGCGGAACCCGGGCGACACACCCTGCAGTTCCTCCGTGAGCCGGAGCGCCGCCTCGGACCGGATGCCATGCCTGGCCGCGTCCGCCTGGTACGCTGCCGGAGCGCGCGCTGCCAGGGTGTCATAGCGGAGGACCGCTGCCTGGAGCTGCTTTCCGCTCTCCGGGAGGTCCCCCTCCGCCGGGTCCGTTCCCGCCGGAGACGGCTGCCGGCGTCCCACCACGCGCGCCAGGGCGTCATGCGTCGCGTGGAGGTGTTCGAACACCTTGTCCACCGCAGCCGCGGGCATGGACCCGTAGTCGTGCTGCTCTGCGGGACCCAGCCAGGGCGCAAGGGAGGGTTCATCCTGCGCGGCGGTGACCGCCGCCCACAGGCAGTGTTGGACGGGCACGGCCTCGGCGTCGTACGGGAGGAGGCGGCCCTCCGTGTGGCTGTAGGGGGTGGGCATCGCCGCGCGTCCCGCTGCGCTGAGGAGGCCCGGCAGGGGCAGGCGGACCGGGAGGTGGTCCGAGCCGACCACCTGGGGGTGTGCCATGCCGCGAGCCCAGACGCTCTCCCGCAGGGACCACGGCAGGAGGGGCTCGTTGACCAGGAAGGTGTCCACCCTGTGCTGGGACGGGTGGAGCGTGGGGGTCATGTCCTCCTCGCCGCCTGCCGCGGCTCTTCGGAAGCCGCAGGCTTCCCAGCCCGCTCGGAAATGCTCCGTGGCCGGGTTGGCGGGGACATCCATGTAGATGTTGGTGTCGCCGGCGATGACCACCGGGTGCCTCCCGCCGAGGCTGCGTGCCGTGCCATACATTTGTATGTCGGCCCAGAACGCCGCCCGTCCCGCCCACGGGGAGCAACCTGCTTGCGGCCCGTGGACGTTGATGAGGGTGAGGCCTCCCCCGTCCGTGCGGATCTCCAGGGCCGCGGCCTTCCCGGGGACAATTTCCGTGAAGCTGAGCACCTCGTGCTCCGCCACGTACTTGCTGCTGACCGCGGTGAGGAGGCCCCCCCCTCTCGAGGTGGAGGTGGCCCCCGTCTCCGCCAGCCGGCTGCTGAAGTAGGCGGTGTACCCCTTGTCCCGGAGCGCCGCGGCCACGTGCATGTCCTGCGCCCTGGTGGCGATCCCCGTTTCCTGGAGCATGATGGCAAAGCCCCCCTCCTGGGGCAGCATGCCGGTGATGAGGTGCTCCTTGTCAGTGCAGGCCGCCGGCCCCCGGCGCCGCCGGAGTGTGTCCCGGAGGGACCGGTCTGGCGGCACGAGGCCGTTGCGCAGGTTCCACGAGAGGAGCCACAGGGCGTCTCCCGTTGTGTCCTCCTGGAGTCAGCTATCCCGCATCGGCATCGCCGCCGGGTTCCTTGGCGCCGCCAGGGCATCTGGGTGCGCCGCATGCGCTGAGCCCGTTCCCAGCGGGGCCCACGGGGGGGCCCGGAGGACCGGGGGAGCCAGGGGGGCCAGGGGGGCCAGCCCCGCGGGGATGGACATGGACCCTGGTGGGGCCGCACCGCCGGCCCCCGGGGCCGCTCCGGGTGCCTCCTCACCTCCATCCGCGTGGTCGGCTGCCTGGGGCGGGGGGCGCCGGGTGTACGGGGCGTGCCACGGGGACCTCCGTGCTCTCCCCTGCAGGATGTTGGCGGCCGCCTCCTTGTCGTCCGCCGGGGCCGCAGCGTGCACCGCGTGCCACGCCAGGTGTTCCAGCATTGCCCCGCTGGTGTAGTACTTGTCCGCACACAGGGGGCATTTCGTCGGCTCCGTGGCCCCTCGCGCCGGGGGGAGCTGCACTGACTTCCGAATGGCGCCCTCCGCCGCTGGTTCGAAGGGCAGGTTGGCCAGCGGCACCGTGTGTGGTGCCAGCGTGCGGCCCGGGGCCGCCGCATCGAGGGCCCGCGTCGCGGGTGCGGGCCCGAGGCCTCGGGCGGCATCGCGCTGCGCGTCTGCTTGCAGCCACGTTTTCCAGTGCGTGGAGCCGATTTGGCGGTAGGGTTTGCTCCTCCATCGCAGGTCGTGGAAGGCCTGTAGCCAGTGGTACACCGTGGTCGGGACCGCCAGCTGGCGCTCCAGGTCGGCGGGGTGCGCTGCTGCCGGCCACACTCCCGGCCTCGCCGCCCGGGCGTTGTCCTTCAGCCTGACCTGGAGCAGGAGGGCGGGGTGTTCGCCCTCCCGCAGCGCCTTGATGATCATGCGGGTGCAGTCTGCCACGCGGATCACGGCTTCGGGCCCCGGCAGGCGTTCGGGGTCGCAGACGACGATGTGCGCGTCCGCCGGGCTGAACATGCAGACCACCCACTGTGGGTTCTGCTGCCCCCGTTGGGCCACCGCCAGGGTAGCCGCTGGGCGGGCGTGCGTGATGGGCCCCGCGTGGAGGTCCGGGACGTCCGTGGCCCTGATGGCATCTCCCTGCCACGCGGCCCGTAGATGCTCCTCCTGGTCGGGGCTCCACACCAGTGTGGGGGGGTTGACCCACCCCGGTTCCTGCCTCTTGTTGGGGGCGCTGACAGTGTGTAGCAGGACCGCCAGCGGCCAGGGGTCCGCCGACATATAGTAGGCCTGGGTGGGCCCCTGTCGCCAGTCGACGTGGGGCAGGGGCGGGAAAGCCCCCTGCCTGGCGGTGCTGTGCCAGACCGTCCATCGGCCTCCGGCCAGGATGTGCGACCGGTACCCTCCGGCGTGGCCGTGTACGATGGCTTGGTAGCCTGCCGTCTGCAGTACCAGTGCCTCCCCCTGCTTAGGCCCGGGCGGGGGTGCGCCATCGCCCGCACCCCAGACGCGGGTGCGCCCGCGGAGTGTGGCATGCCACAGGTCTGGTGCATCGCGCTGGGGCCCTTGTATGCATCCCGCAATTTGCGCCGGGCCGTGGTGGTGGACGAAGCTCTCCCCGCCGTCTGCTAGCAACGCCGCCGCGACGACGTATAGTTGCTCCGCCGTGAGGGGTGCCGTCGGCTCGTGCGTCGCGGCCGGCCGTCGGGGCCGCGTGTCGCGGCAGGGGACGTGGGGCAGCAGCTGCGCCGGCCACGCCGCCACTGGACCCATGGTGACGGCCGCGACCGCGGACGCCAGCGCCGTGCGGTCCGTGGGTCTGTACTGCCGGAGTCCCGTGGTATCTCGGGTGAGGTGCCTGCAGGCTGCCATCCAGGCCACCGCTCCGCAGTTCTTGCAGTCCGGTTCGGCACCGCTCGCATCGTCGCCTCCCCATTGCTGTACCGTGGTGGCGGTGTCAAGCGGGGGGCCCCGCTGTAGCGCCTCCGGGCCCTGCCCCGGCGGGAGGGCGGGCGGGATTGGCTGCGGGTAGTTTTCCGCGCCCCGGCGCTCCGGGTGCGTGTGGTACGGGTTCTGCCGGCGGTGTTCCGGGGCTGCCCGTGGCTGGAAGAGGAGTTGGTGCAGGTACCAGTGGCCCTCCGCGGTGGACGGATTGCGGAGCGTTAGCCACTGTTCCACCACGCCTCCTGGGTGCGCGGCCTCGACGCGGCGCTGCAACCCCAGGCGGCCTAGGCGGTTGGACGTGCCCGCGGGTGGGATGTGTGCTTGCGGGTAGAGCACCCGCAGCGGCTCCAGCGCCAGGTCCAGCACTTCGTCGTTGAGCTGCTTCGTGAGGGCCGACGCCCTGTGTAGGGCGTGGAGGACCCCGGGTGTGGGGGCCATGAGCTGTTCGAGCACCGGTCCCGGCGGGTACCGCGTACCCGGGTTCGTTAGCCACTCCCTGGTGTGGCTCAGTACGGCCTTCCACACGTCCCTTGTAAAGGCGTGCTGGGGGGCCAATGAGGGGACCATCCGTAGGAGGCGGTGGCACGCCGGCGGCGATCGCATGGGCTGTGGGGCGGCCGCCGTGATCCACCTGCACGCCGTGCCGGGCACGATCGCCCCCCATTCCACGGTCCCCATGCCCTCGGCATGGATCAGCGCCTGGCCTTGGACCATGGGGAAATAGGGGCTCGAGCGCCCCTTCCCTTCCTTCCACCGTACCCAGGCGGCCCCCGCCTGCAGGCTGCGGAGCAGGGCCACGCCGGGGAGGAGCGGCTGCGGGAAAGCCCCCTTGACGGCCTGGGTGGCGTGGGCCAAGGTGCCCATGGGCAAGTACCACAACGGGAGGGTCCAGGGGCCCGGCAGTGGCTGCGCCACCCCTGCGTCCCATCGCCACTCGGAGTCTGGCAGGGGGGGCGGGACCGTGCCCGTCTGCAGGAAGTGGCGCGCCTGCTTGTCGGGGTGCCGTTGGAGGGTTGCCGCGAGGCTGAGCCCCTCTGCCGCTGGTGCCACCGGGAGGCCGCCCCGGGGCCTGCGCCAGGGGTATTCCCGGTCGGCCGGCCAGGTGTGGAGGTCCCGGGCGATGTCCTCCGCGGTCCCTGTGGGGGCGTCCTCTGGTGCCAGGTGCCACATGACGGCGAGCACCGCCCATGTGGAAAAGGGCCACGCCCGCGGGGGGGTGTACACCTGGATGGTCCACTGTGGGCACGCCCGCCGCACGCGGGACGCGTGGAGTACCCCTCGGACCATCAGCAACACATCAGGATATGTACACATGGGGTTAAGACTGGACTGGGGTAAGGGCATCACAGGACAATGGACACTCAGTCCTAACTCGTATCCCAATCCTAGGTCCGACCCTCTCAGTGGCTGGTGGGGGCGGGGGCTCAAACACAACCCATGCCCTGCTCAGTCGGGACCCTGAAACCCTGCCAATAGGGGAGGTGTCCCGCCCAGCCACAGGCGAGTTCCTCGGAACCAAGGCGCTCCAAGGGCAACCTACAGTGGCTCCCGATGCTCCCTTAACGGCAAGTTCCAACTCCCCTCTGAGCCAGAGATATGGCTCCGCCATTATCCCCTAGGAGTTGGTAGCTGAAAATGGGCTGTTTCAGCCCAAACTGAAATTAGCTCAAAAATCCCCAAAATTGACCCCTCGTCCGGACACGCCAGAGGTAGGGACGAGGCAACTGACCCTATGCCCTTCGAGTACGATTTCCCTGGAGCCCTCACCCAACCTGGTTCCCTCTGAGGTCCCGGCATCGGGGCACCACGGCTTCGTCAAGTGGGGTCATGATGCCAAAATCACCAAAATTGGCATCATTCTCACGCGTGGCTCGCCCGGCCAGGGCAAGGCCAATGGCTCAGAGGGTGGGAGACAGGACCTAGGACTCATATCTGAGTGTACAACTTGAAATTAGGTCCGGGCTCCTTATGGGCATAGAGATATGGGGCCGCCAATTGACCACACGGGGGGTTGAAATTGGGGTCCCAAAAGGGGGTCATTTTGGCTGCTCGAAATGAGCCAAAATTCGGGGTGCTCCCAATAGTATATCTCCACGCCGGCTTGGAGATCGGATCTGCCATTCCATACGTGATCCACCGCGAGTCCAACTGAGACTCCCATGCCCTTGGCTCTCAAAGATCTCCATGCCACCTGGCGTGGTGACAATCCCAATTGGGTCCACAAATGCCAAAATGGCAAAATTGCCCACACTCACTTTGGGCTAGCACCTTAACGAAGATTGCTCCGCTTCGCCCACGTGGTGTGTGAACCATGGGGACCAATATACATAACACTCATGTCATATATGGTCCATTGGTCCATGCGTCCGGCTTGCACGGGTGGGCAGAACATAGTGCACGGCGGGCAGCAAAAGTGGAAAATTGCTCAAAATGGCCGAAAATGCGCACACTCATGGTTGGGGCAAATGAGGCACATGCCCGACTTGGACCGGAGTGTGCCATAGGATTGGTATCAAGTCATATGTGTCCAACATATCTTTTGGGCGTCGCCCAACTCCTCCGGTTTCGGGAATGGCAGGGTCGCCAAGTGAGCCCATGATTTGGGATAGTCCCAAATCGCCAACATGGCGGCCACGGTATGCCAAGCCCAAGAGGAGTTATTCGCCGGGTCCAAGATATGTTGGGCACCGAAGTATGTACCCTCATAACATACTTGCGTCATGATGACAATTGACCGCAACGTTGAGATACACGGTCGCCACTTGACATCATGACGGGCCAAAAACGGCAAAATTGACACAAAGACACACAAAAGTGCCTTGAAAGGTGCACAATTATATTATAATATCTTCGGCTTGGATCGTGCAATCAACTAATCCTTCTAAACACAATGACTTGACACCAATGACCTTCGATTCCACATATGTGCTCCACTTGGGGCGCTTTGAAAGGTGACGAGCGCTACTTCCCAAGTGGGCACATGAAAATATGGAAAATGGCAAAATACACACCTTGCTCCCAACGCATCGCTTTGGGATCGCCACACAAGCTTTCCTCCACGAAGGTTAGGCTTGCAATTGATCGCGGGGAGTATGGGGAAGGGGCATGCACAATATGAGGTCCATTGGCGGGCTTGGCTTGGAGCGATGGACCCGCCAAATGGGCACGCAATACAACACATGGCACATACCACATATTGCCCAAAAAGGTAGCTCCCCCCACGATATGTCATGCCCCTCCAAGGGCATAACTTTGTGTCAATCGCTCATAGGAACTCAAGGAGAGTTCCTATGCAACACCAACACTCGCGCGCTACACTCGAAAGTTATCTTAACGCACGCAATACCATGGCCAAAGAGTTACAACGCAAACTCTACCCTCTTGACCATGATCCATTACGCTAGCGCGCACGTGTGGAGACGCAAGGCGTATAATGCTTCCTAAATTACGTCAGGAGTATTGTGAAAACATCCCACGTTTCCTTATTGTCATTCCTCGCAAGCGGCACGAGATATGACCCTCACAAGTGGCCTCACGAATCAACTTTGTTTTGCCCATATCTCTAAGACAAATGGAGGGCAAGACAAAAGGAAAGTTGATTCGTGCATAGGGAAGCACGTAGGTCCACTCGAAAGAGGTCAAATCAAGTGCGGGGATGTCGAAGTCGAAAATCCGATTTCGACATCCTGAAAAATTCGGATTAAGGTTGCGAGTGTAGAATGTGAAAATTGCGGATGCATCAATGCAATTCCTGAAGACTTTAGAGTCTTCGTCACGATTTGCGCTAAAATATCTGTATATAACAGTTAAACTGGCGGTTACGCTAAAGTCGCGAGCTAACCGCCAGCTGTCAAAACAGTGAATATCAGAACGGAAGCGTAAAAATTGACGGAAACAATATGAAAATAAAACCCTGTTGATTCCTGATATTCTGATACATAAATCTCCGCTGGCGGTGCATCGGTTGTCGATGCGGGGCTTTACGGCACGGAACACGCTCCCGCCGGGCTCGCACCGGGCGTCAACGGGCGCCTTCCGTACATGGGATTAGTGGACCGGAGACCGGTCTTCCCTTCCGTACATGGGGTTAGTGGACCGGAGACCGGTTGTATGCCCTAACCTAGCCATGGGGTTCTGGGTACCGCTTCATTCTAACATTATTTGGATTTCTGATTCGTCGATTGGCTGCTGCTGTGTGTGCGCGCGCGCCGTCTTTGGTCGCGCCGTAATGCAGGCCAGCCAATCGAATACCTTTCCAGTTTGGTGCTAATAGTGTTAGATCTATCATGTGGAAATTGGAATCACTTATCCAACCGGAGGAAGACTATGTGACAGCCATAGTACGTACGTTGATCGCTTCTGTGGGCAGTGTTGAGGGAGTACCTCCGGGGGAACCAAGACCGTCCTTATCTCTGCTTGGTGGTATTAGTAGTCACGGCAAAACCTACCAGTCACATGGGGTGTCTTCCGAAGGGGACGAGAGGTGAGACCATGGGAAGCATAGGTAGGCGCACCGCTGGTTGTGGGATACATTGGTTGTTGCCTTGCAATTGGATTCCATTGAGGTGCCACACCATATTTGGTTTTGAGGTCTCATGGATTCATTCTAAGAGTTGACATTGCATTTGTCATTCATGCATGGTTCATTCATGGTGTGACTCAAACTTGGTGGTGCCCACGATTCCATGGTCAAGGTGAACATATAGTGTCTCCTCTCCCCAAGGTGGATTTGGTGCTTTCCCTCACTCTCCCGCTCTCTCCCAATTCATCATACTCCTCAACAGGTAAATTGAGCATTTAATGGCATGTGACCGTTGTCTTTGATCCTTTGAGACTCTTGGGCTCTTTCACTTTTTTTCAAGTGCCCGTGGCTTGGGAGTTATCCAATTAAGACATGCCTTGGTTTTGCCGTCTTGTGGTTACACTCAAGGATAGGCATTGGTTGAGCTTTCGCCACCCTCTCTCCAAGTGCATGCATGCTCTCTTGGGTCAAGGCTAGGCGAAACTCTCTCCTCATGCATGCCTTCTCTCATGGTGGATAGGTAAATCTCTCTCAAAGGGATTTGGTTGGGGAATATCTCTTCTCGGGCATGGTTAGGCAATGCATGTACTCTCTCCGGCTCTCCGGGATGAGACCAACTCTCCATACACGTGCTCTCTTTGGGTGGGATCATCTCTCCATGCACCTGCTCTCTTTGGGTGGAGGTTAGGTCCCATGAGTAGCCCGGGAGGCCATTGGCCTATTGTGTGCTTCTTTGCCAAGAGGTGGATCTCCTTGTCAATGGTGTATTGCTCATTTGCTAATTTTGCTTTAGATTAGATGTTGTTCCTAAGAGCTAACCGGGTCATGGTTTGGTGCCTTTGCTGGTGCGCTTACATGCCCCATGTGACCATGTATGTGCATGTGCACTTCCTTCCCTCATGTTGGCGTAGTCAAGGCGTCCGGAGACTCAAGTGTGACTCATTTGCTCTTTGGGGATGGCCCAACGGTGGTGTCGATCATTTCTTTCCTCTCCTCCACCCCCGGTGAGACCATCCATGTCGACGGGTAGAAGTAGGGTGAATTTTGGTTTACACTTTTGCAAGCATGACTCAAGTCCATAGGATAATGCCCGTGCCCATGAACTCTTCGTCTTTGCATTGCATGTGGTCCGACCGGAAGAGTAGGTTGAGTCTTACTCGCGCTTGTGAATTCTTTTCTTTTTCTTAAGGGTGGACCTTTCAGGAACCATTTGGACCTTTGCCCGTGCTCATCCCGTGACTAGTGGCCCATTTGTACCTCATTTGTGGACCCGTGTTTGACCATTGTTGGACCGTGGCTCATTTGTGGATCATTTGTGGGTTTTTGTGAACCATTGGTAAACTCTTGGTTGGATCATTGTTGGACCTCATTGGATTCTTGGGTCATTTCGTCATTGGGCTTTCAATTGGAATTGTTTGTGTTATTGCCGTGCTCTGAGGGACTTGAGTGCGTTGTGAGCTTGGAAATCTCTGCTGGTTTTATTGTTTGGAAATTTGGTTGGTTGGAAATTGGGAAAGATGGAAGATTCACTCGGTTCAAGTCACCTTGAGGGCGAATTGTACAAGGGGCACGGACCACGTGGAACGGCCCTACCAGCGCCCAGTGCCGGGACCGCGCGAGGTGCGCACGCCACACCACCCAGGGGGGGGGGAGCGGACGCCGCGGGAGCGCGAGCGCACACACACGCAAAGGGCACGCGGGGACTACCAGAAGGGCAACTGGACCAAGCTCGCGGAACGCACAGACCGCATGGAATGGCGTACCAGCGAGCGAGGGTAAGGGACACCCAGACGGGACGGCCCGCCACAAGCAGCGCGGGACACGCGGGGCGGGAAGGGGGAAACGGGAGAGACACAACACCAGGTACCGGCCCGAGCCCCCCGAACCGGCCGCGAGCGCCGCGCACACACGGACGGGGCACTGCACCCGCCAAGGCAGTAGTGGCGCACTGCGCCACGTCCCAGCCCCTAGGCTAGGCAGCCTCTGCGCCAGCCCAAGGGGGTCCCACTGGCGACAAGCCAGTAGCACGGGCCCAGCAGTGCCGGCGCCCCGGGCGACCACGCATTAGGGGGACGACACAGTGGGTAAGCGCCCGCAGCCACGGCTGCGAATTGATGCACTGACCGGGGAGTGGCGAAATGGGGAAGCCGGGGAGGGACGGGGCTCCGAGCTCTGTGAACGCGGGGGACTCCGCCACCAGGCAGGAGGTGTGTCTTGGAGGGCCCCCCACTAGGACCCGGTGGGGAGGATATCACCTGGCCCGGCCAGGTGGCCCCCCGGGGCCAAAAGGCGTCTAGTACCCGCAAAATCAAACCTCAAACCTCAAACCTCAAAATTTCTGTACCTATCGTCGGCCTCTCATTTTCGGATCTCCATTCAAAATTTCATTGTTCCCCAGAGAAAAAATGTTTTAGTTGTGGGTGGGTAGGCCTTCGGGCCTGGGTGCGTGCCCGTGGATAAAAACATCCTTAGTCCCACCCGTCACGCCCCCCTTCACCCACCGATTCTAGGACAGCACCGGCGTCAGCCGCCCCGTCCAGGCCCTGCTCCGCAGCGCTGCCACCGTTGACGACGTCGTGTTGGCGCTGCTTGACTGCGAGCCCCGCGCCGGGGGGCCGGCGCTCGAGCCGCCGGCCCCCGCGCCGCGCCCGGCCAGCCCAGCCAGCGCCCCCATCTTCATCGCCCTCGGGGCGCCCCCCCCCCTTTGCTCCTCCCTCTGGAGCCTCGGCTCCAGCCCGCCCTCCGGCACCCCGCTGTCCCGGCACAGCCCCTGGTTCGTGGGGTCCATTCCCGCTTGTGACCAGTTGTGTGACTCATGTGCTCGAGTTTCAGGGGTTTTGGGCTTCATTTGGCATGCTTGGTCATTTTTGCCAAAATACTGCGTTGAGAATCACCTATGGTGTATGGTCCAATGGGGTGCCAGTGGTTGCATTTTCATAGGTGCAGGGGAGCATACACCGAACCCAAGATCTTTCCAAATCTGTTTACTGGTGTCAGACCTGCCCATGCGGCTTGAATCTGGCCAGTAAACGGCGCCATTATCAGTTTTCACCGACATTTTGGCCATTCACCACACACACGCGCGCGCTCGCTCGCTCGCGAAGCCCCTAGCAGGGATTTGACCGTTTTTATGACCGAACAGTCCAAAACTTTAATGTCGCTTTTCTTCGATTGTGCACCATCCAGACAAGTCATTGGGACCATCGCCATCCGCTTGTGACCAGTTGTGTGACTCATGTGCTCAAGTTTCAGAGGTTTTGGGCTTCATTTGGCATGCTTGGTCATTTTTGCCAAAATACTGCGTTGAGAATCACCTATGGTGTATGGTCCTATGGGGTGCCGGTGGCTGCATTTTTATAGGTGCAGGGGAGCATACACCGAACCCAAGATCTTTCCAAATCTGTTTACTGGTGTCAAACTCGCCCATGCGGCTTGAATCTGGCCAGTAAACGGCGCCATTCTCAGTTTTCACCGACATTTTGGCCATTCACCACACACGCGCGCGCGCTCGCTCGCTCGCGAAGCCCCTAGCAGGGATTTAACCGTTTTTATGACCGAACAGTCCAAAACTGTGTGCAACATTCAAAGGGGGGGCGTGGCAAGCCTCTTTGTTGGTCGCAGGGGCCACAATGTCAGGTATCCATCTTTTTAAACACAAAATGCATGTGCAGCACGCATAGAAAGCACGCAACACTTCGTTGCTACCATTTCAGGGCACCGGGGTGATCCAGAAATCTCTTGGAGTTTTGTGTTTTTCCGGGTGTGTATTTTGTTGAAAATTTTTGGTTCTGTAGCGCACTGGGCAGCCACTGCTTGCATGTGTTAGCCAGCCCTGAGTTTTTGTGAAGTGATTTGGGAGGGGCATGCAACAAATCGGTCTATTGTCCCGTATCACAGCAATTGGTTGCATTAATTGTGATGTTGCTAATGATTAGATTCAAAAGTGTATGTTGCTTTATTATTAAAACCTGGGTGTAAAGGGCTTGATTACTAAATCAGAGTCCCGTGGATTCCGCATAGTCCTGATTGTGGTAGTATTGTTGGCTATGCTTGCTACATAGGAGTACGTTACAACACTATCTCAGCCTCACTCACTGTGGCCCACTCTTGCTGAGACAGCACTGTCCACCATGGGCAAGTGGTGTAAGAGCCTAAGAGCGCGCGCTGAAATCGCGTAAAGAAAACGCCCGATCAGCGACCTGTGTGCGAGACTTCACAGATATTCAACGGGTGACGATTCCATAACAATTAGCGAGCACAGAGCACATAGCACATAACAGGAAAGAGTGAAAGACACCGTTTAGAAAAGTCAACCACCTGAAATTTATCGTGCTTTTCATAGTTTTGAGTCACCCATGGGTGTTTGTTTTTGTAGTCTTGAGTTGCTACCTATGGTTTTCAGTAAATATTTATACCGCATTTGCTTTTGGTGCATAGACAATTTCGTTTTTAACAAAAAGCAATTCTGCAACAAAAATACGTCAAATGGGTTTTTTTTTCTATTCTACACTGTGCTTTGTCAATGGTTTTCATTATGTTTCAATTTGTGTTGTGCACCCCTATTTACCACCTCACTGCTCAGTGAGTTGATCCACGGTGAGAAGTGTGGTCATTTTATCTACATTGCTTTTCATTTAAAATATAAGGTTGCCACCATTGTTACCAGCATACTTGCACGAAAAGAAAACCTATTCTGAATTGTCGTCGAACAATCACAAATTATGGATAGCCCCATTCATTAGGCAGTAGAATAATAAACAAAATGCAAAAGTGTTGCAAAAGCTACGGCAGGTAAAAGATTCAAAGAACCTGTAGGATCTAAACAAATGGCGCCAATACATTGGACAAGAAAACTACAGCGTCCATATGCTGTAAAAGTGTCAAAAGCCGCAAAAATGTTGTCAACCTAAGTAGTTGATATTATTGCATACTTAACATGTGTGAAAAGGTAACAAAAAAAAGAGGGTGTAGCACACATAGTAAGAAAAAGTGCTTTTCCAATGCTTTAGGGTATACTTTAGTTGCATTAGAGGTTCTCTAAGCACTCATGCATTTTTATCTTAGTATTGGCCCAACCAAAATGCGTGGTAACACATTTTGACCGATGGAACCAAACACTAAATCAGGATGTTGTGTGGACCCCTTAATCCCCAAGCTATATGCACTAAAACATCTTTTCCTAGGTGACTGAGGCACTGATATACTGAAGGTAGAGCCTATGAATTTATCTATGTTTTCTCATGAATTCTTAGCTATCCTAGTGGTATGCACCCTAGGGGGCTGGGGCACCTCTTTTTGAGAAGTCCTGGGTTCAATACCCAGTCAGCCTAGCTAAGTAGGAGTATCCCATGTGACATGGTAGTGACCTCAGCGACACAAGCCATGCCACCTCAGCAACCTATGGGACCCAAAAACAAAGAGTGCACATCTCAAGATGGCACTATGGATGAGAGTGAGCCCTTGGGGCAGTTTTTCAATCAGTTTTTCCCAAGCATGTAAAATATTTCATCCTGTGTTGCAATGTATGCTAATTGCTGTGGTCTATTGTTGATAGTTGTCTTTATCTAACTCTTTGTGACTGCAGCCCTTCATGCTTTGACCCTGTTTATCTTCTACTTGCTTATCTCTGGCTTGGGTTATCCTGGATTGGTTGTATTTCAACAATAAAACATTTTCCTCATCAAAAACAAGCAGCAGGAACCCTACACCGGCAGCAAACAGCAGGAGAGGCACAACAAACACACAGTGTTGAAATCACTATAAAGCCTTCTGGTAGCAAGAGGCAGACAGTCTCTGCGTACCGGCAGCAACCCCGCGCCGTACATCCAGTGCGCCAAGATCTCTCATAGGCAAGAAGGGCGAATATGGACACAAAGAAGGAGGACACCGACGTGAGGACGGCACCTGAGGCACCAGCAAGGCCAGCACCTGGTGAACCTGGACCTGGACCTAGCGTTGTACCTTCGGTGCCCTTACATGGGCCAGTGGACGTGGCTGATGACTCGCTGGAGGGACTTCAGTCGGCCTTCCGGGCCCTCTCAGTCGAGGAGGTGGACACCAACCCTGTGAAGAGAAAGAGGGAGAGAGAGAAGGATGCTGGAGAAAGCATGGCAGACGAAGGAGTAGACCACGAGCACCACCCGACGAGTGAGTCCACCTTCGAGGGCGCACCAAGCGCCTCTGGGCTCCACGCATCACCCTCTCCTACAACCACCACACTCCCAACTCCAGACCCAGCCGCTACAACATCCACACCCATAACCACCTGGCCCATGGCTGAGGGCACAGGCTTTACTGGTATGCCTACCTACCCTGCCTATGGTGTGGACCCATGTACCACTGCGTTTCCAGAGGCAACTACTACCAATGAGCCCGGTGGCCTCCAGTTCTGCGCCGCGATGGTATGCGGCTGACTATCACCATCCTCTACCCGCTACGGGAGCCTATGTGGATGTTCCTCGGTATGCAACCCTGAGTGGGCTGAGGAGAGGCCCTGAGTCATGCAGGAGCAGGAGTAGAGGATAGGTAAGATCCTCCAACAGGTCCCCCCCGCGGTCGGAGATGAAAGAGGCTCCCCGAGGAGCCACCTCTGAACTTGTTGGTGATCTCACTCAAGAGATTCGGGCTAAACCAGAGGCCCTGATTCCGCCCCCAGCGTCACCTACCATCGTGGGAATTTCACCCCATCGAGTACAGGCTAATCACCTGGTGGTAGGGTTGACTAACACCCTGGGGAGCCTGAGGAGCCGACCGATGCCGGCCCCTGTAGTGATACCGAGAAGCCCTTTCATACCGAGAACGGCCCAGCCACCCTACAGCCACTTGGGGAATTCCACGAGAGCAGAGCTGGACCGGCTGGGGCTGACAGCCCTGAGGGCAATGGTTGAAGCGGAGCCCTATGGCTCTAGTGACCTAGGCGGAGACCCCTCTGATGATGAGCCGCCGTCCATGACTTCTGCTTCGCCCTCGGAGGACGACGACCCTGAGGACCCCGAGAACCCGAGTGGGCGGAAGAAAAAGAAGAGGAAGACCAGGCGCCCTGAGGGACGCAGGTCTCAGGAGGCTAGGGCTGTTGCCATCTCCAAGATCGTGGTGAACTTGCCTGAGTTCACAGGCAAGGATCTCAGCGGGTTCGCTGAGAATTTTGGCCGATTCCTCCGAATGACCGGCCAAACCAACGCTGGTGGGCGAGTCAAGTGTGATCTGGTCCTGCAGCGCTGCAAGACCAAGTACCTGGAGAAGCAGGTCAAGCAGATCGTGACTAAGTCCGCCACCTTTGCCGACGTGTTGGTTGCCTTGGAGAGGCAGTACCCAACGTATGATACCGACCTCTCCATCAAGGCCGAGATCCAAAACCTGGCCGTGCTGCCGAACAACCCCAAACCTGGCAGCGTCTCGGAGCTATTGGCTGACCTGGATCACTGGGCTGGACGATTGACGCCCGGTTCCTACAGCAGCGACGACCTGCTTTTCTGGTTGGTGGCTAAGCTCCCTTGGGAGCTGTGGGACGAGTGCCGGTCAACGGCAGAGCCCAAGGCTAGAGCCCTCAACTACGAGGATTTGTGTGTGCTACTCTTGGAGCTGGCGCTGGAGAAAGAAAGCGACCAGCACCTGAACGCCTACCGTCCTGGAGGGGGAGGCTTTGGAAGCCATGGCAAAGGGTACCAAGGACCCAGACCTGGACAGGGGACTACCCCCAAACACGGCCGTATCATGGAAAACGTCAAGGAGCTCTTCTGGTGTGTTGCCAGAGATGAGCAGGGCCACCTGCAGCACGCCCCTGACTGCGAGGAGCGAGACTGCTTCGTGGTCCAAGGGAAGAAGCAGGAGACCAACACCGGCGCCAAGGCGAAGATGCCAGATCACGACAGGTGTACTATCACCTGTGCCTTCTGTGGGAAGAGGAAGCACTACGAGGATGAGTGCTACCACAAGCAGCGCCTATCGGCGAAGCTGAAGGGCGAGGATCCTGGCAAAGGCTCTGGCAAGGGTGGTGGCAAAGGCAACGGCAACGACTCCGGCAAGGGCAAGTCAAAAGGACGTGGAAAAGGACAAGACAGAACCAAGGTGGACGAGGAGGAGGCGCTAACCGCCAGCCAGACAAGGACAACAAGAACCCGGACAAGACCGGAGGCAACCCCAACCCTAATCCAGGGGGGAACTCCGAGCCCTCTGGAGGGCAGTCTGGTCCTACCACACGCTCGCAAACTCAGGCCCAGCGAGAACAAGGGGCCAAGCGTGAGCATGAAGGTCGTGATGACGGCAACGCTAAGAAGAGAAGCCGTTTCATGAAGATGGCCCGCAAATTGCGGAAGAAGGGGTTCGAGGTGACCTGTCCCGCGGAGTTCTGACGGGGACGCTCCGGTGGGGCCCTGGACCTGGTGTTCTGGGTACGTATCCAACTAGGGGGACGTGAATACCTGGGGGTATTGGATACTGGGGCCACCATATCTATAGTGGCCAAGAAAACTTTACCTTGTGAGAGCCTGAAGAACACCATGACCACCGCGGCCATACGAATGGGGGATGGACATGTGGTGCACAGCTGCGGGGACTGTGAAGTGGAGGTACCTATGGGCTCCCGAACTATCGCCCATCGGTTCTATGTGATGGACACTGAGGCCTTCGACTTTGTAATGGGGACTGACTTCTTCATGCAGCACTCCCAGATACAATCCCTGACGCTGCAAGCGCCCTACCTCCTCTACGTGGACCACGGCAATGGCAGAGAGTCCGTGCCACTGGAGCAGTCGGAGCACACCTCGAGCTACCTGAGGGTATCCAAGGAGGAGCCCTCGAACATGATGGCGGCCTCCAAAACTGAGGACTATCAACTATTGGGGGAAGTCCTAGACCAAGGTCTGAAGGAGTTGGGTTACTCTAGAGAAGACCTGAGTGTGGAGTTGTTCGCCAGCGACAAGCAACGTGTCTTGGACCTTTACTGCAGCAAGGCGAAAAACTGCAGCTACAAATTTTACTGGCCCTCTTTCAGGATGGCCTACGGGAACCCCAGGTTCAGTAAACTGGGGAAGGTCTTGACCAAGATGGCCCTGGAACATTCCCGTATGGTCCCGTGTTCCCCCGATTGGGGAGCCCATGGGGGCAACGAGTACTGGCGAACCCTCCTGGACAGGCTGACTATCAGCTCTGTTCGGTTACCTGATGAGGCCATCTACGTGCCTCTGGGGCGTAAGACGCCTATCGGGAAAACCGGATGGGGGAGTATGCTCAGCGTAGTGGACGGAGGTCTTACCTCCATCCCCTGGGAGGACCTGGATTGGACCCTGGTCCAGGATATACAGCGAGAAAGCGATGGACTCACCTTGGGTGACTTGAAGGATCGACTACGGCCTCAAGATGCCATTGAGACTATACCCGGAGGAGATGAATACGTCGTGACTAACACCAACGCCCCCAACTCTCCCTGCCATGTACCTGTTCCTGATGGAGTCTCTGAGTGTGGACTATCCGAGCTCCCCAGCTCTGTACACTCAGATGACGAAACTGAGCACGACGCCTTCTTCGTGCAGACATGCGTGGAGGAAGTGGAGAATGCCGAGTACGTCGCCCCACTGAAACCCCTACTCTCTATGAGGGTGGAAGACCCCGTGGACGAAGAGCTGGATCCACGATCCAGGCTAAGGGAGTACGTGGACTGCAAGAGGAGGTTGGTGGCGAAAAAGCTATGCTACGCTAAGCCTACCCGCAGCTCATGGCCACTGAAGCAAGGACGTATGGGAGATCTATCCCAATGGAAGGAGGACCTCGAACAGAAGATCACCACCTGGCAAAGGGAGGTAGATCTTAAGCTCATGAAGAGCGTGTGGGGTGCCCATGTGAGGACCCCAGAGGAGGACGACCTCTCGGAGGAATGTGTATGTGAACCCCCTCGGGCGTGCCTATGTTGCCATCGTCCACCGGAGATGGTTGAACGAGACCTACTTTATGCCTACCAAGGGTTGAAGGACACTACCAAGGGCGAAGAGTCGGTGGAGGATCACCTCCCGACGTCTATTACTCAGGGGGCAAGCAACTTACACTCTGACGAGGACATGGAGGACAAGATCAAGCTATTGGACCCGCGGGTGCAGAAGCTTAGAAGGACCTATCTGGAGGTGTTCGGGGAACTACCACCCCCAGCCTCATGTGACAAGCTGGTACAGATGGACCTCAAGCTGAAGCCCGAGTTCGTGGGTCACAAGATCCGGAGGAGACCCTATCCGGCTCCTAAAGAGCAGGCCGACGAGATTGAGCGACAGATACAAGAATGTATCGACGCTGGCCTAGTCCTAGAGTACAAGGATGGGGACTACCCCCAACACTGCAGCCCCTGTTTCCTGGTGGCTAAACCTGGGTCTACAGCCAAACGGCTGGTAGTGGACTACGGAGAGCTGAACAAGAAAATGCTGAACCACTCGGGGTCCATTCCTAATATGGAGTCTACCCTTGAGAAGATAGCCTCCTGTCGCTACAAGACCAAGATGGACAAGAGGAGCGGATTCTAGCAGGTGGACCTGACGCCCAACGCTCAGAAGCTACTAGCCTTCATCACCCCTCAGGGGAGGGTGTTCAAGTGGAAGGTCATGCCGTTTGGCGTGGCCAACACACCCGCTCTATTCCAAGAGCTGATGAACAAGATCTTGTCCATCCTACGACGAAGACCCAAGGTGCAAGAACTCATATCCCGTGGGGCCCAGATGGAGGCGCACATCGACAATGTATGCCTCGGGACCAATACCCAGGAGGATCACCCAATCCTCTTGGGTGAGTTCTTTGCGGTGTGCCAGGAGAACCACACCCGACACAAGCTGGAGAAGTGTGAGTTCATGCAGGAGACCATGCAGTACCTGGGGTCTGACGTTGGCTATGGGTGGTGGACCCTAGCAGCCTCTAAGGCCAAACCCCTGATGGACGCTAAGGTACGACACGAAGACCCCAAGAAAGGACTTCATGATGTACGCAGTTTCATTGGGGCGTGCAACTTCTATCGCCGCCATATCAAAAACTTCACCTACACCAGCGCCATTCTGACGGACCTGATCAAGAAGAGTACTACCTAGCGCTGGGGCCGACAAGAACAACAAGCGTTTGACGAGCTCAAAGACAAGGTGGCCAACGGTAAGTGCTTGGGCGTGCCTAGGGCACAAGGGGAGATTATCCTGGTGACCGACGCCAGCAATGTGGGCGGTGGTGGAACGCTGTTCCAATGGCAAGCACTAGAGAAGGAGGAGTTCAACTCGGCTATTTCCCAATGGGGGACTGAAGGTCTGAACCGAGATGGAACTCTCAAGCACAGCTACCCTGACGACAAGTGGGTCCTAGTACCTCTGGGCCACTAGAACTGGGAATGGAACCAGGCCAGGGGGAACTACTCCACCTATGAGCAGCAATTGCTCGCGGGTATGCTGGTGCTATCCTCACAAGCACGACTGTTGGGGAGTAACCCTGTGGTCTGGCTGTGCGACCAAGAACCGGTCTGCACTTTCCAGAAGGGCCCCCCACCTGAGAAGGCCAAGCTACGGCGCTGGTGGACCTACCTCAGCCAACTACGGCTGACGGTACACCATATCCAGGGAGTGAAGAACAAGTGTGCAGACTACATCAGCCGCAACAACTTCGATGCCCTGATTGGTGCTCGGTCTGAAGCGCTGGCTAAGGAGGCGTTCAGGCGTATGGACGTGCACTTGGACCTCAACATGACTATGATACGCCCCCTAGATGGACTCCAACAAGCGGAGTACCTGAAGGAGTTTGGGGATATCTACAAGCGCCTGGAGAAGCGCCTTGAACCCCTCCTGGTCAACCAAGAACAGTGGAAGAGGGACAAGAGCTACCTCTGGCACGAGGACCGCATAGTGGTACCCAGTGACAGAGCCCCAGCGCTGCTGAAGTGGACGCATGAGTCCAGCGGTCATGTGGGTGCTGACCGTACCCTGAGGCTATTCAAGCAGTGGTTCCACACTACGTGGACTGATGACCAACTGCGGAAGACCCTCCAGCCTATCGTGGACAAGTGCCCGTGTAGGTCCTGCAAACCGGGGGAGATTAGGGACAGAGGTCTCTACTCGACCCCGCCCATCCCTCACTGTGCTAACAATGTACTCTACGTGGACTACACGGAGATGCCGAAGCTCGGGAGCTATGACTTCGCCCTCGTGGTAACCTGTGGGTTCACCAGGTTTACCAGGATGTTCCCATGTACCAAGCACATTACCGGGGAGGAGACTATCAAGATACTCCTGGAGGAGTGGTTTTGTGTCTATGGGGCGCCCAAAGAGATTAACTCCGATGAGGACGTACGAGTACGCTCAGATACCGGCTGATACAAGAGGGTCCTGAGATCCCTCAATGTCCAGGTGTCTACGGGGATCCCCTACTCTCACACGAGCAACCCCCTATGTGAGCGACATATTTGTGTCCTCAAGGAGAATGTAAGGATATGGTGCAAAACTGAACGCACCAGAGACTGGGTGAGACTACTCCCCGTCATATCCTTGATGATGAACTCCCAAGAGAGTTCCGCGACCGGCTACTCGCCCCATGAGCTATTCCTAGGGCGCCCGGCATGGTTCCTACATGCTCCCTATCCAGAAGACACCCATTCTTCCATGGGTGGGTGGGTCCAAGAGCAACAAGCGAAGGTGGACAAGGCCAAGGCTATGCTCCAGAGAGTGGGGGAGCGTCAGTGGAACAAGATGAACAAGCATTGAGTACCTACCACCTACCAAGAAGGGGACTGGGTGCTGGTGCACCACAGCCGACTACCCGCCTGGCCACGCTCTACCAGCGATGACCCATACTTCGGGCCCTACAAAATTCTATCTGTGGATGGACACCGTATAACCGTGCGGTGTTCTCCCCGTCTAGGGGGGACCCTGGTGTGCGCTGCTCAGCACCTGAAGCGCTACTATGATCCTGAAGACCTCTGTGGGGAGGAGTGGGAGCTGAACGACGAGGAAATTGCCGCCTTAGACCTACAAGGGGCTGCCAGCCCTATGGAAGTGGAAGTGGAACTCCCCGACATGAACGCCGAGGAGATGGCTAAGGAGGGCTTCTACCTGGTGAAATCTGTCCTTCGCCACCGCTATCGCCAGGGTTGGCACTTCGTCACCCTCTGGGAAGGGTTTGGAGTCGTAGAGGCCACCTGGGAGCCCTTCTCTGCGTTTGTTCTACCTGAGGGACGCCTAAACTCAGTTCTGGTAGACTACTTGTCCCAGAACAACCTTGGTGAGTTGCTGAGGCTCGCTGAGACGCTTGCCTCCAAGACTAAAGCTAGGGACTGAACCTTACCCTTACCTGCCTAAGTGTATGTGTGAGTGTGCTATCCCTAAGGTCCTGAGAGCAGGCCGCAGAAATGGTGTGCTAATTATACCCAAGTCTGCACGCTTGCTAAACCTGGAGGATTGTCTTACCGGTGCCACGGGGTACACCCCGGGTCTCTCCTCCCCTAAGCGCCCAATTTCTGTGCTGGCGCAAAACCTTTGGGGGAATACCCGGCGTACTAATCCAGGTATTGCTTTCCCTACCTATCTGCCTACTACAGGGAGGGGTGGCCAAAAGCTATGAAGGCTTGAAAACGCCTATTTGCTACGATGGCCAAAATCTAGCCTAACCACTCCCACTGCCCACCGACCCCGCTAAAAGTGCACAAAAAGGGTGGGACAGTGACACACGCACTACAGGTCCTACACACCCTTCAGTGGCACCATCCTGGTGGGCGAGCACTTCTGCAACTGGCTCAAGCCCCCACTCAGGACTACCACTCCTACACACACGCTCTACCGGGTGGCGTTGAAGAAGAAGACACGAGCCCTAGCGGCTCACCTGTGAGATTGCAAGAAAACACAGAGCTACTAAGCGTCTGTGGCCTAACAGGGACGCCACAACGCGTTTCCCTGTTAGGGCTTGGAGGGAAGGGGTGCTCTTTTGGCGTGCACAGCGTGAATGTTGAAGATGTCGGGCTGCGCTTGCCACTCCTGGCTGAGTCGCAGCTTGTTGTTTGTGTGATCAGCGCCGCATATTTTAGCACGGCTTGGGACTGCACCAGTTCACCCTGACCTTCCCACCTGTAAAGCAAAGGCAAATGACTGAGGTTTGCGGCTGAGGAACCAAGACTACCTCCACGTATTATACGCTTCTCAGGTAGCCCTATAATACACTGTCCTCAAACCTCAGTACAAGCAAGCAAGCTTAAGGAACTCCACCCGTTCTCTTAATAGAACGTGGGGTGGAGCCCCTAGGTAACCTAAACAAGGGTTGTACCGAGCGCACCAGGCGTGGCCTACCCTTTAATGCGTGTGTGAATGCACGAGCATGCACGAGATTAATATCAACCTGTGTCAATCACTGTTTTTCCTCCTAATCTTACCCACAATCACGAACTCCACCAGGGGGTGGCCCCACCTGGGCTTACCTACCTTACTCACCGCTGGAGAGTGAAGCAAGGTGGGGGGAAAGCGAGACGCAAGCGAGAAACGACGCTATGCATATGTGTGTATGTCTAATCACCCTGGACTTACCTCTAATCATCTGCAATCTTTCTAATCTATCCCTCTATCGTTTGTTAGCGCTGCTACAAGGCACGTTCACGGAGACACGAGACGAGCAATGTGCATGCTGCATACGACACGAGCACACCTGTGGTTTATACCTGATTCATTGAAGTCCTTCTGTTGATTTTCGAATTCTTGAATCTTGAATTCTTTCTATCAATGTGGGTGTAATCTTTATGTTTGTCTATTTATGTATGTTTCGTCGTTCTCGTCATTCTGCGTAACATACGTTTATAATCTTATTAAATCTTTATTTTCCGGCGCTTCGCTAGGACCCGCTCCTGCGTGCCGCCTCTTTCTGCGTAAGAATTTCTTGATTTAAAAAATCAAGAGATGACTACAAATTTTATAGAAATCTGCATGTGATGCACAATTGGATTCTGTTCAGGTAGGTGCTTTGAGAAAAATTCTAGGCCGTCATTTGACGGATTTAGTTGTTGTCGCTTCGCGTTTGCGTGGATTCGTCCCTCATCCTCCCATTACTCTGTTGTACAGATATCCTCGCAAAGCGTCGCTGAGTAGGCCGCTGTTCGGGCCGAAAAGCAGCAGCAGGAGACTGAACCAGAACTAAGACCCCTCCAAGGGGCAATTCTAATTAAATCAGCGCACCCTCGCCCCAGTACCAAGACAGGTGTCTCCATCAGGTTCCATGAGACTGGGGTCGAGCGTCCTATGAGAGTCTGGCGTTGGGTTGTGTTACGCTGCAGCTTGGAGGGAGGGATGCAAATGCATATGGTCTTGGCATGCCCTATCCTAACCCCACCAAGCCACAGGAACCCCTGCAGCGCCAAGAGCGCTGATTTTTCTGTTGGAAATTGTCATTAACAATGCAGCAAAAGTCGCTGGCCATGGTAAAGCGCTCTTTTCCAGTGTTAGGGAAGCTATAGGTATTTTAAAGTAGGTGTCGAAACCAAGGAAAGGCCAAGAAAAAATCCCTTTTTCCTGATGATGCGACAGTAGTGGCCACCACAGCACAAGGGGGGAGTAAGAAAAAGTGCTTTTCCAATGCTTTAGGGTATACTTTAGTTGTATTAGAGGTTCTCTAAGCACTCATGCATTTTTATCTTAGTATTGGCCCAACCAAAATGGGTGGTAACACATTCTGACCTATGGAACCAAACACTAAATCAGGATGTTGTGTGGACCCCTTAATCCCCAAGCTATATGCACTAAAACATCTTTTCCTAGGTGACTGAGGCACTGATATACTGAAGGTAGAGCCTATGAAATTATCTATGTTTTCTCATGAATTCTTAGCTATCCTAGTGGTATGCACCCTAGGGGGCTGGGGCACCTCTTTTTGAGAGGTCCTGGGTTCAATACACAGTCAGCCTAGCTAAGTAGGATTATCCCATGTGACATGGCAGTGACCTATGCGCCATGCCACCTCAGCACCTATGGGACCCAAAAACAAAGAGTGCACATCTCAAGATGGCACTATGGATGAGAGTGAGCCCTTGGGGCAGTTTTTCAATCAGTTTTTCCCAAACATGTAAAATATTTCATCCTGAGTTGCAATGTATGCTAATTGCTGGAGTCTATTGTTGATAGTTGTCTTTATCTAACTCTTTGTGACTGCAGCCCTTCATGCTTTGATCCTGTTTATCTTCTACTTGCTTATCTCTGGCTTGGGTTATCCTGGATTGGTTGTATTTCAACAATAAAACATTTTCCTCATCAAAAACAAGCAGCAGGAACCCTAAACCAGCAGCAAGCAGCAGGAGAGGCACAACAAAAACACAGTGTTGAAATCACTATAAAACTTTCTTACATTCATGGCAAACTCTATAGCCGCAAGCTTGCACCGGTCTCTATCTTCTGTTCTCAGAGCCATCTCCATTCGACTCCTGTTGGCTAGGCGCTTGTCTCTTCTGAGCGGTTTACGCTTCCCCATCTTCCTCCGCCCATGCTTATGACCCAACTTAGGCAACCGAAAGAGTGAGTGGGGAGGAGGAGAGGGGCAAAAAGACAACATAATTGTCCATATGGACAAAAAGTGCAATTACGCTGCTCTGCCAATTGAACCGCCGGTCAGTGTTGATGACTTAAAATCATTAATCCTGTAGTGCTACTAGCTTGTGCCTATCTAATTAAACCATTTAGCAGCACCTTCTTTGTGATTGTTGCACCACCGTTTAAGGGAGTTCGCTGGAGTAGTTCCTTGTTGTAAATGCGAACAGTTGCGTCCGATGGGTCGGAGTAGGCATGCTATCCGGAAGAGGCAGTGTTATACACAGACAACATTGCCAAATCAAGTGTGGAGATGTTTAGGGCAACATTCAATGTAATGCTATCTTCTAAGAAGAGCCGCGGCAAGTGCATAGCAAGCCGTCCTGCTCGCTACCCATGGTGTTTCTCTAGCCGTCCTGCCAACAACAATTACGAACCGTCTTGCCCCACCTTTCAGAGAAAGAGAAAGACAGAGAGAGAGAGAGAGAGAGAGAGAGAGAGAGAGAGAGAGAGAGAGAGAGAGAGAGAGAGAGAGAGAGAGAGAGGGAGAGAGAGAGAGAGAGAAAGAGAGAGAGAGAGAGAGAGAGAGAGAGAGAGAGAGAGAGAGTGTGTGTGTGTGTGTGTGTGTGTGTGTGTGTGTGCGTGGGTGGATATGTGTGTGTGTATGTGTGTATGTGTAGGCAAATTTTTTGTCCCTCTACATCATTTGATAGGCTTGTCAACAGCGGTTGTTGGCACGGCCTAGCTTGACCTCACCTAGATGCGAACAGAGTAGTTGAGTTGCCTTTGTTTTGACTTAT
This sequence comes from Eutreptiella sp. 'Long Island Sound 2002', assembly GCA_964036045.1. Lineage (NCBI taxonomy): Eukaryota > Euglenozoa > Euglenophyceae > Eutreptiales > Eutreptiaceae > Eutreptiella > Eutreptiella sp. 'Long Island Sound 2002'. The sequence continues at coordinate 18,500,243 of OZ038398.1, read as the reverse complement.
GCACACACACCATTGCGCGAAAGGTTTTGTTTATTAACTTAGTCCCAAGGCTACAGATGTGGCTTAACTTGTAGCTGAGCTTGTCGCAGATAAAGCACAACCCAAATCCAGGTTACTTTGCAGCACCTTCAGTTTTCAATGCCGCCCTTACACAGTTCGAAGCTTCTCATAGAGGCTCTATGCTAGATTCAACGGAGCATTGTCAAAAGTGATAAGGAAATACAAATTACGGCACAACCCAAAGCACATTCATACACCTTTTCGCTCGTCGTGCATTGCGGTTGGTCTCCTTAGGTCGGACAAATGCACTTATGAATGGATTGGAACAATTGATGGCTCACGAACATTTTGTGCTGGAATGGGCCCCACGCACAGCGCATGGAGGCGTACATGCGTGCACAGCATATATGAACAATCATAGTAGGGACACATTTAGCACTGCATGCGGACGCAATGTTGTTTGATTACTAATTTTGAATCTCGAAAATGCACTACCATTTCGCCGTTTAGATGTTCGCATGACTGCCGCAGCAAGTTAGAAGGAGCAACAAGACTGTACGCAAAGTGTAATGCTGCATGTGAGTACGGCATGCATAATCATAACACGATGATCAGCGGCGGCAAGAATCACGGTTCATTGTTGTGTTTATAATTGACTATTGTGCTTACAATTGACTTCGCTACGTGAGTGTCCCAACGAACTTTGCAGCAGAAAATTTCAAAAAAGACTAAATTCCCAAATGAAAAGCAGTATGCAAGGGGGCCTTTAGGCCTCGGTATATTCCGAAAATCATTTTCGGCAACTGGATTCCGGCTTAAGTACTATGTTGGCATCCTCGATGCATCCAAAAAAGCCACTTCACTTCCTACGCCGAATGAGCTCAAGCACCACGCCAAAAGGAGTCCTAGACGGTTGTGCAACAGGACACACGCCACTTCTTTCTCACCACATGCACAGCCTCGGAGCAGTTTTGGTCGTTTCATTAGCCACAAGGTGCATCGCAGCCCAAGGCATGTCGCTTTGCAACACAGAAAGACCAGGCATGTGTGGGCCCTCCATGATTTGCATGTAGGTCTCACGTCACTTGTTGTCTTGGATGAGATTAGGCAGGCAAGCTTGTAATGCACTCGGAACAAGTGCGCCCAATCCTTTGAAAGTTGGGACAAATCTTCTTCAAATCTGCACAGGGCCATTACGTTCTTTTCCAATGCGCAGGGCGTAAACATATCCACTGATGTCTCATTTTTTCTCAGCATTCAAAGGTACTATAGACAGAGTGCAAGCATGCAAATAATCTAAGCATCAAAGCATGGGAGGACAACAGAGTCCTTGGTGAATGTAAGTAGTGAATGCAGATATACCCTGCAGTAGGAGTGGTTAGTCTTCGTTCGTCCGCGTTCTTTGACTTTGACACTTTGCTAGATGCATTCCTATGTCTAGAGCCTTACACCACACCCGCACTATGTTGAATGGTGAGCATTCAAGACGATGGTCTAAGTGTAGCATTGCCTAGCTGTACACTATCAGTTTTTGGGTGGCAGCCTCCCTGTTGTAGGCGGTCCAAGTCAGCTCCATTATTAATGCACTAGGTCTCCCAAAGCGTCTTCTGGTCACACTTTCATGCTACACCTGACAAAGGTGGTTGCTCAACACACTGCCGGTTGCGGCTAATGTTGCAGGGTTGGAGCTGCTCGCTTTTGTAGCAAATTGGCAGCAGAGGTACCGCTGCCTGAAGCCAATGCAAAAAAACCAGAGAAATCTCGGGCAATGCATTAACATTCGGTCCAATGACGTGCAATCTATTGCAATTTGCTCAATTTTCTTAAAATGCGGTTCATTTGGACTTGACTCTGGAAGCTCTGAAGAAAACCGGACCTTGCTTGGCTACGTGTTGAGTCACCTCTGAAGTAGTTGGTGATTGTACCATTAATCATGTTTTCTGGTTTCAAGTTCCCAATTTGCCAAGTGTTGGGGCATTTCTTGCCGTTTGGCACGAGCAGGGGAGACAATTACAGCCAGCTATGTACAACCTATGCAATGTGCAGCGGATGAGGTTGCCACCGGGTCCCTGGCGGAAACTTTTTATGCACTTTTGGCCAGTGTTCTTCACAAAAAACGCAACTAGCACTCTTGGGATTGTGCGACTCGCTGAAGAGCTAGAAACTGGCAAAAACATGGAGTCATGGCACACTCTAATCATTTGGTCGGCCAGATTGGCAAACCAAGCCCTCGATTGGGGCAAGTTGTGGGTTTGGGGCAAACTATACAGTGTCTAGGAACCGTGGACCCCACTCCCTTGTGTGGAGGAATACAACAATAAAAAAATGCCACACCACCTTCGCCATCTTGGGCCGCCCAAAGCAAAGAGAAACTACAAACTACACATCCCCTAATAACCCAGGTTTTCAGGGGCAGGGATAAATCGGCTCAATATACCCTGCCATCTTGGGGTCCTCACAGCGGCACACAACCATACCCCTTGCTATCTCGACTGGAAATCAAAGAGGCTATATAGCCCACACTGCCTTGGGCTCCCAGAGCAGGTAGAAATCAAAAAGGTACACAAACCTTGCCATCTTGGGGTGGCGACATCATGTCTGCAGTCTCTAGATCCCAAAATGGCAACAAGAAAGAATCAACCAAGCTACATAACCCTTGCAGTTGAGGCTCCCCGAAGTGTGGAAGATAAAAGCCACGGTGCTTCTGTTGGCACAAGAACAGAGTACCCTACATATTTTGTTGCCCTAAACCCCCCCAAAAAAGTAAAACTGGGCGTCTTACTTTTGGTCCAGCTGGTCCCGGGTCCCAAAGGGGTTCTTACTTTCGGGGGGGGGGGGTCTTACTTTTGGGTCCGTCCACTTTGCTGCCATTTTACCTTTCCCGACACAGAAAATACCTCAGCCCATGCTGTTAGATGACCTACAGCTGGAGGAAAATGACACCATCGACGAGGTAGAGTCATCCGATGACTCAGAACTTGAAATTGTTGAGGCTCTTGTGAGGCAGTTGATGTTCCTGAGGAGGCACCTATCCGGTTGCCCTCTTTCAAAGCAAAGCAGGAACCTATCACCTCATGGTTCCAATCTCAGTAAATATGTGACGGATGCTCGTGGATTGTGTGAGTGGTAGACCAAAATGTGTTGCTGCCCTGCATGTGCCATTAAGGGGGTCTTACTTTTGGGACGGTTGGCCCTGGTCCTGCAGGGGGGTCTTACTTTTGGAGGGGGTCTTACTTTTGGGGTGGGGTCTTCCTTTTGGGGCGGGGGCTTAGCGTGTGTGCCCATTTTTTTTAGCAAACCTCAAAACTAAAAGATATATTGCTTGCGTACTTCATTTGTTTTGCCGTAACCCGTGCACACCAAACGACAACATGGCAAGTGGGTGCTTTGAACTTGGGTCAAATATGAGTCCCCTACTCTTGACAATGATGGGGACAGGTGTCTGATTGTTCAATGGCTAGTGCTGCAGATTTGGGATCCCTCATGCAGGACGGCGACTTTTGTTGATGCATGAGAAGAATTTTACACCACAGTTCACAAGGGCACAGCGGCAGATTGCGTTGTAAGGTGGACTCTGAAGCGACATGGCACCTGCCTTCATTCCACATGAGCCCCCAGCAGTCGGCCCTCGACGTGGGCAATGGCTTGAAATCAGTGAATTCAAACAATGAGATGTGTGGAGCCCCATTGGCACCTGCCCTGGGAAGTGCGTTCCTCGGGGCACCTAACCTCCGGGCACACCGTATGACAAAAGTCTGAGGCCATCTATTGAGCTCAGGGGGAATCCTTGCACTGCGTGCGCACTGTGCGCACACTGCGCACTACTTTTAGACTATGTTCCCCCCGAAGAGCCCCTAGGCACGCCCCTTGGAACCACCCTTAGAATTAGGCGACCCAAACTGGACTGGAGGGGACCTTGAGGGGGACCTTCCCGGTTCTTGTGGCAGTGGTGAAGGACCACAGGCCTTTGGGGAGGAACTTGACTGTGTGTTGGGCGGCGGAGATGGAGGGCAGTCACGTGGCAAATCTGAACTTGGGATGGCAAAGGAGATGGACTCCATCTTGCATTGCCGATTCACCACTCTCAACTCATCTTGGTAGTATTCCAAGTGGAGGAGTGTGTCTTCAGCCCTCCCAACCACTGTGGCAGGAGGTTGCAGGCCATTGGAGCGGGTGTAGAAGACGCTATCCCCAATACTGAGATCCATGGAGAAAGTGGGCCTGAAATGAGGAGGGAAGTATGATGTCCTGTAGCAGGCACCCTCAAAGTGTATCACCATATCAATCAACCGAGAAAAAGAGTAGATGTGGTGGAAATGGGTAAAAAATGTGTTCAAAAAAGTAGAAATGGGTGAAACAGGGTGAGCATCCAAAAATGCCAGATCCCCAATGCATCAAAACCTACTAACAAACAACAATGATGCCCAGAGTACCACAAAGTATGGGTTCCTACTACGGCCAGACGCCCAAATAGTTGCACTGTGCACGCACTGCACGCACACTGCACGCACACTGCGCTTAAGGCACCCCCTCATACTGAGGGTGGAGGGTGCCCATCTGGGGGAAAAAATGGGCATCTGAGAGTGAGCAAGTGGTCACATCTTAGAATGGCTGCCCAGCAGTGAGAGTGCAGACCCAAGATAGCATGGCAAAGAATGCGAGCTATGTTCATTCCACTCTGTTTCTGCATCACTTTGGCCACAGCGATTGATGCAGGAGGTGCAGCACGGTCGCATACTTCACAGATACATGCAGTTGGTGTGCAAAGGAAACGGGGCGAACGAGGTGAACAGCAGCATTGGCTCTGAATGGCTGGGCAATGTCGGCGAGGAATTTTTTGTCAATCCCAACAGAGCTGCTGCTGTTCAGTGTGAGTGGATCCGCATGTGCCTCTCTGGCGTTTCTGGAGTAGACTGGCAAAGGTTGGTGCCAGTTACAGATACAAGGTTCTGGCATGCCCTGCGCAAGCGGCCAGAGGATACTGCACCTACAGCTGTCCATCCCCAGGAGGCTGAACGAAGACATGGAACGGCGCAGCAAGGGTTGCATACGTGCAGCACGTATGTACGCCAGACTTGGAGTCCTATGCAGATGTTGGACCTGGGGCAGTATCAGGGACCTGTTTGTCACTGACATGGACAAGATCCGGGGTGCTGCAGGATACGGCAAAGGGCAACCCTTTCCATCTGCTGCAATGTAAATATATAGACTGCCCATGCTAGTATTCCTCTACCCCAGGTCCCGACCGTACTCCAAGCCCCTTCTGACGTGCAGACATTGTGCGGAACACATCTCTGCTGGGAAGCAGTATGCAAACCTTTCAGGCCAATGCCCAGTGAGACGGCATGCCCCGATCTTTTTTTTTTGCCCAGCCTCAGCGGGCAGAGCAATGGTCTGGCCTGAATTCCCAATGGGCAGAGCAAGGGTCCACGGTAGTGAAAGGGATATCTTGGCAATGGATTGGGCTCCGCATCAAGTGCAAACCTGCCGCACAGCCCTGGGCAAGAAGCTGAGACACTTCTTTTCCTGAAGGTCCTAACACACAATCTCTTCATAAACGATATGGCCCGGCGGATAGCTTACAGCCAACCAGGGGGTGCAGCAAAGCAGGACATGGTTCCAAAAGTTGCAGAAACAACACCAACTGTCGTTCTGACGAGGACGTTCTCGCAAGGGGGGGGGGGGGGGCATAAAAGCGAATGAGTATGCCGGTTGGTACTTCCGGGTGTATGTGCTTATTCAAGGGCCAAGGGGGGGACAGACAAAGCGCTGGGCAAAAGCCGAAAAGCGCTCTCCAACGGGCACGCCTATCGGACTGCGGTTTTGGGGACAAGAGGACAAGACTCCGTGAGACACCGTCTACTTTCTCAAGCAGTAGCTCGCCTTCCCTGTTCGCGCAGGCATGGGCGGAATCTGGGGGACAACGATGAGACGGGTTCTCGCGCACGTGCCTGAGGCCGTGCCCATGTGTGACCCCTCAGCCAGCAGTTCTTGAGTATTTGATTCTTTGATTTGATTGTTGCCAAATTCAGCGAAATGCACATCAAACCAAATCGAAGTGGTGCATACACACATACACGTCGTCGTTGGGCCGGCCAAATGCCGTACCTCCTCCGGGCGAACGCCCCACCCCAGCCCACCCCTTGTGGGCCTCTTGCGGCGGTGTGAAAAACGCGTGCAACTCCGGCAGAACCATGCATGGCAGCGACGGGCAAAGGGGGTGGATGACAGCATTGCGCCATTCTGCTGCTGCCACCGAAGCACCCAGACAGAGGCGACTGCATACGCCCTCGTTGGGACGTGGATGAGCCGGGAGGATCAGAGTGACTAGTGCACAATGCCTCGGCCGGATTTGGTTGTGTATTTGGTGCCACGGCACCCGTAATAATCCTCCGCTGCCCCATGTCCAACGAGATGCAAAAGGGCCGTTGTTGGCCAAACGGAACAACCGCAGTCCCATGGGAGGCCTGACGCTGGATAAGCAAGTCATCATGCAAGGGGCAGGGGGGAGAATGATGCATCAGGCCAATGCTTTCCTTAGACTTGACCTGCTTGGCTGCCGCTGTCCAACATCGGGGCAGTTCACTGCTGATGCGCGGATATCCAGGCAGCATGTGTCGGTCCAGGGGTATGGGTCATTCGTCACATGAGTCAACAAGCCAAGGGGGTGGTGCCTGAAGGAAACTTGATGAATTCTCTCCGGGCCCTTTTTGCTACTGCTTTTTGCACAGCATGGGATCAAAATCATGAGGCGTGCACATGGGCGCCATGTGTTCAAAAGTGGGTGTGACTTCTGAGGACGCAGTAATATCGGATGTCTTGGGAACAGGGGGCAAATGATACACCCGAAACAATGGGGAAGTTCTTGCACTGCGTGCGCACTGCGTGGCCACTGCGTGCATACTGCGCACGCAGAGGCTGGGATACTCACCCAAGTAATACGGTTGGTGGTGACCGTATTATTTCCTCGGAATCCATTTCAGAAAAATGAACGATCCAAAAATATTTGACTATTTATGGAAGCACTTTTCCTTGAGAGGAAACCGAGGGCACAGGATCAATGTTTTACCACCAAAAGGTAGCTAGGGTGCGAGTATTTGCCGGTATCCAAAACTTCGCACTGCGTGCACGGCATTCCCAATCAAACGACACCGCGGGCATCCGGTGCGGAAGGGAACCTCAAGGCACAGTGGGCCAAACACTGGTTAGCTGCTAATAGATGATGGGCCACGAGTGAGCAACGGCGGTTCACGCTACAAAGCAGAAAACCGGGTGCATCAGGCGGTAGTCACAGGGCAAAACCCCAGGGGACGTGTCGTTGACACAACACCTCCCTGCTTCAAGTGCACTTGATCGCCGTATACGGCCAACAAATCAATGAGAATGAGAGATCAAACTGTTGACGGTCACGGTTTGCTGCTCGAATACCGGGATGTTTGCGCTGCAGGTGGTCTATTGAGTTGCGACCGGTACGGCAGATATTTCTCCAGAAACACCCGCCCGGCGCCGCACGTCATAGAACTGCCGAGTATTGACCAGCAGTTGCAAGAAGGTTGACCGATAACTGGCGGCCGTCGACGTTGGCCAACTACCAGCCCCGGGGGGCAACGTTTTTGGTTCAAGGAAGAACAAAAAGCAACACCAAAAGGCTCTGGACACACAAATCCCTGAGGCTGCGTGCCCCGGTTCGACGTAGAGTATCGGCCTCGTGCCCTCCCTCAGGCCTGAGGGCACGGCGCTTCTAAATCGGGATGGCGATTCTCCCGGGGTTCAGGCTCTGGACAGCATGACCTGTGGCTGTCAGTGCAACCCCTTGGAACCTGACGGCGGAGGAGCATTGCTTATGGCGGAACATCTTTTTTTTTTGTGCATCCGTCAGTCCTGAGTTCGGCCCCTGTCGGGGAGCGGAATCATGGGCACGGCCACGGTCCATAATGGCTTCACATGCTGGTCTGTCTGGGGTGTTTCAGAAGACAATGCCCAAATTCCCAAGGGGTGCTCTGGTGGAACATCAGAGGGATAGAGTATGCAGCGGCAGTACAAACAGCAGGTGCGTACCCCGTCCCCGCCTTGCACAAGCACGGCCGCAGGCAGCAAAACGACGGCAACAAGGGGGAGATCCCACGCTTTGACAGAGCTGTGCTGACGCACGAATCACAGGCAATGGGGAGTTCGGGCCCCGTTGCAGTAACATGGGCTGAAAATCACATCAAAACATATGGAAGCAGGTTGCAGTCTAAAGCACAGCTTTGTTTTCAGCAGCACCAACTCATAGCTCAACCCCTCGTTCCAACTAAATTCTGCTCAAAACATGTCATCTCTCATTCTTGAACAATGACGCTCTAAAGCGCTGCTCTCTGGCTGGGGCGTTGTGGAGGGCTGTGGAGAGCTTCGGTGCTGCGGAGGTCGTGGACTCTGAACACAACCCAAAGAAGGGCACACCCAAAACGAAAGGCAAGGCACAAAGTGTGAGTGCAATCACATTGACACTGGAGTCAACAGCATTGAAGTCAGGACTGCTCGTGCCATCCGTTGTCATTACACTGTGTTGAGAGCCAAAGGGTCATGCAGAAATCCATTCAAGGATTGGTTTGCTCTCACTCTTCCACAGCACCTTTGCAATGCATGCGCTAAGGATCTTACCCTGGTGGTTTGGGATTCAACGTCTCACCAGCTGTGGGACTGGAAAGTGACGATGCACATCATTACAGATTGTGGTGCCTTGCCGCGAACGTAATCGGTTTATGCACACACACACCCCACGGCAGTCCGGGCTTGTCTGAGTACATCAGCCCCGCCGTAGCTTCAATGTTGAGAACACGGCTTTCAGATCCGAGTGACAGCGACATACACGTATGGCTCAGGGGTTTCCTGGAGGCTGAACGAATGGATGATGTTTCTTGTGCTTGACTGGAAAGTGGGATTTTGGACCCTTAATTGCCCGAAATTCGAACAGGTCGACAGGAAAAGTCGGTATCCACTTCCCAACTAGTGGCCCATAACTGCACATAATTGGCCCTCATTTCGTTGGTATCTGTGTTAAGGCATTGTACAATTAATTAGGCATTTTTGTTGAAAAATGTGATTGGCACCCGAGTCATTGCCGTGGGCCTGTGACCTGTTGTTGAGCAGAAGCAACTCTTCACAGGCACCACCCGGCCCTTGTGCCCCACTACAATTGGCTCACAGCGTTGTGGGCTTGACCACAAAACCTGCCGTTGGGAAACAAATGTCAGACGGGCCATGGTCAGACATGCCAGGGTTCCTTTTAAGGGGTGGGGGGTTGGGGGGAGTGGCAGGTGGGGGGGTCCAGGGGGGGGGGGGGTTGGCATGTCCCCAGTGGTGCTGAGTTGTTAAAAGGAGTCCGGGTTGTGCCAGCGCAAGGGGCAGGGGCCGTATGCAGGTCACACAGCGCTCCATACACACGCACGTCCCGGTGTGCGCACATGCCGCCGTGTTCGGCAGTGTTCATGGATCGGCGGGGAATGGGGGGCAGCCGGAGGACCACTGATGGCAGAAATTGCCTTATGGGGGGGAAATGCGTTATGGGGAGGAATTGCCGTGTGGGGAGAAAATGCCTTAAGGGGAGAAAATGCCTCAGATCATTAGTCCCTTGGGGGCCCAGTTTTGGTTGAAAGAGCAAGCTGTCACATCTTCGAATGGCTGCCCAGCAGTGAGACTGCCGAACCAAAATAGCATGGCAAAGAATGCGAGCTATGTTCATTCCACTCTGTTTCTGCATCACTTTGGCCACAGCGATTGATGTGCTTTGCACATGATGAACCCGAAATACACAGCATGCTGTGGGCTGCCTATCCTTCTTCAACTGTGCTGCGGTGTCCCTTAGTGAACCACCAGGAATTCCTCAGAAGTGCCAGCAACAGATACAAGGTTCTGGCATGCCCTGCGCAAGCGGCCAGAGGATACTGCACCTACAGCTGTCCATCCCCAGGAGGCTGAACGAAGACATGGAACGGCGCAGCAAGGGTTGCATACGTGCAGCACGTATGTAGGCCAGACTTGGAGTCCTATGCAGATGTTGGACCTGGGGCAGTATCAGGGACCTGTTTGTCACTGACATGGACAAGATCCGGGGTGCTGCAGGATACGGCAAAGGGCAACCCTTTCCATCTGCTGCAATGTAAATATATAGACTGCCCATGCTAGTATTCCTCTACCCCAGGCCCCGACCGTACTCCAAGCCCCTCCTGACGTGCAGACATTATGCGGAACACATCCAGGGGGCAAGCTAGTGCACCACCACCGCCTCACCTCGTAGTCAGAGGCCATCAAAGAATGGCATGGCATGAGGGGCGAGGGCTGCAGCGCGACCCTTGGGCCACAAAATGATCTCCTACTGAAGATGACCTCGTGCCTCTGGAATCGGGTTGCCCACTGACACTACACACAAAAAACCATTGAGCAGGTCTGCCTCACATGTGCGCTTCTGTCGAACCACTAACACAAAGACCATGGAGCGTGAAGAGCACGGTCCGACAAGCGATTCAGCGCGGCACAAACAGGTCATCTAAGGACGACTTTGCAGCTTGTCGCACAAAAGAATGAGGGGGTTGTGTACAGACCATCAGGGAATGCCTCACGGCCATGGCTGGGATAGCAGGGATCCCGGTGCCGCTTTGCACTCGCGCCCACCCTTTGCTCCGCGGGCCCCGTAAAGGAACAACAACCAGACGGAATGTCACACAGGGGGGGGGGGGGGTACTGCGCGGCCCCTTGTTGCCAGTTCTGTGCCATGCCATAGCCCATCTCCACAACAACCTCCATGGCATCCCTGATACCCCCCTTCCCGTGTGAAGTCTATTCCTCAGCAGGTTAGGTTCCTCAGCTTTTTCCGGCAACTTGCACGAGGCTCGCAAGCCGTTTGATGGGCCATTGTTAAAGCCACCGCCCACCTCAAAGTGTGGGGACTTTTCGTTGCGTTGCCTGGTTCGGCGCACGGAATGAGGGCCCAGGCAGGCAAACTGCCGCGTCTTTCGGCCGGGCACGGGCACACCAACAGTGCATTCATCTTCACCATTGGGTTACCATTGGCCTCAGGAGTGGATTTCGGCAGTAGGCAGCCGAAAGCTCTGCGTCAGCAATCTCGGCCCCCACCCAGTCCCCCGCCCCTTGCTTGCTGTATCACGACATGCAGACACACTGTTTGATGCCGACAAAACAGGCAAAGACGGAACAGCGCAGCGGCCCCGTATTTCGCACAGCGATACTGTACATCGCATGATGGGCGACCAAGTACTGGGATCACGACCCCACAGCATCGCTTGTTCCTCTCATTTTTTCGGTCTGCTTTGTGCTTGTTCGCACGGTTGCTCGTCATCGGCGCCGAGAAATTCTTTTCGATGGCCTTTGGATCCGTCCCCTGCCATGGGTTGCACACCAGCCGGGGTGCGGTTTGCAGGCCCTCCCAGAGGTGCACCGCGCTGAAGGGAGCAGGGAGGGAGGGGGGCGGCCCCCGTCCCCATCCATGGCGAATTACAAATTGCAAATATCGCATACTGCTTCCTAGCAGGGAAGGATTTCAACCTCAGTTAGTCTGTCTTCATGAAAAATGCAGAGGAAATTGAATTGAGCTGAGACCGAGGCTCATCGGGCCCAGCCCACCCAATGATTTTTGCAGCCGACGAAACAACCTCTTTGCTGCCTTGCCTGTTGTCTCTGTGTCTACATCCCTCTTGCACCACCGTCTCTCTCTCTCTCCCAAAGCACCACTGCTCTTCGCGAAGATCTGCTTGAAGTCGAGCGGTTTGATGAATAATTCTAGGCAGGTGTACAAGGCCGCCAAGGGCAGTTTTTCACAGTACCTGCAATTTTTGCCAAAGGTTGCATGCTGCCCCAAACATGGAATTGCACCTCCTGCACGGGTGGGGCCGACAATTGTTTCTACACCCGCAATGGGATAGACTGCAGGGGCATTTCCAGGCACTGTGTGCACGGCTGTATTGAAGTTTGCGCAAGCTGTCCCAATTTTTGCGCCCAGCGCTGACTTGGCGGACGCCAAGTCCGTTCTTCCCTTTGCATGTTGCGTCGGGTTGCTGCTTTCTGCCGGCCGCTGTGGCCGGTGCTCTTGCTGGTGTCGTTTCCGCGTTCACGGAGCCCAGTAGTTGGTGTGTTGGGGCTGTGCTGAATGTGGCATGGTGTGCCGTTTGCGCGTCAGCGGCGCCCAACAGTTGACGAAAATTGAGGATGTGCTGGTTGTTGCCGGGGTCGTTTGACTGTTTTTGTTGTCCACGTGCCTCTGTCCACAGGCCGTCCATAGCCTGCCTCGCTGTGTTTCTGTGTGTGAGGCCCAGGTGCCCTGTTCCTCCACGCGTTGTCCCGGCCGTCCACCATATGTCCTTTTCCCCCTCACGGCTGGCCTGCCCCTGATGGGCTCCTGCTCCTGTTGCGCAAACAGCCCATCTGGGCTGCGGGAGACACCCCCCACCTGATGCCGGTTGAGCAGGGGTTGCCCTGGCACCCGGTAGCGACGGGGCTGGCTGGCCAGGCCATCCCGTTTGTTGTCGCTGCCTCCACGCTCTGCCATCCGCTCCATTCTGATTCCCTGTTCCCGCTGTTCTGGTTGCCTCTCCTGCCTTGCTGTGCCCCTCCTCCTTGTCTGCTGTGCTCGCCCTTGTCCCTCCTGGTGTGGCTCCCATGTTCTGTTCCCCCCCCGGGTCCAGCGAACAATAAAGTCCCCAAAAAAAAACCGGTCCGAACAGGAGTGCTCGTTGGACACGCCGTTCGTTACCTAAACCCGGTGCCTAATTAACGAGGTCCCAAAAAATTGCGGTCCGAACGGAAGTGTTCGTTGGACAAGGCGTTCGTTGGAACCGGGGGGGAGGGGGGTACGACGGCGTCTCCGCAGACGAAGCCCTGGCCCCGAAAAAGCACAAGGGGCGGTTTTTCTTTAACAAGTGGGATATTTTCGGTCCTACGCTGACTGGAATCGCGACTTGGCCCGAAAACCGTGCGTGCGGAATCCATTTGTGCGGTCCAAGTGTGCACCCAAAGGGTGAGGGGCGAGGCCACCTTCTTCGGTCCTCAGGGCCTCAGTGTGGGCATGGGAGGAGGTGCGTCCCATTGTTTTAGAGGCAATGGACTACAGGGCGGTCTGTGGTTGTGCATCGAACCATGGCGATGGCTATGGCCATGGCTAGCCTTGGCTGGGAACAGCCCAAAGGTGCCCAACAGGTCCGATTTCAGGGGAGGGCAAACCGTCTGCCCACACCAGTGTGTGGGCAGACGTGTGAGCAGTGTGTGCAACTCTGGCAGCGGATGGCTCCAGATGCTACAGGAATACTCTTGGCCACCAAGTTGCCCACCACGCTCCGAACGGCGGCAAACATCATTTGGCCCACAGACGGCAGGCACACACTTTTGAATGCCCCCCAACACCCCCTCCGGCCATGGCTAGCCGCGGCGGGCTGGATATGGCTGGATATGGCCAGCTGGCCGAGCTGGCAACCGCCGGGAAACCACCGGCCGGGTCGCCGGACTGGGCCAAACCCAGCCACGGGTACCCGGCTGGCGGGCTAGCTGGCTGCCTAGCCCGGCCCCTTCCCCCCAACCATCCCTGATCAGAACACCCCTATTGCACCGTGCGTTGCCGACGGGCGAAGCGCAGCTGATCACTTCGCTTCCCAGTAGTGCAAGCCATAGTCGGCACTAGCAGCGAGGATGCCATGCGGCGTCCCATCCTCCAGGAAATGCGGCTGCAGGGCCGAAATGGCAGCCTTGGGGCCCGCCAAGAAGTACAACGGCCGCAAGTGCACGCGGTCGAGGGAGTCGCGGGCCGACAGGAGCGGGCTGGTGTCCCACACCGCGACGGTTTTCCCATCGCACGCCGAGACCAACCGATTTGAGGTGACCATCGCCAGGCACCGTACCCACCGGGAGTGCCCCTCCATCACGGCGATGTGGTGGCGCGTGCCGGCGCGGTACGCAGACAGGCAACCATCATTGGCCCCGACGAAGAAGACGTCGCCGTGGAACAGGACGCACGAGATGGGGGCCCGGTGAATGCGCACGGCCTCGAATGTCGTGAAACTCTCCGCGTCGGTCACGCGCATCATCCCACCCCCGCAGAAGGACAGCAGATGTCCCTCGTACAAACGAATAAAATGGACTGGGCCGAGGTGTTCGGTGATGGTGAACTTACAGGTCCCTTGCCAATCCCAGACCTTCACGTGAGAGTCGGTGCTTGCGCTAAAGATCGAGCACTCTGTGAGCACTATGTTTGTGATCTTCATCGTGTGGCCCTTCAAGCTTTTGCAGTAAGGCAGACATTTGTAGACCATGATGTTGCAGGCCTCGGCGCAGTCTGGCAACACGGCGTCCGACGGCGCCGTCGTCTCGAGATTCCACGTGAACAGAGACCGATCGTTGCCCCCAGTGACAACCCACAGCTGATCGGCCGACACTGCAATGGCAGTGATGCGATCCCGGTGCCCTTGGAGCGTGTACACAGGGAAGCGGAAGTCGGTCTTGTCCCACACATGGCACAGGCAATCGGCGGATCCAGTCAGCAGCAGCGTGTCCGATTGTGCCAGGCACGTGATTGCACCGTCATGCTTCGAGGCTTGAAAGTCCGGATGGTCAAGGCATTGATGCAGGTCCCGAAAAGTCAGTGTTCCCTTTCCATCCCCAACGACAGCGAAGTGTTTTGCTTGGGCCTGCGTCGGCAGCTGCACGGTGCTCATGAGCAAGGCCTGGCATCGCTGACTCAGATGAGTACTGTCATATCGGTAATGCGGGCGGCAGCAATCGTCTTCCATCTGCCGGGCCTTCAGCCATGCAGATCTCTTCCACACCATGAACCAGTCCCGAAACCCGGACGTAACGTCCATGGCAGGCAGGCCCCGACTCTGTCCATCGAGAGGCTGCACCTGCTTGCGGCGCTCGCGGCGCAGCATCGTGAACCAGAACGGGTCATGGGAGCTCACCCGGCGGAAGGTCTTGGAGACCCATCCGCAAGCGGCCAACGTGTGGAGGTCTGGGACCCATTGAATGATGCAGTACCACAAGTTCATTGAGAGGGTGCCACTATGAAGAGTCTGCTTGCCCAAGATGTGACACACGGCGGTCCGTACCACACGGGGGCCGGCTTTGTGCTTCCACATGACCATGCTGATGGGCTCTCCTTTGTGCACACCAAACGCAGCACAGATTCGGTCATAGACCCGATTGAGGCCTGGGGCCACGGAGAAAATCCCAAAGTAGTCTTGACAGTAGGTCAAGACCTCAGCCTGCTCCAATACGCCATTCCCATTGGCGTCCCAGCGCTCAAATTCACGTTCCAAGTCCGCCAGCTTCCCAGCGGGTAGCCTCGAACGAACGGTGGACGTGCGTCTATTCGAAGGTG
Source organism: Eutreptiella sp. 'Long Island Sound 2002' (assembly GCA_964036045.1). NCBI lineage: Eukaryota > Euglenozoa > Euglenophyceae > Eutreptiales > Eutreptiaceae > Eutreptiella > Eutreptiella sp. 'Long Island Sound 2002'. The sequence goes on along the minus strand of OZ038398.1, from coordinate 18,484,882 downwards.
CCGGAGGAGGGTCGGAACTCATGCGACAATCCGACCAGTTGTGGGGATGAGCCGGATTTGGGGTATCAACATTCTTGGTAGAGTGCCCTTCTGGCAACGCACCATCAAAGGATGGCGCGTTTTTCAACCCGGCGGGCATGGGCACGGAAAACGATGCCCGAGAAGCGGGACGCCCAAGGTCTAATATCACAGAACTAGTAGCACAAGTCACGGAGGACCGACGGCTCATTCTCCCGGAGCTTTGGAGTGATGACGTCGAAGCCGAGAGCTCCATTGTCCCGGAGCTTTGGAGTGATGACGTCGAAGCCGAGAGCTCCAAAGACTTGGAGGATTCGAGATCCCACAGCGTCTTACGATTCCATATTGTAGAGCTCCTGCGGTCTAATGAGGCTTTGCGGGCTTGAGCCTCGGAACTACGCCGGGTTTGCACGAGAGAGCCCCGGCGGTCTTGAAGTGGCGGGCTCCGAACATCTTCTATCGAAGAGACCCAACGATGCGGTGTTCCGGAGGCCCTGTTGGCTTGAATGTCTTGTGTCGAAGACTCGCGACGAGAGGGCAATCCAGAGGCCATTTGGTCTCGGAGCGCTTCTGCCGAAGCGTTCCGAGGTAATCGGGAGGCTTGCGATATAGAGCCCCAGCGGTTTTGCGGTTCGGAGCCCCGGCAGGTTGTCGACAGCGAACCGCGACGGTCTGGCGATAGAGAGTCCCGACGGTTGGTCGACAGAGACCCCAGGCGGTCTTGGCGTTCAGAGCCTCCACACTTTGCAGATAGGGAGGCCCGACGGTCTTGGGTTACAGACCCCTGGCGGACCCCCGCTAGTGAGCGTCTACGGTTGCGCGATAGAGAGGCAAGCCGTTCTAACGCCACGGACCCCCTACGATCAAGCGAGGCTGGACACGCGCGGCCTTGTGTCCGCGAAGACCTACCATCCGGCAGACTGTGACCTTCGCAGTTTCGGTCCTCCCTTTCGTGGCACCGTGCCCCGCCGCCGTTGGGGCCCTCGTTTTGGGGGCTCACACGGTCGTGCGCGATGGATGCCTGACGGTCTTGAGTGTCATGGGTCTCGGAACGAATGCGATGCGCCCCACAGTCAATGTGGTCCTGTGACACCGATGCCTTGCGGTTGTGCGGCCCGGGCATCTTGTTGCTGCGCACCACGGAAGCTCGACGAGCCACATCTTTGCAATATGGAGGGGCGTTGCTCGTTTCAATTTTGTGTAGTTTGTCCAACACGGCAACGCCATCCCCGTCAACATCCAACAACTTCCACAAACACGCCATGTCCACTTGCGTGAGGTCAAGGCCCATTTCTCGAACGAGGCCTTCCACTTCTCCGTACCCTAAGGTCCCACTGTCATTTCGAAAAAAGGTGAACACCGCGCACAAAGCCTTCAGGAGGTTGTCAGTGCAACGGTGTTCGTGGGGCTTAGGGTTTCGGAGGGGTGAAGCCATCGTGCCGTCTCAATCAGCGTGGCGAGAAAGTAAGGGCTAAGTTGCCACTAGTTGATTGAACAGAAGCTAAGGAAAGCAAGCCAACGTTGGGATGTCAATAGGTGCTTAACACTGGTAGCCATCTCGTGCTACATCGTGTTACCTTGATCAACCACATCGCGGCGTCTAAGTGCGATGTTGGACCCGCATGGAAATTCTTGGCATTGGGGTTTCACGTTTGCGGAAACGGGATCAATAGAACCCCAAAAAACTTGCAAAGGGCCATGCATCAATTCAACTCACTTTAAATCTAGCGAAGCCGAAATATTTTGGACACGGTCTTGAATAGCCTTCCCCATAATGACGTCAAAAACACGTTTCTAGAAGGGGGGTGGGGCCGAAGCCAAAGCAGCTTAAGATGTACCAACCGAAGCACGTAGTGTTTATAGTGCATTACTGGAACCACCCCCACTCTCCCCAGTTTGAAGCTGAAAGTGGTCAATTGGTCGATGGGCAGAGCATGACTAGAAACAAGCGGCTTCTGACGGAGACAAAAGAAGAATGTGGATCTAGGCTACATAACCAGTGCCGTCCGCGGGCCATAAACAAAAAGAATACGAATGGTGGCTACATAGGCCGTGGCGTCTCAAGGCTGATGCCCCAATCATGGGGTTTCATTGCTTCCAATCCCCCCCTTGTGGTCCCTATTGATTGCTTTTGGGGCCCATGCCAACAGCCTTTGGGGTCCATGTTGACTGCCGCAAGAGTCAATCTTGACTGCCTTTGGGGACCCTATCGACAATCTTTGGGCCCCATGTTTATGTGTGAGGAGTTGTTGCAATAATGGAAACGTGAAAAACCATGACACTTCATCAACTATTTGCGGATTCATGCTAGCTGTTGAGCCTATGCTCTTGCCATTGCATTGCATTGCATTTTAGACAAATCTGCCCACAAAGCTTTGGCTGTAGGGAGCAAGAGGTTTGTTTCCACGACAATTTTGATTCAGGATTAGGTTCACGTATGTCTCTGTCACGAGCATGTGATGAGAGCGAGCCCCGTTCGGATATCCACACAAGTTTCATGTGCCCCATGTGAACGTTACTCTCGGGCATGGACTTTGTAAGTTTGAATGGTTCGTTCCATGCAAAAGGGGCCATTTTCCGCCCCCTCTCCTTCGCGCTATTGAGCAAAAGTGCGAGGCATCAACGCTAATTTGGTCATTTGACTTGTGTGCCATGAAAGGCAAACTAAGAGATGATGCACAACATGGCTTCCGTCATACAAAGCACATGCTTCTTTAAGGCACCACAAGCGATGGCATCTCACAAGGTTGGCTTGGCCTTTGCGTTGTGGGCCGTGATTGCCGTCAAGACCCGCCGTGGCTAAGGGTTGACGGTGCGAGCCATTTTAGTTTGCATTGATCCATCCCTCGAGTGTTGTGAGTTGAGAGTGTGTCTTTTGTTGCCGTGTGCCCGCCGTGTGCGCAGAAGTCACCGTAAGACCCGTTCACGTGAAGCTTAATCGGAAGATAACCAAAAGTCTTTGAGTAATTTGATGTCACAAAGCTTGCGGGATTACTACAATCGATGCATCGCAACCCATAGGTTCAATTTCTTTTCTTGGGCACATTTTTTGAACGAGAAGTCAACATGCACGCCAAAAGCAGTCAACATGGACTCCTAAGTGTATTATGTCATGTTATCATAATCACCACCTGGGTTTGAGGCAGAAAAAGCACTTCAACTTCGGTAGAACTTTCGCTCTCGCGATTGTAATCGAAGCGAATGCATTCGCAGTATTGATAGATACATTATTACATCATGTGAAATCCAAGATTTGAAAATTGCATGGGCACCATTGGTTAGGGTGCCACTCTATTGACACAAATCGTCGTGGAAAAAATTCCTGATGACATAAAATTCCAGGAAAGTCCTGATGACACAAATCGCCGGCGAAGTACTGCTGCAGACAGTAAAACTCAGCCTGCGCCGGCGCGCGCTGCGAAAAGCGGTGCCGACGGGAATCGAACCCGGCGCTCTGGCGCAAGCGCGAGCTGCACCGCCGACTAGGACAGGCCGAAGACGATGTAGCCACCGGAGAAGTACCACATAGATTTGTCCATATACATTCAAAATTTTTAAAAAAAGCAAAGGCCCGGGGCCAGCCCCGGGGCCTTTGTGGCTGCTTGTGGTGCCTCATGTCCTTGCAACAGGTCAATGCATGCATACGGATAGGCTTTTGAAGGTAAGAGGACATGCACATGGGACAAAGTGAGAGTTTTTGAGGGTTTGTGGTGATATGGTACCATAGTGCAACAACCAGGTCTCCAAAAGTACAGGGGCGTAACTTGGTGCCACCGGCTCCGATTTGGGTGCTACCTAGGTCAAAAGTTGCGCAAATGTGTCTACTTTCCGAAAAGCTATAGCCGGTTGGGTCCGTTTGACCGTCGTTTTGAGCTATTGGGCCGCCATTGGTGGGGGGTCACTACAAAAAACGAGTTTTTTTACCAGTGTTCAAACACAGGTTCTTAAAAGTACCCGGGGGGTAACTTGGCGCCACCGGCTCCGATTTTGGTGCCACCTAGGTCAAAAGTTGCGCAAATGTGTCTACTTTCCGAAAAGCTATAGCCGGTTGGGTCCGTTTGACCGTCGTTTTGAGCTATTGGGCCGCCATTGGTGGGGGGTCACTACAAAAAACGAGTTTTTTTACCAGTGTTCAAACACAGGTTCTTAAAAGTACCCGGGGGGTAACTTGGCGCCACCGGCTCCGATTTTGGTGCCACCTAGGTCAAAAGTTGCGCAAATGTGTCTCCTTTCCGAAAAGCCATAGCCGGTTGGGTCCGTTTGACCGTCGTTTTGAGCTATTGGGCCGCCATTGGTGGGGGGTCACTACAAAAAACGAGTTTTTTTACCAGTGTTCAAACACAGGTTCTTAAAAGTACCCGGGGGGTAACTTGGCGCCACCGGCTCCGATTTTGGTGCTACCTAGGTCAAAAGTTGCGCAAATGTGTCTCCTTTCCGAAAAGCCATAGCCGGTCGGGTCCGTTTGACCGTCGTTTTGAGCTATTGGGCCGCCATTGGTGGGGGGTCACTACAAAAAACGAGTTTTTTTACCAGTGTTCAAACACAGGTTCTTAAAAGTACCCGGGGGGTAACTTGGCGCCACCGGCTCCGATTTTGGTGCCACCTAGGTCAAAAGTTGCGCAAATGTGTCTCCTTTCCGAAAAGCCATAGCCGGTTGGGTCCGTTTGACCGTCGTTTTGAGCTATTGGGCCGCCATTGGTGGGGGGTCACTCCAAAAATCGAGTTTTTTTACCAGTTTTCAAACACAGGTTCTTAAAAGTACCCGGGGGGTAACTTGGCGCCACCGGCTCCGATTTGGGTGCTACCTAGGTCAAAAGTTGCGGAAAACACTATACTTTTCAAAAAACTATGGCTCAAAGGGTCCGTTTGACCAACATTTTGAGGTAGACAACCGACTTGGGTGGGGGGTAACTCCAAAAATTGAGCAACCCTACCCCTACTTTTGGGGAGATGGGGGTTGCACTGTGGTACCGTCACTCACCCACTCACTCACTCAAAGGATCAGCAAAGATCTTGCATCAAGAATTGCCCAAAGAATTGGTCATCACCTGTACCTGTGCAAACAATTGCTGGTATTGTGCCCATTGGTGCGGGGTCAATTGACCCTGCCGTGCTGCATTCGCATACACATTGAGTGCAGCCGCAGCTTGCTGCAATGCAGGCAATATGGGAGACGCAATTGCATTTGCAGGGGGTGACACAGTGGCAGGCGGGGTAGGGGCATGGGTTGGGCTTGGAGTAGGGAGAGGCGGGGGTGCGGGTACAGGGGTAGGGATTGGAGTTGGGGCAGGGGGCTCATCCAACGTACTGCACTCCATGTCCGTGTGGCTTGAACATGGTGCTTCCGATGGTGGAGCTTGAGATGGTGGGGGTTGTTGGGTTGCCGATGGTGGAGCTTGAGATGGTGGGGGTTGTGAGGGCTGTTGGGCTGCCTGCTGTGTGGCCGTGTCAGCTCGGGTTGTTGCCTTTTGGGCCTTCATTTCTGCATTTGCGATCTGCTGTGCCTTTGATTTCAACTGTGTGATTGAGCGACGCTCAACTTGATACACCTCCCCCTCAAACTCCCCTTGAGCCAAGAACACTCGCTCCCATTCAGCCGCCAACCCCTTGAAGTCACTACGATACCGCGGCAACAACAAGTTGAGCAAAGTCTCCTCACCCGATGTGTACTTCCTTTTTTTCAGAGGGACACCTAATTGCTCAAGTGTTGTTGCCGCACTACTCCTAGAAGACAGCTTCAAACTCACGTGTAACCCCTTATCCCGATACATGGAGCGGGAGGGGTCATTGTCCCGGACTGCAACATTGTAATGTGCACCATGAAACGTGAGAAGAAGTGGTTCCCCCCCGACCTCCCGGCCCGTAGCATACAAGGGTGTGGTAAGTATAGCACCCATAGTTGCCGTGAATATCATGATGGGCCTTTGAAACACGGTGGCTGCTGCAAGCATCACCATGTCAGCCACATCATTGTGCCAAAAACCATCGGCACGCAACTCCTCAACTGCCCTTTCCCAATCATGTCCCGTGTAGAACGGTTCATATTCCCCCCTATTTTCCAGCAACTCGTCCGTAATGAGCTGTCTTAGTGTTGTGTGATCATGTGGCAAGAAATGGGCAATAGCACGAAATGCGCAATTGCCATCACCTTCGATGGGCATTTGCCGCAATCCATTGATAGTGAGGTCATTGAGCAAAGGCAACTGCTCCGCACTTTGTGGCATGTACCATCTAGGTCGCCCTTGTGCGTTCCTGGCAGGCTCATCAAACAAGGAACTCACCCGAAACTCACGTGCAATGTGTGAGCGAACACCCACCCACTTCTCCCACCAATCCGCAACCACTTCTGCATCGGCATCCTCATCAAAGGAGATGGGATGGAGGCATCCTCTAGGAATCTCCAAGCCAAAACCATGCCAAGCTCATTCAACACAAAGTATGCACTCTCAAAAAGCTTCTCAAGGTGATGGTCTATTTTGACCGTACACTTTTTTGCTATTTTGAATGTGTGGTCAGCTGACAATTTGTGTGCCCCCAATGACTTGAGGCAAGCATCATAAAAACCCTTTCCTTGGGCAGCCTCCTTGGCAATCATTGCTACCAATAGAAACTCACTTGGAGGGGCACCCCAATCACTGAATGGAAAATAAACATCAGCATGAAAAACAACTTCATTGTATCTCCCCTCGTACAACGAAGCCATTTGCTGTTCCGTGGCACTCATGCTTACACCCTTAGAGAGGCCAGTTAAAACAAGTCGAAGCACTTGCTTATGCAAGGCACTTCGTTGGAATAATATAAAGGGGAAGGCCCTTTGTAACTTGGGAGTCAATTGGCTATGAATTTCCCAAGAATGGTACGTTTTACCACAACCTACTAATACGGCCTTAACTTGGTGCCTACATGCATACCCTCGCATAAGAAGAATGCAGTTTTCTTCTAAAAGGCATGCAACCCTCCTATGCCACACGTGAACACGCAAAGGTTGTCCACAGGCAGCACAAAAGAGATGCACTTTGTATTGTGTCAATGGGTCCCACACAAAAAAGGCAGGACTCCCATTGGCACATGTTGTTACCATTCTTCCCCACAAACTTTGGGTGTTCTTGATCACACCCATTTCGTAACTGGTGAAGTAGGGTGGGTCCTTTTTGGATCCACCTTTGGCTCCCCGTACTTCTGGTGACATCCATAGCCATATGTAGAATAGCAGCAATAGTTGCATTTTCATCATGCCTGAAAAATGATGCATGATGTGTAGAACTATTTATTTCGACTGATGTAACGTAACGTCAACAGTCGAATGCTACAATTACCACAGATTTACATACCTGTGATACTCAAGTCAAATACTGATACACAGGCGACCAAATACTGGAATACCGCGGCGCCGCGGTATTTACTGTGGTATAATACTGCGGTATTCCCCGGCGCCGCGGTATTTTGCGGTATGTCACGGTAGCGGCACCCTTCCCGCACCATTTCAACTTCTCCCATCAAATTTCGGATCGCCTGTTATCTGTGGTTAGAAGATGCGGTACGCGCCTGTTTTTCGATTTCAAAGAGGCTGAGGTCGATCAGACAGCTACCGGGAGCTCATTATATGGATTCCATCCCAATGTCTTTGCACTATCGTAGTCCAATGATAAGCTTAATCGATCCTCATTTTATTTGGGTTACATACCGGCACCGCCAACGGCGATAACACGGGATAAATACGACACAAATCTACTTCAACGCAGGAACGGGAAGCGAAAGGTGACTCTGTAACATGTTTCACGATTGAAACATTCCTTGGTTGGATACGCATTTACAACACCAACGCTTGCACGTTTGCAGACATTGGACGGTTTGCATGGTGTGCATTTGCGTTCGATTACGTTTTGGCGTTGTTTGGTTATTCGCATTCAAGGAAGATGGACGCCACCCAAACCAAGCTTGTCTCAAAACAAGGAATAAAATGTACTTGTATTTTTGTACGTGTGTCCCAAGAGTTTTTCTGAGCCTTTTTCTTCCTCTTCCAATGAGTGACTGAAGCTCGCGCTCCGCGACCCAAAACCTTTGCGTAGGATTCCATGTGTTGCGACCAGAGAGTGTTCTCAACGTACCGAGACCCCGCTTGTCCGCGTATTGTTTACTAGAAGGAGCCTTGGCATGCAATAACGAAGTGCTTTTGGTGCGTGTGTCCTTTTTTAGTACACGGTACACGGAGAAATTCCAAACGGCCGAATAACAAGGCACGGGTTCCAAACGACATGTCAACCGCCACATGTGTTGCTGGGTTGTCTTGATTGGAACGCTTTCGACGGTATCTCACCTGCGAATCACTTCATAGTTTGGAGGGTTATTAGACTTTCTTACGACAATGCGACACTATTGAAAAAACAAGAGCGGATCTCAATAGGATTGTAACGTAAGTTACAAACGTAAGTTACGACGTAAGGTACGGCCGTAAATTACGTAAGTTACGGCGATCATAGATTACGGGCCGTAAGTTACGCCCCGACCGAAATTTTTCGCCACCCATTCTAGCCTCCATCCCCGCTTCTCAAGCCTCGGTGGAGCGTGTGTTTAGCACCGCCGATTGGTTGGCAACAAATCGGGATCGGTTGGGTTTCCGGAAGCACGTTCATCCGCTACAACCACAGCGCTCTTTCGAAGCGGTAGGTGAAACCCACAACCAATGAATTCAGATTGCGATTTGTCTCCCCTCTTGCACACTTGGGAAGGTGGAAGGTTGTGGCTCGCCCATGGGGGCCCCACAAAAGTTGCCAACAACTCCCCCTCCCCTCACCCCCCCTACAAAAGCGGGAAAAGTACAATTTTTGGCAAAATTACATGCTTTTGGCGTAAAACCTTGGTCCCGACCATAAATTACGTAATTTTTGTAACTTACAGCGTAAGTTACGGCGTAAGTTACAGCCCGTAATTTAAAAACCTTAAATTACCGTAATTTATCAATCCTAGATCTCAACACGGGGGCAACGTGGGGCAAAAGATGAACAGAGAAGGGGTGAAGGAAGAGGAAAGGGGAGCACGTGATGTTGTGTGTGTGTACCCACACAACTTGAATTCGGGTGCTTCTTGATCACAGCGACCAGGTGAGATTCTTCCCCGTATCCCACACCCGTACCACAACCTCTCCATAGATTTGCCATATTCTCCGAACATGGGATACCCCATGTGGATGATACCGTTGTGTGTGTTCGCCATTTTGGGAACAACTATGGGTGCTGGTTGGAATTACGACCGGTGTGACAACGCCAACGGTCCAACATCATCCGCTTGGGGCGGCTATTGCTCCGGCCAATCTGAAAACTCGCCTGTCGATGTTTGTGGGGCCGAAAAGTACAACCTCCCACGTCTTCAAGGCACGGATTGGTGCACTACACGGCAATTGAAGATTAAGAATAACGGCCACACTATCCAAGTTGGAGTCATCGACGATCCACCGACCACAACCGCAGGGACCATTTCTAAGCTTGTCGGCCGAGGAAGTAGTGACACCCCAGCAATATGGCAACTCGAGCAGGTTCATTTTCATTGGGGTCGCGCACATCACGATGAAGAGGGGAGCGAGCACTATTTGAACGGGAAGCCCTACCCACTTGAGGCCCACTTCGTGCATTTCAACACAAAGCATGGGAAAAGCGTCGGGGAGGTGGTCGGTACTGCGAAGCCCGATAGCCTCCTTGTGGTGGGGGTATTCTTCGACTTGAATTCCCTATATCCGAGCGAGCCCCGGGCCCTTACGCAAATTGCGAATGCCGTCCAGAACGCCAGCCATCACAAGGACAAGTATATTGACTTGAACCAAACTGTGCAGCTCAGTACCATCTACGAAGCCGTCGGAGATTACTACACGTACGCGGGCGGCCTAACGACCCCCACCTGTAACGAGGTGATGCCTGTCCTAGTAGTGAAGGCACCGTTGATAATTGTGGCGCGACCCTCGTACCCACGACACTACCGTAGATACGTGGCGAGTGGGTTGTTCCCGCCATCTGCCAGCTCTTCGTGCACTGCCCATGCCCCTAGTATGCATGTCCAACTTTGGCACAACACTGCCGTTGATACCCACCATGGAAGTTTCAGGGGCGGGGCATCACTTCTCGGGACTGTGTTCTTCCGGAGTTGATCTGCGCTGTGCTTCTTCCCAAATCACACCCAATCACACAGCCATAGACGTGTACATAGACAAAGACCAACACATGAACGCTCCTTTGCCCGTGGTTAGGCCGCTTTGAGTTATGCTCGCCGGGGTTGCGCCCCGCATGCATCAAAAAAGACAAACACATAGACATAGACAAATTATTGTGGACTTGCACTACCTTTTTTTTTTTTCGTTTTTCTCACCGAACTGCACCTAAACAGGACTAGGATGAGCAAGGAGCGGGTTGACTAAGATGGGAAACGGGCCGTCGTTTCCGCAACCTTCAGAAAATTTCGCAGACATCCAGCCAACATCCAACGCACAGTGTACAGTCACGTCCGCACTCAGAAATGCATTTCTACTGACGACCTCTTTCTGTGTCCCTCACACCCTTGGGTAGCGTCCTCTAGACCCTCAAAAGCTACCTCTTTGAGGCACTAACACTGGTCCAGCCCTGATATCTGTGGCATGTGATCACTGGTAGCCAGGAGCACGATGGATACCGAGGTCACTGCCCTGCATATGTGTGACTGACTCTTTGACACATCTTCTTCTGGCACCCATCCTGATCGTTATGGCCTCGCCTCCGATATACGTTCCGACTCTGGATCCTTGTGAACACCCGCCCCTGAAACCCATGGCGCAACCACTGACCCCGCTGGTACCCAGAGCAAGGCCCGTGGGCAATGCCCCTGATACCCACCGCACTCCCACTCCACACCCATGATCGCGATAGTAATACTGATACCCTGATACACATTGCAGGTTGTGACGTGGGTGGTGATGGAGACGCCGAAGAAGATCACGCGGGAGACTCTGGAGAAGATGAAGGCGGCCCCCATCCCCGGGTATAGCGCCGATGATGCTCATGGTGCAGATCACAGGCGGTTGGCAGGCTCTTCCTCGTCGTCGTCGTCGTCGTCCTCCTCCTCCTCCTCCTCCTCCGGGCATGGGTCCTCGTCCGGGTCCTCCTCGTCATCCAGTGGGCACGGCGGTGGCCATGGCGAGGAGGAGGAAGAGGACCACGGGGATCCCAGTCTGATCTCATACCACGGTAACTTCAGGCCCCTGCAACCCAAAGGCTCGCGCAAGGTGTACTACTCAGGCGATACCGCTCCGCCCGCGTGCACGACGGTGCAGGAGCCACTGTACCCCTGTCCCGATGCAGGTATGGCGTTGCACAGTGCTTAGTCGTGCACCTGTACCGCATGGTGGGCGACGCGGGCAACGTATAGTACACGCACTGGCGACACACGCCTGTAGCGCATAATTTACACCCGCGACACAAGCATGCACACAGACACACGCACAGACACACACACAGACACACACACGCACGCACACAAGCATATGCAATGCACAATTCATGAGCACCTGTAACTCATAATTCAGGCACACGCGACACGCGCACCTGTAAGTGGGAACCATGCGCGCAGGGCATTGTTTCCGGGGGTTTTGTTGCAGGTATTTCAAGTGTTGCCCATTCTTTGAATCACACGGGGTGGTGGCGCTGCCAAGCCACACTGGGGTGGCGGGGGGAGGGGTTGCCGGACCATTTGGTGATCCACAACCCCTGGCCCTGTCATGCAATTTCCACACACCTGGTGATGAGCACCCTCCGATTTTCGCGGTCGTGGGTGTAGAATGTCTGTACGGCTCGCAACTGCAGCGCAGCTTGTCTCCTTCAGCCTCTTGTGTCCAAGTGCCCCCATGATCATTGGGTGGAGCAAAACTTCTAGTTCCCTTGTCAGGCGTTGTGCAAAGGCGATATGAAACGAGTCGTCGTTGATCCTTATCTGTGAGCAGGTCAGAGTATGGCTGCGACGTTACCAACGTCTCATGTAGACCAGTGATGCGCACTTTCAAATGTGCTGCGCAGCGCCCTCAACCACCGGCTGTAGCTGTACGCTCTGTGACAGTACCCTCTGGAAGCATTTTTGCGAGCCCCACTTTTGGGCCCCTTTTACCCGAAAGTAAACGCCTGTTTGATCCTCTGCGCCCCCCCTGCTTCCTTTGTATGCCCCCATTGTACCCGTCCTCTGGTCTCTGGTCCTATCGAATGTTTCTGCGCTGGGCCGTCACGTGAGAAGTCACACAGATTCCTTTCCAAACAGTGATGTTTCGCACACACATGTCGAGCGTTGTCCGGGTGTCTTGTCTGTCTGTCCCATTTCTGTCTGCGGTTCAACCAGGTCTGAATTGGAAAATAAACATGCACTCGGTTCAGATTGTGGAGTGCATTACCTCTATTGATCCCGTGTCCGCATATGCCCGGCATCTTTAGTGTGGTGGTGCCATGACGGGCCACCCTGGAGAAACAGAAATGGTGGGCCAATACAGCGCATTGCTGGATCGTGGTGGTGAGAGGTCGATTGACGCCGCCAACTGCCAACAAAGCAGCAACTGATGAGTGCCCCCCACCCACCCCCCACTGGCCTGTGCCATAATTCCCACATAGATGTGGTGGAGAGCTCTTCACCGTTTGGCAAAGACTAATGGTGAAGGCTCCGGCGCCGGAGTGGACGCCGGGGGCAGAAGCAGCATTTGTTAGCAGAGGGACAACTGTCGAACTCATCTGCCAAAACATATTGTCCCCACCACCTGTGGACAAGCAATTTACGCAATTTCCCCTCCAAAATTTGAACAATTACGCTCATCGGAAGTCCCAACCGGCATACTTACTGAGCCTTTATGGCATACCCGACCCTGCATCCTCCACCTGGATCCTCACAGCGTCCTCACTGCTGCTCTTCCAGTGTGCAACACCGTCACCGGCAAGTCGTGCATGTTCCCGTTCCGGTACAAGAAGCAGGTGTTCGATCAGTGTATCCTCCTGGACAACGAGAACAAGCCCTGGTGCCCAATTTCGCTCTCCACGCACGGTGACTACGTGGATGCAAGGTGGGCTGATTGCGATCCAAAGAATTGCGAATACCCAGGCTCAGGTCGACCGCGTTCTGCTTGTGCCCCCCCCCCCCCCTCCCCCCGGGCTTCATTAAAACGGAAATTTTGTATGGAGGAGGTCCGCCCCCCGGGTCCAAACCGTCCTTTCCCCTTTCCAAATGTCCCCCACCCCTCCCTCTTCTCCAACGTTGGGGCAATCCCCTCCCCCTACACGGACCCTTCCCAGTCGCAACCCCACTGCAACCCCGCCAAGCCTGTCCGCCGGCAGCTCTAGCCCCAGGGTGACTGACTCGCGAGCCAAGGTGGTGGTGGCCATGACCGCCCCGGCCTCCATCGAATGCAAGCACGCAGCGCACCGTGTCCAAGCTGGGCTTGCCCGGTTGACAGACGTGTTAGTACCTTATAGCCTTGCCAAGGAGGTTGTTTTGGACTGAGGTCGCGTGGCCTTTTTTGCGGTTGTCCAGCAGTGAGAAAATGATGTGGTTTCTGTGCAATGCTGTGTCCCCTGGTGCCTACCCGACCAGGAAGTGACAGCAAAGCATCCAGAAACCTCCCGGAAGTAACAAGAGGCTTCAGAAGGATCCAAGAATCAAGTCAACAAAAAATTTTTTTCGGCCCGTGAGGGATCAATTTCCTTCCCTCCCTTTGCCCGCCGTCTAGCCCTACCGCATGGCCTCTGGCTCCCGTCCTCTTGTTTCTTCTTCAGTGGGCCAGTCGCCGCGTCCAAGTCCACTGATCCCGAACAATCCGAGTCCACGTGGTCCAGGTTTGCTTTTCCCCACTCCCTGGCCTGACGCCGGACGCATGCCCCTTGGCCTGTGCCCCGGTGGGTAGTGCAAGCGATGGGCGCTTTGGTGTGGGTTGATGTCGTCGTGCATTCAGTCAGTTGCGGTTTGGAGCGAGCAGTCAGGTGACAGTTGTGGTGTCAGGAAAGCGCTGACCGTGTGTGATTCCGTGGGACTCAGTGGGACGGGCCGTGTGCCTCAGTGGGACGGGCTGCGTGATTACCCGCTGTGTCAAGGCGTTCCTGGCGAGCCGCAGCCCATTTTTGACGACTACACAAGGCCGCGCGGCGGCAGAAGGGCAAGCCCCGTGTTACTCGGGTCGCAAATGCCCCATGAAACGCCCTCTTTCGTGGTGGCACTGCACAGCACGTGCCGTAGCGAGCGGTCCCCTGTGCCTTCGTCTGTGGAGCACCGTACATGTCCCTGTTTTTCACAGTGGTCACTGCTGGTTCCGTCCGGAGGCATCCCACGCTGACCACCGTGTTCTTCGGATTCATCGCCGCGCTGCTGCTGCTGACGTACTGAGGGGTGGACTGAGCGGCACGATCGTTGTGCTGCCCAGGCCTCGCGAGGCGCACAGATGGGCCTTCGCCTCTCACTGCCTTCAATTGTGCAACAGAACCCCACGACCAATGTTCAGTGGAGACGACGTGACGCGCTCCCAAGCTCCTCCTTGCTTCACCCTCTTCCCCGGTCCCCGTGGCGCTGGGTGAGTGGGATCAGCGTTGGATGTCCAAGCGGTGGAACGGACTTCGAAACCCAATGCCGCCACAACGCCCCGGTACCCTCGCGGGTCGGGTAGCTGACCTTCGATGGGTCCGGCATGGGGCACAGGTCTGGTACCAGGTGTCCTCCATGGAATCGGGTAAGAGTCGTGAAATTTCTTGGTGTCGGATTTTCATGCGTTTACCCCAGAGGCTGTCGAGCAGTTCTCAGCGGGAAAGGGGGCCCGTCACGTCCCCCCCCCCCCATTTCTCAAGGTTTAACCAGGTTTGGCATAGAGAATAAAGATGCACTTATGCCTGACTGTGGAGTGCATTACCTCTGGTTTGCATTTGTCTGTTTTTTAATTAGGTCACACCCCCCCCATTTCTCAATATGCAGTTTTGCAGCAGGTTTTCGGTCTGACAGTGCGTTTCGCCAGTGCGTTCTTCACACACCAATTTGCATCGTCTCTTTTTCCCACTTATGTTCTTTTTGAGTGCAATCCAGCAGCTCCTGGGAGGTGGCTGTGTTAAACAGGGTAAGTCTACCAAAGGTTCCACCGCCACCTTCGCTTAGCTCACCTTGATCAGGCTTCAACCCCCCCCCCCCCCCTTTCCTAATCCCCTCATGCACCCCTCATGCACAGTCCTTCGGGTCACTGGTGGGCCAGGGAGTGGCATTTCCCGCAGGCTTGCCAGCCGCTTGCGCCATGGTTTCTGGCGAAGCTCCCGTTTCAGCTGGTTCCTTAAGGGGTCGCCCAGGATGCGGATTACGTTTTGAAGCATCACGCGCCCCCCGCAGTCATTAGGACATTTTGCAGTCAAGCTATGCGACCAGGGACGCCCCACCTGCTGTAGTGTGGCCAGGCCTTGTTTTGCTCTCGGGCTTGCATTCCTGGATGGTCGGCATGGAGGCGCGCATGTCATGGCAAAGGCCTCCCTTTTCTCCTTCCGTGCAGCTGACGGGGCCTGCGAGTGTCCGGTGTTGCGATGGAACGCAGTTTTTTGACCGCCTCTTTCAGCCGTTGCTGCCTCTTCAACCACGCGCCTGGCCATACCACATACGCGCCCAGATCATGTGCATGGGCACAGACGCTGCATGCCCGTGCTGCCGATCATGGGGCGCACGCGCAACCGCAACGTTCACGCCGCAGGAACAGGCACAGAGGGTTTCGGCAAGGGCCTCCGCCTTGGTCGGGTGGGCAAAGGCGCGCACCCCAGCCGGCGGATGAAGGTAGTGCCGTGCACCCCGGCCGGCGGCTGGGTGCCAGCCCGCCCCGCTGGTCGCCGTTTGAGGTTGATAACCACCAGATGATGCCAGTTTCCCCAGCAAATTTTTTCTTTCAAGTCCAAGTACAGGATGCAAGTACAGCCACTTTCTGTGCACATTGGCTGATGCAATTTACTGTTGTCGTACAAGTGCACGCAATGTCGCGACAGAAAAGTCATTTTTGATGAATTTGACAATATTGCAACAGCAGCTGACCCGAGAAAGCTGGTATGCCCCACATCCCGCAGACGACTGACTCGACAAACCAGCCACAGTCATTTCCTGCATCCCGGCCATGTGTTCATTGCCAGCATATTTTTCAGCCATCACAGCCTCAGGTTACCAAGTGGCCCTCGACTGCGATATCTCATGGATTACGTTGTTCCCCTCAAGGAACTGAAACATTGAGCACATGGAAAAAATATCTCATGTATTACAAGGGTGTTGAGCAGGGCACGGCTGTGATGGTGGTTTGCGGCAAACACATAAATGCAATATGTACATAGGCTTTTGCATCCTGCTGCCCCCTGCTGACCCCTACTGGTTTCCTTCCTTCATATGCCTGGCATCATACGTAGGTATTTTCACACACAATGAGGCAGACATAAATTCCTGTGATAGTGCCAAATGCACACCCTGGGGGGGGGGGGGCGAAAGGCGCCTATGGGTTACAATCTTCTTGTGTGTTCTTTGCCGCTGCATCCGCTTCATTGATCCTGGGTTCTCTGCCATGGGGCTCTGGTTATTGTATTGATCCTGGGTTTACGATAGTTTAGACCCTGAGCAAGAACAAGGACTACTTGTACCCACTGACAAGTGACTTTTCCCGGGTAGCCACCCCATTTCTGTGACAACCCAGGGGGTACATCGTGGGGTAGAGTGTGTTTCAACCGTATCGATTGACAGTAGCATGCTCAGCACTGTCTCAGGGGCCTGAGGCCAACAGCTGCCCCGGTGTACAGGTGAATTTGCCGACCCTTCTTTGCGTACAGACCAATTTTCTCAACGCACATGCAGTAGAGTCCCTCATGCGCTGCTGACGACGCTGACGACCCTATGCAATTCTTGTTTCATGGGATCGCGACCTCCTGCATGTTGCCGTTGCTGTGCATTTGAAACCGAAAGTGCCCTAGGACGAGGTGCAAGGTGCTGCACAGGTGCAGCCAGATTTTGTGCATAGGGCCATCTGTATGTTCATCATGATTAGCTCTTACTTGATACATGTGCCGTCTGGTGCTCTGAAAGAACATGTGCCTTTTTGTCAAGGGTTGGATGACCCTGAGCCGCTTTGTATGTTGACACAACATTGCACATCACACTATCCTGGCATGGTGACCGAATTTTGGGGGCTCAAGTCATGGTATTGGGCATTGACCAGGGACAGAAGCATTGCACACATTGTACATTTTTTGTCTGAATTCTGCACAATCTGGTTTTTCATTTGCTTTCACTCAAGGCTGTTCCCTGGAAGTGGTTGGAACTGGTGGGGCGACAAACAGCACCTTGTCAGGATAGCCCAGTCCCATCCATCACCAAGCAGGTAGGTGTGGTTTGACAGTACTGAAATTGCCAGGCCCCTTTTAGGCAGAATGGACCCCTGGACTGTCCAGGAAGTCTCACAGGGGGGCTGAGAAAGCCCAGTACCCACCATTATTGAGTATGGGTTGACAAAGAGATATGGCAATAAGCAGGGTGGTTTCCTCTTGACCAGTTGATCAAAGAGCCTGGTACAAAACCTCAGCAGAACACTCATGCAAGCAGCAAGAACTGTGCAACGGCAACACCAATTTGTGGTCGGCAGCCCCAAAATTAGATGCTTATTGCCCTGCTGAGAGACTTAAGGTGTGCTCTTAGAAGAAGGAGGACCACCATGAATGGGAATTGCTTGAATTCGATCTTTCTTCGAATTGGGCAGTCACTGGTCATTGTGCGAATGGTGTACAACAGGAACCAAGTGGGAAGAAGGCAGCAATTATTTGCAGCATGGTAAAGCAGATGAACTAACGAATTTTAACTGCCTCAATTGCTGTATTTGATAATTTTTAGCTGTTGTCAGAAATCATCACTGGAAGAGATGCGGCAGTCGCAGATACTGGGGTTGTCTTCAGATTAATGCAAAAATGAATCAAGTAACTTGACAAACGATTGGTCTGAAAGGGTTAATCCACAGAAAATTTCCTGTTTTATGCATTGTACTGCATAAATGTGTATTGCCAAGGTATTTGATCATGAGATACCAAATTCAGTTCAATTAGAGCATTGGGAACGTTGGGAGCATCATGGTCAAATGCAACAACAAGGCTAGAAATCAAAGAATTGTTTGGTGGAACAAATTGATATGACGGTGAGTGGTACAACAATTCATCAATGGGTTTTTTTTTCCTCATTGCAATTTTTGGGTTGCATTCCAATCACTTTGCTATATATGATTGCTGCTCTATGTACATTTTGTATTGTTGGTGTTAACCATTTGGCCATTTGTGCAAATGGGAAATTTTGCGTTTGGTTGCTCCAACTGCCAAGGGCTCTTTACTACAAGCATGAATTCACAAATGGTACAATGAATGATGATTTCAACCAAAGATGCCACATGTGGTATTGAGTTGCTTTTTGTAAAGATCGTTGTTTCCCTTTGATTTATGGTGGTGGAAGGTGGCAGCAAAATTCAAAAGTGATGGTTAATAGCATTTGCTTTCTTTCATGTTTCAACTGAACAACAACTACACAAAACAAAATGGGAGCACAGGTTGGAGGCAAAATGCAACCAGCTCTGCACATGACCGGTACAACGGCTTTCCTAGGACTTTACTAGGAGATCAAAATACAACAAATTCTAGCTGGCCAACATGTGAAGTAATGGAGAGGTGAAGTGAACAATACACCAAGTTGAACTTCTCACTTTCTTACCAAATTAGAGAAATTGACATTGCAATTTTTTTTGAAAGATCACCGAGCCAATTTGTAACCCTAGCGGCGGGACTTTGCTACAACTGCAAAAAATCAATATTAATTGTCACAAAGTAACTCACCTCTAGCTACCACTTGCTTTTTCCGTAACCAATATTTAGAATTGATGTTATTTTTAAAAAATCACAAAGTATGTCAACCATATTGGCTCACCTTTGTGACAAACGATAATGTTTCTCAAAGTGCCACCACAATGTGAGCAATAAGATGTTCGTCATACAAAAAGTATTTCCGACATCTCCTACATGTATGTACGGTGCATATTTACGTATGTATGTACTGTCAAACACAAAGATTGAGCTTCTTTGTGTGTACACAATGGGTACAATTATGTTTGCAAACATGGTTGACGCACTAATACACAAATTGTCAAACCCAAAGATTAGAATTTTGTATGTGTACACAATAATAATAATAATGATGTACATATTGTCTGTCGAACGTACTCCTTCGCTTTGGCGTTCTGGGTGTTCTTTCGCGTCTCCATTCATCTTCCCTGGTAGTTGGCGTTTGGTAGATCTTCTTTGGCGTCCTCAGGTTCTCCTGCAACAGCGTGAGCGATGTGAGCATTGAACTTTCCAACTGCACTCGTTGTTCGTACTCGCGAAAATGCAACCACCGAACAGCACTGTATCTTTGCTCCTCGGCGATCCTCACCCATAGCGCCTTCACAGACCTCATCTTCTCATGCAATCTCGTACTCTTGTGAACTGACTCGTCTTGTGTCATATCCCAGCGCTCACTCCATTCAACCAAAGCATCCTGCGACGTGACAAGTTGTCGCACGCCAAATTCAAGCTGCTTCATGCGTTCGTCGCACGAAGCGTACCTATCATTCAGCTCGTCCCACGCATTCCTCAGCGCTCTGGCGTTGCTCGCATGCTCGTGATCAAGTTCACGTCTCCATGATCTCATCACCGTGTCGCGCTCCGCGTGCATCTGCAGCACTATTTGTAGGAACTCCTCTTGGCGTGTGTGCTCTGCTTGGTGTCTTTTTGCCAACTCGCCCAATTGCGTAGACATACTAGCCACTTGTCTCTCCAGCGCTTGAACTGCCTTGAACTCTTGTACTCAGCACTGGTCCACCAGATTTTGATAGTTCGTCAGTAATTTTGAATATTCATCCTTCAGATCACTGTAAGTCATGGGAATCTGCAACGGCGCTTGCAAAGCATACCAGTCAACAAGGGACTCTGTATCAGGAAACACTGCTCTTCTTGGTTTGTCAGAACTCCTCGCAGAACTCTCGTCGATCTCCTCGCTATGGAAGCGAAATTT
Source organism: Eutreptiella sp. 'Long Island Sound 2002' (assembly GCA_964036045.1). Lineage (NCBI taxonomy): Eukaryota > Euglenozoa > Euglenophyceae > Eutreptiales > Eutreptiaceae > Eutreptiella > Eutreptiella sp. 'Long Island Sound 2002'. The sequence continues at coordinate 18,464,803 of OZ038398.1, read as the reverse complement.
GTGAACTGTAATACGATTTTCCTTGGAACTCGGGTTTTGTTCGAACATGATGTTTTTCGACAAAACTCAATCCCTTTTGAAAATTCCTTCAAGTCTTCGTTCTGTCTATCCCTTTACGGAGCGATGACACCAACAGTTCTGCAAAGTCGATCTTGAACCACGAAGTCACGTAAGTGTGAGTGGTTCACAAATTACAATGTTCCATTGCCTAAGAGACAACAAAAATATGTAATTCAGTGCGCAATAAAAACGAACTAATTTTATAATAAAATTGTCGCCTGCTGCACTCTAAATTCATCGTGCGCTTCATACACCTGCGACCCTATGTCGCGGCTGTGCGCAACTCAGCGCTTATATAAAAAAATGCAATAATTGCACTATAATAGCGCCTTGCATCCTACCTTATTACACCGAACCCCAAGATCTATCGTCATCGGGAGTACCAACTTCAGGGCGATCGGGCCGAGGCCATGAAGAAGTTGTTGGCCGAGTTTATTGAGCGGGGCTGGATCGAACGTGTGTGCGGTGTCCTGGGCCACTTGGCTCCTGTTCACCGGTGTGCCCGCTCGGTGTGTTGTTTTGCGTGTGCGGTGTCCTGGGCCACTTGGCTCCTGTTCACCGGTGTGCCCGCTCCGTGTGTTGTGTTGCGTGTGCGGTGTCCTGGGCCTCCTGGCTCCTGTTCACCGGTGTGTCCGCTCGGTGTGTTGTGGTGCATGTGCGGTGTCCTGGGCCACCTGGCTCCTGTTCACCGGTGTGCCCGCTCGGTGTGTTGTGTTGCGTGTGCGGTGTCCTAGGCCACCTGGCTCCTACTCACCGGTGTGCCCGCTCGGTGTGTTGTGTTGCGTGTGCGGTGTCCTGGGCCTCCTGGCTCCTGTTCACCGGTGTGCCCGCTCTGTGTGTTGGTGGCGTGTGCGGTGTCCTGGGCCTCCTGGCTCCTGTTCACCGGTGTGCCCGCACGGTGTGTTGTGTTGCGTGTGCGGTGTCTTGGGCCACCTGGCTCCTGTTCACCGGTGTGCCCGCTCGGTGTGTTGTTTCGCGTGTGCGGAGTCCTGGGCCACCTGGCTCCTGTTCACCGGTGTGCCCGCTCGGTGTGTTGTGTTGCGTGTGCGGTGTCCTGGGCCTCCTGGCTCCTGTTCACCGGTGTGCCCGCTCTGTGTGTTGGTGGCGTGTGCGGTGTCCTGGGCCACTTGGCTCCTGTTCACCGGTGTGCCCGCTCGGTGTGTTGTGTTGCGTGTGCGGTGTCCTGGGCCTCTTGGCTCCTGTTCACCGGTGTGCCCGCTCGGTGTGTTGTGTTGCGTGTGCGGTGCCCTGGGCCACCTGGCTCCTGTTCACCGGTGTGCCCGCTCGGTGTGTTGTTTCGCGTGTGCGGTGTCCTGGGCCACCTGGCTCCTGTTCACCGGTGTGCCCGCTCGGTGTGTTGTGTTGCGTGTGCGGTCTCCTGGGCCACCTGGCTCCTGTTCACCGGTGTGCCCGCTCTGTGTGTTGGTGGCGTGTGCGGTGTCCTGGGCCACTTGGCTCCTGTTCACCGGTGTGCCCGCTCGGTGTGTTGTGTTGCGTGTGCGGTGTCCTGGGCCACCTGGCTCCTGTTCACCGGTGTGCCCGCTCGGTGTGTTGTTTTGCGTGTGCGGTGTCCTGGGCCACCTGGCTCCTGTTCACCGGTGTGCCCGCTCGGTGTGTTGTGTTGCGTGTGCGGTGTCCTGGGCCACCTGGCTCCTGTTCACCGGTGTGCCCGCTCGGTGTGAAGTTTCGCGTGTGCGGTGTCCTGGGCCACCTGGCTCCTGTTCACCGGTGTGCCCGCTCGGTGTGTTGTGTTGCGTGTGCGGTGTCCTGGGCCACCTGGCTCCTGTTCACCGGTGTGCCCGCTCGGTGTGTTGTGTTGCGTGTGCGGTGTCCTGGGCCACCTGGCTCCTGTTCACCGGTGTGCCCGCTCGGTGTGTTGTTTCGCGTGTGCGGTGTCCTGGGCCACCTGGCTCCTGTTCACCGGTGTGCCCGCTCGGTGTGTTGTGTTGCGTGTGCGGTGTCCTGGGCCTCCTGGCTCCTGTTCACCGGTGTGCCCGCTCTGTGTGTTGTGTTGCGTGTGCGGTGTCCTGGGCCACTTGGCTCCTGTTCACCGGTGTGCCCGCTCGGTGTGTTGTGTTGCGTGTGCGGTGTCCTGGGCCACCTGGCTCCTGTTCACCGGTGTGCCCGCTCGGTGTGTTGTGTTGCGTGTGCGGTGTCCTGGGCCACCTGGCTCCTGTTCACCGGTGTGCCCGCTCGGTGTGTTGTTTCGCGTGTGCGGTGTCCTGGGCCACCTGACTCCTGTTCACCGGTGTGCCCGCTCGGTGTGTTGTGTTGCGTGTGCGGTGTCCTGGGCCTCCTGGCTCCTGTTCACCGGTGTGCCCGCTCTGTGTGTTGGTGGCGTGTGCGGTGTCCTGGGCCACTTGGCTCCTGTTCACCGGTGTGCCCGCTCGGTGTGTTGTGTTGCGTGTGCGGTGTCCTGGGCCACCTGGCTCCTGTTCACCGGTGTGCCCGCTCGGTGTGAAGTTTCGCGTGTGCGGTGTCCTGGGCCACTTGGCTCCTGTTCACCGGTGTGCCCGCTCGGTGTGTTGTGTTGCGTGTGCGGTGTCCTGGGCCACCTGGCTCCTGTTCACCGGTGTGCCCGCTCGGTGTGAAGTTTCGCGTGTGCGGTGTCCTGGGCCTCCTGGCTCCTGTTCACCGGTGTGCCCGCTCGGTGTGTTGTGTTGCGTGTGCGGTGTCCTGGGCCACCTGGCTCCTGTTCACCGGTGTGCCCGCTCTGTGTGTTGGTGGCGTGTGCGGTGTCCTGGGCCACTTGGCTCCTGTTCACCGGTGTGCCCGCTCGGTGTGTTGTGTTGCGTGTGCGGTGTCCTGGGCCACTTGGCTCCTGTTCACCGGTGTGCCCGCTCGGTGTGTTGTTTTGCGTGTGCGGTGTCCTGGGCCACCTGGCTCCTGTTCACCGGTGTGCCCGCTCGGTGTGTTGTGTTGCGTGTGCGGTGTCCTGGGCCACCTGGCTCCTGTTCACCGGTGTGCCCGCTCGGTGTGAAGTTTCGCGTGTGCGGTGTCCTGGGCCACCTGGCTCCTGTTCACCGGTGTGCCCGCTCGGTGTGTTGTGTTGCGTGTGCGGTGTCCTGGGCCACCTGGCTCCTGTTCACCGGTGTGCCCGCTCGGTGTGTTGTGTTGCGTGTGCGGTGTCCTGGGCCACCTGGCTCCTGTTCACCGGTGTGCCCGCTCGGTGTGTTGTTTCGCGTGTGCGGTGTCCTGGGCCACCTGGCTCCTGTTCACCGGTGTGCCCGCTCGGTGTGTTGTGTTGCGTGTGCGGTGTCCTGGGCCTCCTGGCTCCTGTTCACCGGTGTGCCCGCTCTGTGTGTTGTGTTGCGTGTGCGGTGTCCTGGGCCACTTGGCTCCTGTTCACCGGTGTGCCCGCTCGGTGTGTTGTGTTGCGTGTGCGGTCTCCTGGGCCACCTGGCTCCTGTTCACCGGTGTGCCCGCTCGGTGTGTTGTGTTGCGTGTGCGGTGTCCTGGGCCACCTGGCTCCTGTTCACCGGTGTGCCCGCTCGGTGTGTTGTTTCGCGTGTGCGGTGTCCTGGGCCACCTGGCTCCTGTTCACCGGTGTGCCCGCTCGGTGTGTTGTGTTGCGTGTGCGGTGTCCTGGGCCTCCTGGCTCCTGTTCACCGGTGTGCCCGCTCTGTGTGTTGGTGGCGTGTGCGGTGTCCTGGGCCACTTGGCTCCTGTTCACCGGTGTGCCCGCTCGGTGTGTTGTGTTGCGTGTGCGGTGTCCTGGGCCACCTGGCTCCTGTTCACCGGTGTGCCCGCTCGGTGTGAAGTTTCGCGTGTGCGTTGTCCTGGGCCACTTGGCTCCTGTTCACCGGTGTGCCCGCTCGGTGTGTTGTGTTGCGTGTGCGGTGTCCTGGGCCACTTGGCTCCTGTTCACCGGTGTGCCCGCTCGGTGTGTTGTGTTGCGTGTGCGGTGCCCTGGGCCACCTGGCTCCTGTTCACCGGTGTGCCCGCTCGGTGTGTTGTTTCGCGTGTGCGGTGTCCTGGGCCACCTGGCTCCTGTTCACCGGTGTGCCCGCTCGGTGTGTTGTGTTGCGTGTGCGGTCTCCTGGGCCACCTGGCTCCTGTTCACCGGTGTGCCCGCTCTGTGTGTTGGTGGCGTGTGCGGTGTCCTGGGCCACTTGGCTCCTGTTCACCGGTGTGCCCGCTCGGTGTGTTGTGTTGCGTGTGCGGTGTCCTGGGCCACTTGGCTCCTGTTCACCGGTGTGCCCGCTCGGTGTGTTGTTTTGCGTGTGCGGTGTCCTGGGCCTCCTCGCTCCCGTTCACCGGTGTGCCCGCTCGGTGTGTTGTGTTGCGTGTGCGGTGTCCTGGGCCACCTGGCTCCTGTTCACCGGTGTGCCCGCTCGGTGTGAAGTTTCGCGTGTGCGGTGTCCTGGGCCTCCTGGCTCCTGTTCACCGGTGTGCCCGCTCGGTGTGTTGTGTTGCGTGTGCGGTGTCCTGGGCCACCTGGCTCCTGTTCACCGGTGTGCCCGCTCGGTGTGTTGTGTTGCGTGTGCGGTGTCCTGGGCCACCTGGCCCCTGTTCACCGGTGTGCCCGCTCGGTGTGTTGTTTCGCGTGTGCGGTGTCCTGGGCCACCTGGCTCCTGTTCACCGGTGTGCCCGCTCGGTGTGTTGTGTTGCGTGTGCGGTGTCCTGGGCCTCCTGGCTCCTGTTCACCGGTGTGCCCGCTCTGTGTGTTGGTGGCGTGTGCGGTGTCCTGGGCCACCTGGCTCCTGTTCACCGGTGTGCCCGCTCGGTGTGTTGTTTCGCGTGTGCGGTGTCCTGGGCCACCTGGCTCCTGTTCACCGGTGTGCCCGCTCGGTGTGTTGTGTTGCGTGTGCGGTGTCCTGGGCCTCCTGGCTCCTGTTCACCGGTGTGCCCGCTCTGTGTGTTGGTGGTGTGTGTCTGGTGTCCTGGGCCACTTGGCTCCTGTTCACCGGTGTGCCCGCACGGTGTGTTGTGTTGCGTGTGCGGTGTACTGGGCCAACTGGCTCCTGTTCACCGGTGTGCCCGCGCGGTGTGTTGTGTTGCGTGTGCGGTGTCCTGGGCCACTTGGCTCCTGTACACTGGTGTGCCCGCTCGGTGTGTTGTGTTGCGTGTGCGGTGTCCTGGGCCACCTGGCTCCTGTTCACCGGTGTGCCCGCTCTGTGTGTTGGTGGCGTGTGCGGTGTCCTGGGCCACTTGGCTCCTATTCACCGGTGTGCCCGCACGGTGTGTTGTGTTGCGTGTGCGGTGTACTGGGCCAACTGGCTCCTGTTCACCGGTGTGCCCGCGCGGTGTGTTGTGTTGCGTGTGCGGTGTCCTGGGCCACTTGGCTCCTGTACACCGGTGTGCCCGCTCGGTGTGTTGTGTTGCGTGTGCGGTGTCCTGGGCCACCTGGCTCCTGTACACTGGTGTGCCCGCTCGGTGTGTTGTGTTGCGTGTGCGGTGTCCTGGGCCTCCTGGCTCCTGTTCACCGGTGTGCCCGCTCTGTGTGTTGGTGGCGTGTGCGGTCTCCTGGGCCACTTGGCTCCTGTTCACCGGTGTGCCCGCACGGTGTGTTGTGTTGCGTGTGCGGTGTACCGGGCCAACTGGCTCCTGTTCACCGGTGTGCCCGCGCGGTGTGTTGTGATGCGTGTGCGGTGTCCTGGGCCACTTGGCTCCTGTACACCGGTGTGCCCGCTCGGTGTGTTGTGTTGCGTGTGCGGTGTCCTGGGCCACCTGGCTCCTGTTCACCGGTGTGCCCGCTCGGTGTGTTGTTTCGCGTGTGCGGAGTCCTGGGCCACCTGGCTCCTGTTCACCGGTGTGCCCGCTCGGTGTGTTGTGTTGCGTGTGCGGTGTCCTGGGCCACCTGGCTCCTGTTCACCGGTGTGCCCGCTCGGTGTGAAGTTTCGCGTGTGCGGTGTCCTGGGCCACTTGGCTCCTGTTCACCGGTGTGCCCGCTCGGTGTGTTGTGTTGCGTGTGCGGTGTCCTGGGCCACTTGGCTCCTGTTCACCGGTGTGCCCGCTCGGTGTGTTGTGTTGCGTGTGCGGTGCCCTGGGCCACCTGGCTCCTGTTCACCGGTGTGCCCGCTCGGGGTGTTGTTTCGCGTGTGCGGTGTCCTTGGCCACCTGGCTCCTGTTCACCGGTGTGCCCGCTCGGTGTGTTGTGTTGCGTGTGCGGTCTCCTGGGCCACCTGGCTCCTGTTCACCGGTGTGCCCGCTCTGTGTGTTGGTGGCGTGTGCGGTGTCCTGGGCCACTTGGCTCCTGTTCACCGGTGTGCCCGCTCGGTGTGTTGTGTTGCGTGTGCGGTGTCCTGGGCCACCTGGCTCCTGTTCACCGGTGTGCCCGCTCGTTGTGAAGTTTCGCGTGTGCGGTGTCCTGGGCCTTCTGGCTCCTGTTCACCGGTGTGCCCGCTCGGGGTGTTGTGTTGCGTGTGCGGTGTCCTGGGCCACCTGGCTCCTGTTCACCGGTGTGCCCGCTCGGTGTGTTGTGTTGCGTGTGCGGTGTCCTGGGCCACCTGGCTCCTGTTCACCGGTGTGCCCGCTCGGTGTGTTGTTTCGCGTGTGCGGTGTCCTGGGCCACCTGGCTCCTGTTCACCGGTGTGCCCGCTCGGTGTGTTGTGTTGCGTGTGCGGTGTCCTGGGCCACCTGGCTCCTGTTCACCGGTGTGCCCGCTCTGTGTGTTGGTGGCGTGTGCGGTGTCCTGGGCCACCTGGCTCCTGTTCACCGGTGTGCCCGCTCGGTGTGTTGTTTCGCGTGTGCGGTGTCCTGGGCCACCTGGCTCCTGTTCACCGGTGTGCCCGCTCGGTGTGTTGTGTTGCGTGTGCGGTGTCCTGGGCCACCTGGCTCCTGTTCACCGGTGTGCCCGCTCTGTGTGTTGGTGGCGTGTGTCTGGTGTCCTGGGCCTCTTGGCTCCTGTTCACCGGTGTGCCCGCACGGTGTGTTGTGTTGCGTGTGCGGTGTACTGGGCCAACTGGCTCCTGTTCACCGGTGTGCCCGCGCGGTGTGTTGTGTTGCGTGTGCGGTGTCCTGGGCCACTTGGCTCCTGTACACCGGTGTGCCCGCTCGGTGTGTTGTGTTGCGTGTGCGGTGTACCGGGCCAACTGGCTCCTGTTCACCGGTGTGCCCGCTCTGTGTGTTGGTGGCGTGTGCGGTCTCCTGGGCCACTTGGCTCCTGTTCACCGGTGTGCCCGCACGGTGTGTTGTGTTGCGTGTGCGGTGTACCGGGCCAACTGGCTCCTGTTCACCGGTGTGCCCGCGCGGTGTGTTGTGATGCGTGTGCGGTGTCCTGGGCCACTTGGCTCCTGTACACCGGTGTGCCCGCTCGGTGTGTTGTGTTGCGTGTGCGGTGTCCTGGGCCACCTGGCTCCTGTTCACCGGTGTGCCCGCTCGGTGTGTTGTTTCGCGTGTGCGGAGTCCTGGGCCACCTGGCTCCTGTTCACCGGTGTGCCCGCTCGGTGTGTTGTGTTGCGTGTGCGGTGTCCTGGGCCACCTGGCTCCTGTTCACCGGTGTGCCCGCTCGGTGTGAAGTTTCGCGTGTGCGGTGTCCTGGGCCACTTGGCTCCTGTTCACCGGTGTGCCCGCTCGGTGTGTTGTGTTGCGTGTGCGGTGTCCTGGGCCACTTGGCTCCTGTTCACCGGTGTGCCCGCTCGGTGTGTTGTGTTGCGTGTGCGGTGCCCTGGGCCACCTGGCTCCTGTTCACCGGTGTGCCCGCTCTGTGTGTTGTTTCGCGTGTGCGGTGTCCTGGGCCACCTGGCTCCTGTTCACCGGTGTGCCCGCTCGGTGTGTTGTGTTGCGTGTGCGGTCTCCTGGGCCACCTGGCTCCTGTTCACCGGTGTGCCCGCTCTGTGTGTTGGTGGCGTGTGCGGTGTCCTGGGCCACTTGGCTCCTGTTCACCGGTGTGCCCGCTCGGTGTGTTGTGTTGCGTGTGCGGTGTCCTGGGCCACTTGGCTCCTGTTCACCGGTGTGCCCGCTCGGTGTGTTGTTTTGCGTGTGCGGTGTCCTGGGCCTCCTGGCTCCCGTTCACCGGTGTGCCCGCTCGGTGTGTTGTGTTGCGTGTGCGGTGTCCTGGGCCACCTGGCTCCTGTTCACCGGTGTGCCCGCTCGTTGTGAAGTTTCGCGTGTGCGGTGTCCTGGGCCTTCTGGCTCCTGTTCACCGGTGTGCCCGCTCGGTGTGTTGTGTTGCGTGTGCGGTGTCCTGGGCCACCTGGCTCCTGTTCACCGGTGTGCCCGCTCGGTGTGTTGTGTTGCGTGTGCGGTGTCCTGGGCCACCTGGCTCCTGTTCACCGGTGTGCCCGCTCGGTGTGTTGTTTCGCGTGTGCGGTGTCCTGGGCCACCTGGCTCCTGTTCACCGGTGTGCCCGCTCGGTGTGTTGTGTTGCGTGTGCGGTGTCCTGGGCCACCTGGCTCCTGTTCACCGGTGTGCCCGCTCTGTGTGTTGGTGGCGTGTGCGGTGTCCTGGGCCACCTGGCTCCTGTTCACCGGTGTGCCCGCTCGGTGTGTTGTTTCGCGTGTGCGGTGTCCTGGGCCACCTGGCTCCTGTTCACCGGTGTGCCCGCTCGGTGTGTTGTGTTGCGTGTGCGGTGTCCTGGGCCTCCTGGCTCCTGTTCACCGGTGTGCCCGCTCTGTGTGTTGGTGGCGTGTGTCTGGTGTCCTGGGCCACTTGGCTCCTGTTCACCGGTGTGCCCGCTCGGTGTGTTGTGTTGCGTGTGCGGTGTACTGGGCCAACTGGCTCCTGTTCACCGGTGTGCCCGCGCGGTGTGTTGTGTTGCGTGTGCGGTGTCCTGGGCCACTTGGCTCCTGTACACCGGTGTGCCCGCTCGGTGTGTTGTGTTGCGTGTGCGGTGTCCTGGGCCACCTGGCTCCTGTTCACCGGTGTGCCCGCTCTGTGTGTTGGTGGCGTGTGCGGTGTCCTGGGCCACTTGGCTCCTCTTCACCGGTGTGCCCGCACGGTGTGTTGTGTTGCGTGTGCGGTGTACTGGGCCAACTGGCTCCTGTTCACCGGTGTGCCCGCGCGGTGTGTTGTGTTGCGTGTGCGGTGTCCTGGGCCACTTGGCTCCTGTACACCGGTGTGCCCGCTCGGTGTGTTGTGTTGCGTGTGCGGTGTCCTGGGCCACCTGGCTCCTGTTCACCGGTGTGCCCGCTCGGTGTGTTGTTTCGCGTGTGCGGAGTCCTGGGCCACCTGGCTCCTGTACACTGGTGTGCCCGCTCGGTGTGTTGTGTTGCGTGTGCGGTGTCCTGGGCCTCCTGGCTCCTGTTCACCGGTGTGCCCGCTCTGTGTGTTGGTGGCGTGTGCGGTGTCCTGGGCCACTTGGCTCCTGTTCACCGGTGTGCCCGCACGGTGTGTTGTGTTGCGTGTGCGGTGTACTGGGCCAACTGGCTCCTGTTCACCGGTGTGCCCGCGCGGTGTGTTGTGATGCGTGTGCGGTGTCCTGGGCCACTTGGCTCCTGTACACCGGTGTGCCCGCTCGGTGTGTTGTGTTGCGTGTGCGGTGTCCTGGGCCACCTGGCTCCTGTTCACCGGTGTGCCCGCTCGGTGTGTTGTTTCGCGTGTGCGGTGTCCTGGGCCACCTGGCTCCTGTTCACCGGTGTGCCCGCTCGGTGTGTTGTGTTGCGTGTGCGGTGTCCTGGGCCACCTGGCTCCTGTTCACCGATGTGCCCGCTCGGTGTGTTGGTGGCGTGTGCGGTGTCCTGGGCCACTTGGCTCCTGTTCACCGGTGTGCCCGCTCGGTGTGTTGTGTTGCGTGTGCGGTGTCCTGGGCCACTTGGCTCCTGTTCACCGGTGTGCCCGCTCGGTGTGTTGTTTTGCGTGTGCGGTGTCCTGGGCCTCCTGGCTCCCGTTCACCGGTGTGCCCGCTCGGTGTGTTGTGTTGCGTGTGCGGTGTCCTGGGCCACCTGGCTCCTGTTCACCGGTGTGCCCGCTCGGTGTGAAGTTTCGCGTGTGCGGTGTCCTGGGCCTCCTGGCTCCTGTTCACCGGTGTGCCCGCTCGGGGTGTTGTGTTGCGTGTGCGGTGTCCTGGGCCACCTGGCTCCTGTTCACCGGTGTGCCCGCTCGGTGTGTTGTGTTGCGTGTGCGGGGTCCTGGGCCACCTGGCTCCTGTTCACCGGTGTGCCCGCTCGGTGTGTTGTTTCGCGTGTGCGGTGTCCTGGGCCACCTGGCTCCTGTTCACCGGTGTGCCCGCTCTGTGTGTTGGTGGCGTGTGCGGTGTCCTGGGCCTCCTGGCTCCTGTTCACCGGTGTGCCCGCTCGGTGTGTTGTGTTGCGTGTGCGGTGTCCTGGGCCACTTGGCTCCTGTTCACCGGTGTGCCCGCTCGGTGTGTTGTTTTGCGTGTGCGGTGTCCTTGGCCTCCTGGCTCCCGTTCACCGGTGTGCCCGCTCGGTGTGTTGTGTTGCGTGTGCGGTGTCCTCGGCCGCTTGGCTCCTGTTCACCGGTGTGTTCTCTCTGTGTGCTGTGCTTTGGGTTGCGCGTGGTGTGTTGCTGTGCGGGGCGTCGCTGCGGGGCGCTCACTCGTCCATCCGGACGGCGGCTGTTCGTAGCCGGCAGGGGCTGGGTACCCTCCGGGCGCGCACTCGTCCATCCGGATGGCGGCTGTTCGTAGCCGGCAGGGGCTGGGTACCCTCCGGGCGCGCACTCGTCCATCCGGACGGCGGCTGTTCGTAGCCGGCAGGGGCTGGGTACCCTCCAAGCGCGCACTCGTCCATCCGGACGGTGGCTGGATTTGCTTGGCCGGGTCGGGCGGGCCGGCCTCCCGGGCGCGTTCTGGTGCGGCCCACCTTTTCCTTTGGCCGCTTGGTTTTTGTGCTTTGCTTCGCTCCCTCCGGGCTGGGTTGGCCCCCCTCTTCCTCGCTGCTGTTGCCGTTTCTCGCCGCCTTGCGCTCCTTTGTTTGTTGGTTTTTTTTGTTTTTTTTTTCCTCCCCTCTGCGCCCACTTTGTCTTTTGCTTTCTTTGTTTTCCGGCCCCGGGTGCCCTGGGCCTTGGCGCTGGTTTGTGTTTGTTGTGCTCGGCTCTCCTTTTTTTTTTTTTCTTCTTCTTCTTCCTCTGTGCGCCCCCGTTGTCACATACGTCCATCTCGGGTTTGTCGCCTCCAAGTTCTAGAACTATGCGATGGTACACTTGTGGTGCCATGCCATATTCAAAGAGATGACCTCGGCGGTCCCCATTGAACTTGGTACTCACGGTCTTGACCACCCGCACGAATCTTTCCTCCTCAACTCCGGTCCACTGAGATAATCCTGGGGCATGGTCCGTAGATAGCCGAGTAAGACGCTCCTTGTCCTCTCGAGCCAACATTGCAAGGTGAGCTAGAGCTCCAATGGTGTTGCTCACCATGAAATCATATCCCATAATAATATCCCAATCGGAAATATCGAGAAAAAAAAATGTCGCCTGCTGCACTCTAAATTCATCGTGCGCTTCATACACCTGCGACCCTATGTCGCGGCTGTGCGCAACTCAGCGCTTATATAAAAAAATGCAATAATTGCACTATAATAGCGCCTTGCATCCTACCTTATTACACCGAACCCCAAGATCTATCGTCATCGGGAGTACCAACTTCAGGGCGATCGGGCCGAGGCCATGAAGAAGTTGTTGGCCGAGTTTATTGAGCGGGGCTGGATCGAACCCTCCGACAGTGAGTGGGCCAGCCCAGCCTTTATCGTGCCCAAGAAAGAGAAGGGCGAGTGGAGGTTGGTGGTAGATTACAGAGGTTTGAACGAGCAAACCGAGCACGACTCGTACTCGCTTCCTCTGATCGACACCATCCTCCAAAAACAACAGAAAAAGCGGATCTTCACGGTGTTAGACCTGAAACACGGCTATCACCAGATGCCGCTACACCCGGACTCTAGGCCCTGCACAGCGATGTCGACGCCGCTGGGGCCCATGAAGTGGAAAGTGGTGCCTATGGGCGCCAAGAATGGCAACGCCGCTTTCCAGCGCATGATGGAGGACCTACTGGGTCCTGTCCGGGACTGTGTTGACCCCTTTGTGGATGACATCATCATCGGGTCCGGCACGGAAAACATGACTGAGGACGAGCTCATTGAAGCGCATGAGAAGGATCTGCGCCGAGTGCTCAGCGAGCTGGACAAGCACAACATGGTGTGCAAGCCCACCAAAGCCTCACTCTTTGTGAAGGAAGTGGAGTTCGCGGGTCACGTGGTTGGTCACGGGCAACGCCGTCCCATGCCTGGGAAGCTGGCGTCCCGGCACCACTGGGAGAAGCCCCAGACCATCAGCGAACTCCGATCCTTCATGGGGTTCTGCAATTACTATTCGGGCTATGTCCCGATGTATGCAGAACTATCGGGGCCGCTGCACAAGATGCTGCAGGTGGGGAAAGAAGATGGCCGGAAGGGGAGCAAGAAGAAGCTTGCCTGTACCCCTGAGGCCGAAGATGCGTTCAGCCGCCTGAAGGAGCGACTCCTGGGGCAGCTGGGGCTATTCCTGGTGGACCCGGACAAGGGATTCGTGCTACGGACGGACGCCTCGGACTATGCTGTAGGGGCAGTCCTCGAGCGAGTCCGGGACGACGGGTCGCACGTACCCGTGGCGTTTTGGAGCCGGATCCTGGCCGAGGGCCAACGTCGGACCTGGACCGCGAGGGAGGTAGGTAGGTAGGTATCTTCGGGAGCTCGGGATGCCTCCTTTGACATTGCAGGAAGAAGGTCTTACCAAGGGGACGTCCTGTCCCTCCCACTGCCCTATGTCAGGTGCCTCTTGAGCCGCTCCCGCATGTGCTTGGGAAGGCATTGTCGCGGCCACCCGGTCCATGTGTCCCAGGTGGGAGGGTGTCCCCACATGTGTCCATGGGTAGGGCCACATGCCCCCTCCTTTGGGCGGCAGCTCTGGGGGGCTGCCCAGCCGTGTGGAGTATCTCTCACCACAAGGGGTATTGCTCCCGCTTGTCTACGGTACGACCGCCTCACCCTTGTGGCTTGAGTTGCGGGGCCACTCTGCTTGGCAGGTGACCCCCTCCTGGACTGTGTACCGGCTCGCCTGTCACCGGTTGCTTCCATGGCTCCGGGTGACGTTTGCCATGGTCCCCGATGCAGCCTGGCCGGGCTCGGACCAGTGGCCTTGGAGTACCGCTCCTGCCACTGGCCCGGTGGGTCGGCTGGGTCGCCCCAGTGCGTCCGACCCATGGGGTATTGGTTCTTTCCTGTCCCTCGGCCGCCCTACGTGTGTGCAGTGTCCTGGGCCGTTGGGCTCCTGTTCACCGGTGTGCCCGCGCGGTTTGCTGTGGTGCGTCTGCGGTGTCCTGGGCCAGCTGGCTCCTGTTCACCGGTGTGCTCGCTCGGTGTGTTGTGTTGCATGTGCGGTGTCCTGGGCCACTGGGCTCCTGTTCACCGGTGTGCGTGCTGTGTGCGGTGCGCGTTTGCCATGGGTGGTTGTGTCCCTCTTCTTCCCCCCCTAATTTTCGTTTTTTTTGTTTTTTTTTTTTACTTGTTTTTTTTTTTTCCTGTTTTTTTTTTTTTTTTTCTCGGAAAAAAGAAAAAGAAAAAACAAAAAAGAGGAAAACAGGGGCGCGCGTACACTGCAGGCACAGGCATGGGCAGCTGGTGCGGCGGTGCTATAGCGTTGTGTCCTCTGGCGTGTGTCGTCGGTGCTGTGGCGGCGGTCGCGCCCCAGGGGTGCGGCTCGCGTGTCCTGATGTACACGGGTATGGGTCAGGGTGGGTTTGGTTAGGTGTCTCTTTGCTTCTGGTGCTGGCTGGTTAGGCGGCTGTGTGGGCTGTGGCTGTGGGCTGTGTCTACGTATTTCCCTCAGCGGGCCTGGTTTGGAGTCAAGGGTTGACGGTTTCGGGATGTGGCTCGGGTTTGATTTGTGTTGGGGCTTCGGCTCGGTTAGGCTTGGGTCAGGGTGGGTTTGGTGAGGTGTCTCTTTGCTTCTGGTGCTGGCTGGTTGGGCGGCTGTGTGGGCTGTGGGTGTGGGCTGTGGTTACGTTGTTCCCTCGGCGGGTTTGGTTAGGAGTCAAGGGTTAGCGGTTTCGGGGTGTGGCTCGGGTTTGATTTGTGCTTGAGTTCTGGCTCGGTTAGGCGGTTGCGCGGGGCCGGGCGTGTGGGTAGCGGCGTCCACGGGGTCGTGTGCCCGAGGCGAGTGCGGGGTGGTGCGTGCGGGCCGGCCGTTGGCCGGTGGCCTCACTAGGAGTCCCACACGGAGGGGTCGACGGGCGTGCCGGGGGCGTACGCAGCGTGCAGGTTGGGCAGCAGCGGGCGCACGTGCAGGGCGTCGGCGTGCTCGATGGGGACCTCACTGAGGACCGAGGGGTTGGCGGCAAGCAGTATGCGATGCCCGGGAGGGGTGGCGGCGAGGAGCGGGAGGATGTCCGCGGCCCGTGACGTGGGGGCGAACACGACGTGGGCCGGGTGCGGCCCCGGGAGCGGTGTTGGGGGGAGCGGGACCACAGGACGGCGGTCCACTGTGAGGTGCCAAGTGGCGCGATGGTGGAGGAGCCGGACTAGGGCGATGCTGTGGCGCAGTGTGTGGGGCTGGGTGCTGGGCGGCGTGGGGACGTGCGGCGGGAGGGGGGGGGGGGGCGGGGCGGTGGCGTGGGAGGGGGCACGGCGGAGGAGTGACGTCAGTGACGTGTGTGTCGTGCTGAGGGTGGAGAGGAGCCCACGGTATCGGGCCCGGGTTCGGCGCCTTTGGGCGTAGTGGTGCTCGTTGTCGTGTGCGTTGGCTTCCTTCGGCGTCCGGTTCGTTTGGTGACTTCTGGGCGGGGCCTGGCGTGGCGCCCCGTGGTGGTGGTGTGCTGGGTAACGGGGTTAGATGGCGGCGCCGCTGGCCGGGGGGTCAGGCGCGTCGTGTTGTGTGGCGCGCAGGGCTCCTGGGGTGCTGTGGGTGTCGCCGGTGTCGGTGCGCCGACGCTTGTGGGGTGGTGAGGGGGTGTGTGCGTGCGGGGCTGGGCTTTGGGTGATGTCCCACAGGCGGATGCCGTCTCGCCGCGTTTCCTGGAGGGTCTCCCGCAGGCGCCTGAGGACGTACGGGTGGTCCTGGGGCGCGGGGAGGTTGCGGGGGTGGACTCCCAGGGGGTGGAGCGCATCGGCTAGCATGGCTTCCCATGCGGCCTGCGGCATCCACCCCCCCGCCGGCCGGAGGCGGCAGTTCTCCACCGACCCCTTGCGGGGCCGATGGACCAGGCCCTCGAGGGAGGGCTCTCCCTGGGCCCACTTCCGCAGCTCCCAGAGCTGCGTGTGGGTCCAGCGCTGCCACCACTGTTCCTGGGCGGGCCTGCGGTCTTGGGCGGAGGAGTGGGCGTGGGTGGGTGTGACGGGGTCGTGGGGACCGGCGGCGGTGGCGGGCCTGGGGGATTCCTCGTAGTCCTGTTCCGTGGGGGTGCGTGGGGAGTGGGGGTGCACGCGGATGTGGACCCGCGGGTGTGCGCGTACGGTCTCCGCCTCGGGGTTGGGCGGGGATTCGCGGCGGCGGCGGTAGTGGGGCATGCGTTGCATGTGGGCTGTCATCGGGGGCCGGTAGGGGGGCGGGGGCGCTGCTGGTGGACCCTGGCGTTGTTCCGGCTTGGTCGGGAGCGGTCCGTGGGCCTGGGGTGCGGGCTTTGGGAGGTGGTGGGACGAGGCGCGTCGCGCTTCGGCCGCGGCGCGCTCCGCCATGAAGGTGGTGGCGGTGGCGTCGGTGACGGTGGGGGGGCGCCGCGCTGGGCGCTGCTGCCTTCGGGCCTGGGACGGCTGGGGCCGGATGTCGTAGAGGACATCCTCGGGGGGCCCGGTTCGCGCTGCCGTCGTGGCGCCGGGTTTGGGCTTGGGTTTGGGCTTGGCTGCGGGTCGCCGTTTGGCGGCGGTCTTGGGCTTCGGCTGGGTCGTTGGCGTGGGCTTCGCCGGGGCGTGGGCTTTGGCGGCGGCGGGGCCGCTCGCGGTGGGGGCGGGTTTGGAGGCCCGTTTGGGAGGTGTCCCCCGCGGCCTGGGGGGTGGAGTGCTGGATGAGGACGTGGTGGTGGTGGTGGATGAGGTGGTCGTGGTGGTGGAGGTTGTGGAGTCGGAGGCGGAGGAGAGGGCCGCGGGAGACGGCGGAGGGTCCCGGGCCTCGGGGGCGGGCGTATGATGCTGGGTCCTGTAAGTAGCGAGAACGAGGGTGCAGGTTCGGGCATCGGGCGTGTGCGCGCGTTTTCCCTGGTGATCCGTGCGTGCTGGTGCTGGCGTGGCGGCGTTGTCCCGGCTGCGCGGGCACGTGGGTTACCCGGGGGGTGGCCATATCTGCTCCAGGACGTGGGGGTGTGTTTGCTGGAGGTAGTCGAGGGTCCGGAAGAAGCATCGCTGGATGCCGGGCATGTCCTCCTCTGTGAGGTGGGGGTAGTTTTGGGTGGGGGTGTGGGGGCCCGGCCATAGCAGCGCCATGAGGCGGGCTGCCACCATGTACGGGCATAGTTGTGGGGTGGTGGGGCGTGGGGGGGTGGGTCCCTTGCGGTTTCGGGGGGCTTCCCTCTGCTGGGGGCGCAGCGTGACCACCCACACCCATCGGTCCGTGGGGATCCCCCAGGTCCGTTGGGTCCACTTGGCGAGGCAATACATTGCCCTACCAAGGCCCTGGCAGCCGCTGCGGATGGAGAGCAGCGTGTCCAGGGATTCGGGTTCCCACGTGCCCCAGATGTGGGGGTCGTCCGGGTCCTCCCCCCTGGCGTACGTGTCGGGGCCTGGGTTGTGTGGGGGGGGGGTGTAGTCGGCGGGGAGGAGGGAGTCGGTGCCGTGTACCACCCAGTGGTCTGTGGGTGCGTCGTAGGTGGTGGTGGAGAGGGTGTAGTGCAGATTGTACATGAGGGTCATGTACGTGGAGGGGGCTGGCTGCTGCTCGTCGGGGGTGGGGATGTCCCCCGGGACGTGGTGCCGGAAGTTGCTTAGGGAGGCCATCCGGGCTACCCATGTTTCCCGCTCCCACTCTTTGGTGCTGTCGGGGGTGGCGTCGGGTGGGGGGTGGGCCATGTTGGGCTCGCGGTAGCGGGTGCGGCCCCGGGTGCTGTCCCGCTCCGGCACGGGGTGTCCGACTAGGTGTCGCCCCCAGTCGATGGGGGGCACCCAGATCCGGCTCCCCGTGGGGGGCGGGCTCTCGCCGTCTGGGGTGGCGCGTGGGGGGCGCTCGTGTCGGGCGACGTGGAGGAAGGCGTCGAAGAGGAAGTCTCTGACGCCTTCCCCCAGGGTGGCCGCCTGGACCAGGGTGGCCGCCCGGATGGGGGTGCTGGTGCCGGAGGTGCGGAGGTACAGCACGACGTCCTGTTCCCCGAGTCCCCGGAGGTGCTGCCGTACCGCTGCGGGGTTGTGTAGGGCGTAGGGTTCGGCCGGTGCGGCGACTGGTGGTGCGGGGTGTGATGGGGGGGGTGGTGTGGGTTGGGGGGGGTGGTCGTCGTTGTCGCGCGTGGGGTCCGGTGATGGGGTCTCTTGTGGCGGTCGCGGGAGGGGGGATTCGCGGTGGCGTGTGTCGGCGGGGGTATCGACGTCAATTGGCTGGTGCTGGCTGCCGCGTGTTGTGTCCGTGGCCTGGTCTCGGGGGGGGGGGGGGGGGCGGGGGGGGGGTGGTGTGGGGGTGGCGCTGTTGGTGGTGGGGGGGGCGGGGGTGGGTGTTGTGCTGGCTGGGGGTCTGGGCGTCCCTGTGGGTCGTGTGGGTGTTGCGTGTGTGTGCCGTGCGGCCCTTGCGGTTCTTGACTGGTTGTGGTGCCGGGGTGTGGGTGGGAGGCGGCCGCATGGGCGTCCGGGTGGGGCTGTGGTCCGTATGTAATGGGTGGTGCTGGTGGATGGTGCTCGTTGGTATGGGGTGTGGGTGGGGGGGCTGCTGCTGGTGGTGGTGGGGTGGGGGAGGCGGGGGTGGGTGTTGTGCTGGCTGGGGGTCCGGGCGTCCCTGTGGGTCGCGTGGGTGTTGCGTGTGTGCGCCGTGTGGCCCTTGCGGTTCTTGACTGGTTGTGGTGCCGGGGTGCGGGTGGGAGGCGACCGCATGAGCCCCCGGGTGGGGCTGTGGTCCGTATGTGATGGGTGGCTGCTGGAGTAAGAAAAAGTCACTGCCATGTCTTTCTTGGAGGGCTTGATCCAGGCTAAGCCCCCCTTAAAACCCTTTGTTGATGCTGAGACAAACTTAAGTGTTTTAATCTCTCTTTTGTTGCCTAAAGTACACTTTCTCAAAGTAACTAGGGTTGTGACCCTAGCCCCCCCATGAAGTTCACCCCTACCACTCAACTGAGCGGAGGTACCTTCCTTCATGGAGGACATACCAAAATAAATCAGGCATTTCATGCTTGTGGGCCTTGGAGGTTAAGCCTAAGTGGTCTCCCACCCCAAGACCCCTATACTCAATTGATTCTACCACTTATTGTGGTCCTACTTTGTAACTGTTTCCGAATTCAGTTGCTTGGCCAAGTCATTTTCTGTGTGGTCCTGACATCTATGCCCCTCAGTCCTAACCAGCACCATTTCACCCAAAAGAGTGCACATGAAGTGCCTATTGCAACCTCTGAGGCTAGAGTCTGACCAATTTTCATATAAAAACTTTTGTATTATCCATTTGTGATTGAATCTATGTGCATATACCTGCTTTGTCTATCTGCAGCCCTTCTGTGTTACACTGGATTCCAAAACCAATCATTGATTCGATCCACTTTCAGTCCTTGCTGTACTTGCTGCTTTGGTTTGGGGTTTTCAACTACAAACCTGCAGGAATACATCAAAAGACCTAGGGCATAATTCAAGGACATCTTTCCGGTAGCAGAGACAGTCCCTTGTGACCTTTTGAACCGACCCTGAGAAGAAGTGCAGAACAAAAGCTCAACAACAAGTCCAACATGTCCACGCCAAGCGTCAGGACCTGGCCTATCCGAACTGTCCAAGTACAAATGGGCAGTGTGGTCCACCCAATGAGTGAACCACCACACCGAGCTCCACATAATCTCAGTGGCGCATCTGGGTCCCAAGGAGATCCAGAACGCAGAAGGGCGGAAGAGAATAAAGGCCTTACCACCGAGGCCTTAGCAGCACACGGTGGAGACAGCTTCAGTCACCTCCACAGACGTGTAGCTGCTTCAGTATCAAGATCCAATTGTCCAGCTTCATCCTCAACTGCCATTGAGGGACCTGAGGAATATGAGAAGCTGAAGATGAAGATGGATGAGTACATCATGCATGAGGAGTACTATAAATCCATCCGTGGGGAAGATGGAGAGGAGCCCTTGGCTGTACATGGATCCAGACCACGTACAGATCTAGGGTCCTACGCACACTCTGGTCCTCCGTCCACAGCATCCCTGCCAAGACGACTACGACCTGAGTACCCAACCCCAAGGGCTCCCGAAGTGGGCCCAACACGAGTCGAAGAACATCATCCAAGGCCAACCTACGGTGCCCTGGATCAAACGGCCGAGCTGCTGGCCAAATTCCTGTCTGGATCAGAAGATCCAGATGTGACGGCCTTATCAGAGGCCATTAAGGCTAAACTGGGTATTGCAGAACCCTTACCCAAGCCTGAGTTCCTCTCTCTCTCTCCAGGGCTGAGTACCCTGGCCGAAGATCTCAAGAGATCGAGGGTCTCAAGGCTGTTGCCTAAGGTTACCTGCCCCAGCCCCTTTCACCCCCGTGCCAGGACTGTGCCTATGGCGGATCTACAGGACGTGCCTGTCACAGAGAGTGAGAGAAGAGGGCTGTCAGCCCTGGCCCCTCTTGCCGGCGTGTCGCCTACAGGCCTAACTCCGGGGGGTGGGAAGACGGGCAGACCAATTGCCCAGGCGAACATCCAGCTGGAACTACCGGAGTTCGACCCCAAAAATCTGCCTGAATGGGCAGAAGAATTTGCGGAGTTCCTTTTGTTGACTGGCCAATCCCATGTGGACGTGGCCACCAAATGTTCACTGCTAAAACGCTCTTGCAAAAAGAAATTTTTGCAAAAACAGGTCAAACAGATTGTGAAAACCTGTTCTACCTGGGCAGAGGTACTCCTGAGGTTAGAGAAAACATTTCCAGTCTATGAGACTGACCTCAGCGTACGCACACAGATCGAGGAGCTACCTATGCTCCCGGAGTTTCCATCCGCTGCGCGAATTTCTGAGTATGTGTGCGACTTGGAGTACTTATTTTCGAGGATGAATGTGGGCTCCTACGGAGCCACTGAGCCCCACCTGTGGCTCATGAGTAAGATCCCCCAGCGTACGTGGGATGATTGCCGCTCCACCTCTGAGAGGAAGAGCAGGACCCACTCGTATGATACACTGGTGGATCTCTTGATTGAGCTCGCTCTTGAGAGAGAGAACGACTCCCACATGGAGAAGTTCCTCAAGAAGCATTTGGGACGAGGTGGTACCCCTACCCCCGAACGTGGCGAAGGGAAGGGGCATAAAAATCCCACTAACACTAACCAGGGAGGTGGTAAAGGGAGGGGCAACCTACGTGCCATGAACGAGGTTCCAACTGATGCAGGCACACCCCCCCTGTTTTACTGCCGGCCTGTCAATGACAAGGGGGGACCTTGTCACGCCTCTGACTGCGATCTCCGCAGTGGCTGTATGCTGCAGATGAAACGTCAGCAGCATACTAAAGATGGGAAAACTGTGACCCATCAGGACCACTTCAGGTGTACCATCACCTGTGGTTACTGTGGCAAACGTCGTCACTATGAGGACGAATGCCACATCAAGAAACGCGAGAGTGACAAACTCAAGCGTCAGGAGGCGGAGCGCCAGAAGACGCCCGCCAGAAATCCCCCGAATGGGGATAAAGGTAAAGGAGGTGGCAAGGGGGGTGGTAAGACTGGACCCCCTAACCCCCAGAGGCGCTCATCAGCGCCCGTTGCTACAACTACTCCTGCTGCTACACCCGCTCCTGCCGCAGTTGTCCCCCAGAAGCGCCCCCAAGGGGATAACGCTACCCCTGAGGGGAATAATTCTAAGAAGAGGCGCTTGGCCTGGATGGCCAAGTCCCTCATGGCTGCTGGGGTGGATGTGAAATTCCCTGATGAGGAATAGGGGGGCGGCTCGGAAGAGGAGGACTTGGTTTTCTGGATCCTCGTGAAAATCGGGGATCAGGTTTTTCGAGCAGTGCTTGATACCGGCGCAACACTTTCCATAGTGGCCCGGCGCCTGCTTAAAACTTTCAGGAAAACTAAGACCGTGGCCATAAGAGTAGGGGATGGGCGTACCATCCATTCCTTGGGGGGGGTCGATGTGACCATATGTCTGGGCGACGAAACCGTGACCCAACACTGCAGAGTGTTGGACACTGACGCCTTGGACATTGTCATTGGCACTGACTTTCTAAGAAGAAACCCCCAGGTTAAAATGCTGTCCCTACAGCGTCCTTACTCTTTGCACTGCGACTTTGGCAGTGGGCTATTCTCCGTTCCTTTGGAGCTGTCAGGACGAAAAGAGTCTGGGCTGCGCTACGCAGCCAAGACGAACTATCGTACTGAAAACTACCAATTGGCCCGTCATGTTCTCGAAAATGGACTGGCGGCCCTTCAGGTAAACCTGGATGAGATCCAGGTGGAATTGTTTGCGAGCCAACAACAGCACATCATGCAGTTGTACTGCTCGAAACAAATGAACAATGCTTTCCGTTTCTTCTGGAAAGCAATGGGCCTAGCGTATGCTAACCCTCCCTTCTCCCTGCTCGCGAAGGTTCTAACCAAGATCGCTTATGAGGGAGGAAGGGTTGTTATGTGCACCCCTGACTGGGGTTGCTCTGGTGAACATGCTTACTGGCGCCGTATGCTTGACCGAATGACCGTGGGGAGAGTGCAACTCCCCGACGGCCCCATCTATGTGCCTGAGGACTCAGACACAGCTATGCAGGCCCCTGAGTGGGCCAGTTTCCTGTCCATCATCGATGGATCTCTCAATCCTGTACCCCTGTGTGACCTGGACCAGGTGCTACTAAAAGAGGTCATGGCCGAAAATCGTGGCTTGACCCTTTATGATCTCAAAAATCGATCTCCTGAGCACCTATCTGCCACACTTACAGGGTGTGAGTCTCCTGATGACTATCTGGAACCTGCAGCTGTAAAAGAGGATGCTGACGACCAACTGTCTGAGATCGCCAGCACTATTCCCTCTGTTGATCCCAGCTGTGTTGACTTAAAACATAGTGCCTTCCTGGCCCAGCTGTTGCTAGAGGAGGTAGATCTAGAGTCAACCTCTGAGCCCGCTTCCTCTGTTGGGAAACCAGTGCTACACATGCAGCCTGTGCACACAGGTGAACCCGTGGCCCGGAGTACTGATGCTCTGGCACGGCCTGCTGCTAATAACATGCCATTGTCTGAGCATGACACTCAAGAACTCCGACGGCTGTTGTACCTGAAGGCCGAAGGTATTGAGCGCCAAGAGCGGCTGCAATACCTCAGACAGACCTGGAAATACTCCATCTGGTCTGAGGAGGACGATGAGTCCTATACGCTGCCTGATCCTGAGATACCTCTAGTGTATTCTCTACACTATGGGCAGCAATGTCCCCCTGAGTGGGACGATGGTACTGTACCTGCCGAAACTGCTGATCGGCATAAAAAGAAAGAACATGGAAAAAGCAACCTCCATGCTGAGGAGGATTTCCTTCAGAAAGTCGAGAGTCTTAACCTTGACCCCCGCCTGAAGAAACTGCTTATAACCTATGAGGAGGTGTTCGGCGCCTTGCCGCCTCCCCTATCTTGTAAAAAACTGGTCCAGATGGACCTGAAATTGAAACCCGAATTTGAAAAGACGCGAGTGAGGCGTCGTCCCTATCCCGCTCCACAGGAACAGGTTGAAGAAATCGAGCGCCAGATCCAAGAATGCATTGATGCTGGCCTTGTTGAAGAGTATAAACATGGGGACTATCCCCATCACTGCAGCCCCTGTTTCCTTGTTGCTAAACCAGGGTCGACTGCTCTACGTCTTGTTGTAGACTATGGTGAGGTCAACAAGAAAACCCAGAACCACTCAGGGAGTATTCCTAACATGGAAAACACCCTGGAGCGTATTGCCAAATGCAGGTATAAGACCAAAATGGACAAACGCTCTGGTTTCTGGCAGGTTGACCTAACCGCCGCAGCTCAGGAGCTGCTTGCCTTTATAACCCCTAAGGGTCGTGTCTTCAAGTGGAAGGTTATGCCTTTCGGGGTGGCTAACGCCCCAGCGCTCTTCCAGGAGCTTATGAACAAAATTTTGTACATACTGAGGCGCAGGCCTCTAGTACAAGAGTTGATTTCTCGGGGTGCAGAAATGGAGGCTCACATCGACGACGTGAGTTTGGGTACTAATACCAAAGAGGACCATGTCCTTCTCCTCCGTGAATTCTTCACTGCCTGTCAAGAAAACCATCTCCGAATCAAACTCGAAAAATGTGAGTTCATGAAAGAGGAGATGGAGTATTTGGGTTTCGACGTGGGGTATGGCTGGTGGAAACCAGCCGCGTGTAAGATGCAGCCCCTACAGGACATGCAGATTCGCGATGACCCTAAGAAGGGTCTACACGATGTGAGGAGTTTTGTGGGCGCCTGTAATTTCTATCGGCGTCACATCCACAATTTTACTTACTCCTCTGCACCCCTCACTGACCTGATCAAGAAAACTACTCCCTGGAGATGGACCTCCAGAGAGGAAGAGTGTTTCCAGGAGTTGAAGAAGAAGATTGCCTCCTCCAACTGCCTGGGAGTGCCCCGCCCTGAGGGCGAGATAGTCCTGATCACTGATGCCAGTGATGTAGGGGGGGGAGGTACGATCTACCAATGGCAGGAGCTTAACCCCGCTGAACTAACCCACTGCCATTATCGTACTACTGGACTGAACCGTGATGGTTCGTTGAAACATGACTATCCTACCAGTGAGTGGCGACTGGTGCCACTGGGACACTGGAATTGGAAATGGAACCAAGCGCGTTCCAACTACAGCACCTATGACCAGGAACTCCTGGCCGGTATGTTGGTGCTATCGTCACAATCCCGACTCCTGGGGTCTAACCCTATTGTCTGGCTGTGTGACCAGGAGCCTGTGAAGTCTTTTCAGAAGGGCCCACCACCAGAAAAAGCGAAGCTAAAACGGTGGTGGACTTACCTGAGCCAGTTCAGGCTGACAGTGCATCATATCCCCGGGATTAAGAATGAACTGTCTGACTATATATCGCGCAACAACTTCGATGCGCTTATTGGTGAGAGCTCTGAGGCGCTCGCCAAAGAAGCTTTCCAGCGTATGGATGTCCAGCTTGACCTATCCATGCGCACTGCTGGAATCCTGGAGGGTTGGAGTCTAACCGACTATCAGTCAGAGTATGAAGAAATTCTCCAAACCCTCAGCACTGGTCTCGAACCCCGTGTCATTGACGGGCACCAGTGGTATAAAAACAATCAGTACCTCTTCTACGAGGACCGAATTGTTGTGCCTGAGGCACGACTGGATGGGTGCCTACAGTGGTCCCATCTCAGTTCTGGTCACACTGGCGCTAATCGCTCAGTGGACTTCTTCCGTGAGTGTTTCTACTCTAGTCTAACCCTGACTGAACTTAGGTCGCGTATGCAGACCATTGTGGATGCTTGTGGCTGTCATGCCAGCAAGCAGAGCGACAGTAGGGATAGGGGCCTGATCTCCAGCTTACCCATACCCTATTGTGCTAACTCTCTTCTCTACGTGGACTACATCCACGGCCTACCACGCTTTGGCGGCTATGATAGTTGCCTCGTGGTCACCTGTGGTCTATCTCGCTTCACCCGTGTGTTCCCTTGCAATAAGAAAATCACAGGTGAGCAGACTGTAAAAATGTTGGTCGAACAATGGTTCGAACCCTATGGAGCACCTAAACAGGTGCACTCTGATGAAGATGTACGCATCCGCAGTGACACTGGGTGGTACAAACGAGTGCTAAATGCCCTCAACGTGGAGGTAACCACAGGTGTGCCCTACACTCACACGTCTAACCCTCTCTGTGAGAGACAGAACCGTGTGGTGGAGCAAAACTTAAGAATCTTAGCTCAGCCGTGCCTGAGCTTTGGTTTTGCTCGTCGGGTGGTGTGTGTGCGCGCATGCGTGTGTGCAGTGAGCCTCTGTACTTGTAGAGCATTTTTGCTTGTTGCCAGCAGACCATAGGTGGTCACACGTAGAGCCTGCTCCGTGACACTTTGGAACGACCCGGTCTGTGAATATGTCAGTTGACGATTTTGCCGTCTTCGCGAAGGGGACAATTTGTTCCCAGTTCATTGATAGCGTTCCCATGCTGGAGATAGCCAGGGCTGCCTCGCAGGTGGAGATGAAGCTGTCGGTGCTGCTGGAACGCAGGTCAGAGTGGGAGGCTAGTTTCGTCGCCAGGTACGGAATAGAGTTGGGGGAGGTGGGGCTGGTGAAGATGATCGCCTCGTATTGCGTCATGGCCCAGTGCGACCTGGATGTGGCGTCGCTGGGCTTTGTCAAGGTGGAGGTACCGCCCCAGCAGCCGCAGACGGTGTCGCCAGAGCTTCAGGAGCTCAAGCAGTTGGTTCAGGGACAGGCCCTTGTGATGGAGGGCCTGCGCAAGCAGTTGGAGGCGGTCAGTGCCAAGGCCGAGGCGGAGTCCAAGAGGAAAATGGCGAAGGTCCCGCCGCTGTGTAAAGCGGAAATCGTGAAGGTGAGGGAGTTGGATGCTAAGCCCCAGTGGATCTTCGCCAGCCTTCTCGCGCTGTCCACCTTGTTGTGGCGCAGGGAGGTGCCCCAACACGAATACGTCTCCAAGTACAAGGACAAGGAAAAGTTCACGGACGCCATCCTGGACGAGCTGGCGCCGGTGGTGGACGCGGACTCCGCGGACACGGAAGTGTGGCAGCTGGAGTCCATGGATGATGACGAACTTACGCGCCTTCGGAGTTTTGTCCAGGCGGTCTGGACGTTCACGGTGACTAGCCTGTCGGCATACAGGGGCAAGAAGGGCTTGGACCCCGGACCGGTCGGCGAGGGGTCGGACGCGGCCGAGGATGCGTCCGATGTGCCTGTGCTGTCTGCTGGTTGTACGGGAGCGGCGGAGGAGGAGGTGGTGGGGCGGCGGCTGCAAGCCATGAAGGGTAAGTTCCGCGTTGAGGGGGGCCGCCGCCTGTACACCGCCAAGCCGGGTGCCGAGCCGATGGACGTCACCAATGCCCCGGTGACAGCGTGTCGGGCATGCAAGAACGCTGGGAGGGGAGTGAAACGGCATTGGTTTCACGAGTGCCCCGGCTTTGACTGATGGGGAAGCTGCCCCATCCGGCCCATCCCTCCCGAGCCCCGGGGGGCCTTGGTGGTTCTCGGACCGTCGGACTTCCGGGATGGCGAGGACGTGGTCTGGCGCCTGGTGTGGGCAGCGTGGAGACGGATATGGGAGGAGGATGAGATCGCCTCCGTGGACGCCCTGCAGGCATCCTCCTGGGCAAAAAGCACCATGGGTACGTATTGTACCCACTTCCGCAAGATGGCCCTCTGGGTGGGCTACACGCCCACATCCGAGCTTGAACGAGCGGCGTGCCGCTACATTTTCCAGTTATGGGGACTGGGGTACTCGGGAAGCTCCCTCAAGGTCGCAGTGTCGGCGTTCCGGGCGCTGGAGGACATGGGATGGCTGCCCGCGTTCGTCAGTCGCCGGGTCTGGCGCTGTGCCAAGTGGGCGCCCACGGAGCCGGCCCTACGGCCCTACGCAGGTTTGGACGACCTCCGCAACTTCGCGCTGGCTTGCACGGAGCGACCGCAGTGGACCGTCTATGGGATGGCAGTCCTGGCGTTCACCTGCCTTCTGCGGGTGGGTGAGGCCGCGCCCCTCCGTCGGGGGGGATCCCGGTGTCGGGGATTGGCGTTCCGCACGGTCAAGGTGGCGCCGCGCATCGTGCGCAGGCGACTCGGGAAGTATGCCCGAGAGTGGCTGGGCTGGCTCGATGCCACGGGGGCCACGTCTGCTGTCGTCGGAGCGCAATTCTGTCCGCAGGGACCAGCTTTCATGCAGTCGGTCATGGCTGCCGCGTTGGGGGGCAGCGACAACCCCCACGCCAGGTGGCACGCATGGAGGCGAGGGGGCTCCGCGGCCCTGCGATGGTTGGGGCTGCCCATCAAGTGGCTGGCTTGGTGGGGGCGGTGGCTTTCGGAGACGGTGGCAGTCCACTACGCCGACGCGCCCGACGACTTCGTCGTCACGACCGAGGCTGTCCTCCCCTGGCCCCCTGACAACCATGCAGGAGAATTCGTTTGGCGCGCCGTGTCCCTCCGGGACGTTTTCCCGAAGGAGCTCCTGGAGCTCTGTGCCCCTGATGCCGATGAGCCCCCACAATGGGGAGGTGACGGGGATGGGTCGGCAGGAGGTCGGGGTGGATCGTGCCCTGGGGAGTCCGCAAGGCCTGCCGCTGCGGGAGCTGCTGGGAGGGAGGACCGGGCTGGCGCACGTGACCCGGGGGCCCCTCCGGCCCTTACGGCTGTTGAGGGGTCCTCAGGACGCGGGCGCCGGCCGCGGGGGGACGGGGGGGGGGAAGTCATTGATGTGGATGCAGACCCCCCACCTGCCTCCGCAGCAGGCTCCTCCATCAGGCGGCTGCGCATCGCGGCCCGCAGGACGGGTGAGGTCGCGTCCGTCTTGGGCAAGCGGAAGGCCGCGGGCCCGGCCAGGATTGTGGGTGCGGCTGCCCGAACGGCAATTTCCCGTCGCGTCGGAGCTGGGTCAGTGGGTGCGGGAGCGCCTTCGGACCGGTGAGTGGGACGCCTGGTTGTGCTCCCTGCGGGCTTGTCTGCCCCGCGCACCGCCTGGTTTACTGGAGCGTCGCCTGTTGCAGTTTCTGGAGTGGGGCAGTGAGGCTGCCCGTGACCTCAGACAGCCGGAGTTTCTGCGAGTATTGGCTGTGGCTTTGTCCTCATTTAGCCCTGAGGTTTGGGAGTCGCTCTTGCATGATTCGACGTCGCCCAAATTGCTTATGCAGCGTATCAGGGAGGAGGTATTGGCGCGGGGTTTGGGGCCGGTGGGGCGTGTGGATATCCCCCGCGAGGTCTGGGATAGTTGTGTACCGGACGGCTTCGCAGAATTGGTAGGCAGGCAGTTTACTGGGATAATTCCCCCGTCGGATGAGGCGGTGGTCATGATGAGGGCATTGCGGGACCAGGGTTTGCTTTTCCCCCTGCCGCCGGGGTCACCTGGGCCCAATGGGGGTGTTTTTGCGATACCCAAGACGGAGGAGAAGTGCAGTTTGATTGTCAATCTGGTGCCCCTTAATGAGGAGATGCGGTCTCGGCCGGAGAAGTTCTCCCTCCCCTCTGTGGAGGTGTTGGCCCTTTTGGCGCAGGTGGCACAGCAAGGGTCCTCCTTTTTTCCTCCCCTCTTTTTATGCCCGAGCGCGTTGCATGAGGCCGGTGTGGGATATTCTGTCCCTGCCGGGGGGGGGGGGGAAGAGCTGTGCATGTGCCACATCGACCTGAGTAATTGCTTTTGGTCACTACAGCTGCCGCGCGAGTTCTGGGGTGCCTTTCGCGTCTCGGATGGAGAGGGGGGGGTGTTGGCTTTCCGGTGCTTGCCCTTTGGGTGGAAGTACAGCCCCCTCCTGTGCCAGCGAGTGTTAGAGGGTCTGGTGGCCGGCGCGGGGCTGTTAGGGGTGCTGGTTTTAATTTACTTGGATGATGTCCTGGTTGTGGGGCGCGGCCGCGCGCGTGTGCGAGAGCAGACGGCAAGGGCGGCGGAGGCGTTGCGCCGTGCAGGTGCTGTAGTCAGCCCAAAGAGTACGTTGGAGCCTGTGCAGCGGCTGGTGTGGCTGGGGAAGGATATTGATTTGCAGGGGGGGGAGGTGCGGACTGCTGGCAACGCGTGGGAAGCTCTGTTTGCGCATTGGTTGAGGTTGTCTGTGGGACCCTGTAGGGTAAAACGGCTGCAGCAGTTCTTGGGGCGGGCACAGTGGATATGTCGCCCGGGTTCTGGGCACAATCCGCACCTGTCTGGTGTGTGGGCTCATGTGCTCTGGGCGCCCCCCCGGCTGCCGTTTACCCCAGTGCGTTTGCTTAAGTCTATGTGCGTGGCGTGCGTGCTTGCTAGGAGGCAATGGTCAGTGGTGTCCCTCCCCAGGGTGGTGAAGCGATCGCCGTTGGTTGTTTACGTCGACGCGGCGCTGGACGCGGGTGAATACCGGCTGGGCCTGTTTTCGATGGATGTGGGTTCTCGATCGGTTGTGCCCGCGGAGCAACCGCCCAACCAGCAGTGTGCGGAGGCTGCCGCGCTGCTCTGGGGCTTGAAGCTCATCCTCAATGTAGGTGTTCGGGAGGCCCATTTGTTTGGGGATAATGCGGCGGCGCTAGTGCAGTTCCTTCGGTGTAAAGCCAAGGTGGGGCGTAAATTCCAGCAGTCCATTCTGAAGCGTTTCCGCTACCTGTGGGCGTCGTGCCCAGGCTTCACGGTATATATGCACTGGGTGCGTGGTTCACATAATCCCGCTGATCCTATCAGTAGGTTGAGTGACAACTTCAATGGAGATCTGGGTTTGGCGCGCGAGGTGGCGGCGCGCAGGGTTGGGGATCTCTGGGCCTTTCCCGATAGGCGCACGGTTTTTTTGTGGACCCTGGGGGTGCCTATGGGGCCCTTTGTTCTGCCGCATTCGTGGAGAGCGGGCCTGTGGTCCCCGGGGGGTGGTGAAGGGGGGGCGGAGTTCCACGAGGTTTTTTTGCAGTACCGCTTGGAGGAGTCAGTGGGTGCAATGACTTGATGTCGTGTAGTGCCGTCGCCTGCTTGTAGCACTCGTTTATCTTGGTGCATGTGATCATGACCCGGCGCCGCCGTAACCGCCATGCGCGCAGCGGCAAGCGGAGGCGGGGCAAGAGCCGCTCGCGCAAGCGCTCGGAGGAGGCCGCTCAGCGGCGCGCGGCGCGGCGCCGCGCCGCGCTGCGGGAGAAGTTGGGAGCCTTGGTGGGCCGCAGGGCCTGTCACCGGGTGCTCCTCCGGAATGGGGTGCGGCTGTACGTCGCGTATGGCGTGCCAGAAGATCCCGGGGAGAGGGACGACTTCCTGGGTGCCGCGGCCATGGACATCGCCAAGCGGGTTCGGGGGCAGGCGACGCGGCGCACCACCGCGGTTGGGGATCCCGGGGTGAAGCCAGGGGGCAGGCACACTTGCGGGGGGATGTGGGATGTGGTGACGGGGTCGAGGGGAGGTCAGAGGGTGGTGGTGTCGCTGACGGACTGGAACGGGGGTCGTCGTACCCCCGTCCCATATCTATGGGTGCAGGGGTCTTATCCCTTGGTGGTGAGAATAGCTGGCCACTTCAGGCCGTTGGTGTAGTCTGTTTTTTGGGTGGTCAGCCGGTCTCCGAGGGGCTGGGATGGGAGTGTGCGCTCACCCTTTGCTTTGCGTTCTGTGTCAGGTCTCTGAGTGCCACCCTGGGATGGCCGGGCTGCTTTGCGCCCGGGCATTGCTCGCGCATTTGTGGGCGTTTTTGGCTTCCATGGCTGAGCCAATGTTCTGGTTGTTGTGTGTGGCTCGTATTCTATCTGCGTTTTGGCAGGTCCAGTGTGCGCAGGCGGGAGCCCTCCGGGCGATTGTCTGTAGAGGCGGCCCTGCCCTGCGTGGGTGTCGCGGGCTGATTTTGTGGTTATATACCGGGCGTTGGTCCTTTGGCCTGCACCGCTGCCACTTTGTTGTGGGTCCGGGGTCCATGCTTTCTTAGGGTTGGAGCTGGGTTGGGCGCTGGCCCGCCATTTTGAGATCTGCTGCGGATCTCAGGGGTGCTGCCCTGGGCTGACCGGGCAGCTCTGCGACAGGGCGGCAGTGCCTGACGGTCGCTGTACATTTACCGCTTCCTCATTGGCGGCGGCAGGGGTCGTCCACGCTCTCTTGGGCTTGGTCTGCGGACGCCTGAAGCCTGGCGGGTGGCGCCGGTGTGTGCGGGGCGCCTTTGGCGATTTATGTTTGGGACGGCCGTATACTTCGAGGGTGTGGCGTGCGTTGCGCATGGGAGCCGCTGGGTCTCAGACCTGCGCCGGGGGGGGGGGGGGGGGGGTTATGCGGCAGTTTGGCATGAACGAGACCCACGAGGAGGCGGCACACTGACGAGATGTGCCACAGGAGACGTGCGTGTTTTGCCTCGTGTTTGCGTGTCTGCTTGTGGTTTTAGCAAAATCTTAGCTCAGCCGTGCCTGAGCTTTGGTTTTGCTCGTCGGGTGGTGTGTGTGCGCGCATGCGTGTGTGCAGTGAGCCTCTGTACTTGTAGAGCATTTTTGCTTGTTGCCAGCAGCCCACCCGTCCCGCCCAATGACGCTATTTGCGACTTCTATTGCCCATACCGGGCTTTTGTGACTGCCCACGAGGAGGCGGCACACTGACGAGATGTGCCACAGGAGACGTGCGTGTTTTGCCTCGTGTTTGCGTGTTTGCTTGTGGTTTTAGCACAATCCTGATGAAACAGGAACGCACCAAGGACTGGGTACGCCTAGTGCCCTGGGCAGTTCTGTCCATGAACTCACAGCGGAGCTCTTCTACGGGTTTCACCCCCCACGAACTGTTCCATGGAGGACGACCTGCTTGGTTCTTCAAAACCCCCTTTCCTGAGGACTTCAAGAGTCCTGTGGGAGATTGGCTGGAACACAAGCAGTCTCTGGCTAACCAGGCTGGTACTAACCTGAGGCACATTCGTGACCGTGAACAGAGCCGACGGAACCGCCTACGGCGACCTGCCAGCTTCAAAGTTGGTGACCTTGTTTTGGTACACCATTCACGCCTACCCTCCTGGCCACGTAACTGCCTACAGGACCCTTACTTTGGACCCTATCGTATCATCAGGATAGATGGATCCAGGATCCATGTCAGGTGCAGTCCACGTCTAGGTGGTGAACTGCTATGTGCTCCTAAGCAGTTGAGGCACTATCACTCCCCTGACGACTTGTCTTGGGATGAGTGGCGCCTCAGCGACAGTGAGATTGAACGTATAGACCTAGAGAACGCTGCCAGTCCAGAGGAGGCAGACGAACTCGAAGAGATGACTGCCGATGAGATGGCAGTCGATGGTTACTACGTGGTTGCAGGTATTGCTCGCCACGAGTATAAACAGGGCTGGAAATTCCTTACCCTGTGGGATGGCTATGGGTTGTCCGAGGCGACCTGGGAACCTATGTCAGCCTTCATACAACCAGATGGGAGTATCAACCCCATCTTCCGCACTTACCTCGTTGACAACAACGAGGGGCAGCTCCTAACCCGTGCTGAGACTATGTCCCAGCGTAAGAAGCGAAACTAATTACCCTGTGTCAGTCTACTGACCCTGTCTGTGCCCTGCAGACCCACGCCTATGGTTTCCAGCGTGAGCCAGGTGGCCGCTTATCAAGATTGCAACCACCCAGCGAGTGTTTGCCTTGTTGACCATGTGTTGCATGGGTAGTGCCCTAATGTAATGACCTTGGTGAGCCAACGAAGAACGGTGGCTTTCTACACTAGGGGGGAATGACAAGCAAGGTGTTATGAGGCAAGGTGTGTCTTCCCTCCTTGGGGACAAGCGAGCCCACAGTTAGGACCCCTGACTGGTCCAGACCCATGGGGTTCTACCCTTCCTTACAGGGTTTACCATACCCCTAAGTGTGCTACGTATGTCTGTATGTGTCTCACTTCTCTCCCCAGCGTGGCTCCCGGAGACCGGGCTTCGCTGACGTCGGACCGAAGGTCCTAATCAGGTACTATTACCACTCCTGTGGCGCCCAATTTCTGTGCTGGCGCCTAACCTTGGGGTAAACGGCAAAAGCCCTACCTACTAAGAGGGGAGGGGTGGCCAAGTGTGCTAAGGGCATACAAGCCCATTTTTGCTACAGGCCAAAAGCTAACGCACTCCCCTGCCCACGAGGAAAAGCACGCGGGACAGGAGACACCACTACACTACACTCACTAACGCCAGCACCGGCCTTCGAAGGCAGGGTGAGCACTCATCATCACTTGCACTCACCTCCTGCCAGGCCTGCTGACCCTAACCCCTACACACGCTACTGGGTGCTGCTGTCGAACGTCACTCAGGCCCTAGTGGCCCTCCTGTGAAAGGGACGAGAGAACACAACGCTCCTAAGCAGCTGTGGCCTAACAGGGGACGCCACAACGCGTTTCCCCTGCTAGGGCTTGGAGGGAAGGGGTGCTCTCGTTGCGTGCACAGCGCAGATGTCGTTGAGGTCGAACTGTCCTCGCCAGTACTGGCTGAGGCACAGTGATTTGATTTGTGATCAGCGCCCCTGTTTTGCTGGGGCAGAAAAATGGTAGCCGCCGAAGGCAGCTGCTGCGTGCACCAATCACCCTTAACCTCTCCCACCTGTACAAAAGAGGCAGATGAAGGGGCGTTTGCGACTGAGGAACCAAGCCACACTCCAGGTATTATACCCTTCTCAGTGTGACCTATAATACACTGTTCGCAAACACGCTGCAGATGCAGCTACCCCTGTCAAGCAAGCAAGCTTTAAGAAACTCCTCGGGTTCTCTTAAAGAACGTACCGAGGAGCCTCTGGGTAACCTGAACAAGGTTTACCGTGCGCAATTCGCGTGGCCTACCCTTTAATGCATCATGTGCACGCAGGGAAGGGAGGCTGAACCACAGACTCAACCAGGAGGTGGGCTCCTCCTGGGCTAACCTACCTTACTCACCATGCATCGTGTGAATGCCGCATTGAAACGAACACAAAACAAACCTAAGCGTTTAAGCAACTCAACTTGAACGCCACGGCCGCACACGAACAAACGCTTACCTGTGAAAAAGGAAACAAGGGTGAATTAGGGATACAGGTGAAGCGACACAGCGTGTGGATGCCTAGATTAGGCACATGCATCGCGAGCACAGCGCATATTCTAACCCTACGTGCGCGCTGCGCGCTCCATTCGCATCACATACCTTTCATTCCTGCTTTCACCTGTGCAGAGCACGAGAGATGAACACCCGACCCCCCAACGAGCACAACGTTGACAACCCTAACGTTTTGACGGAACAACCAACACGAACGCAATGCGTGAGTGTGAAGTGACACAGACATACCTGAGAGACGGGTAGTTGAACTGCTCTGTGGTGTGGGCTGATTTTGAATGCTTTACTCTGAAGTTTATAAAAATTTTGATGCAACCGTGCAAAAATTTTCTTTAAAACTTCAAAAACTACGGCTCATACCTTCTTTTCCAAAAGCCGTTTTCGCTTGCGCAACCCTTTTCTTGGCGTCCGCTTCCTTTGCGCTTGTCTGCGACTTTAAGTTATGTGTAAAAATGACGATTTCCCGCGTGGTTTCGTCGATTTTCAACGATTTCACTTGCTAAATCGCAACCCCTTCCGCAAAACCGCAGGAATCACACCCTGCTGGTTCCATTTTCTATTTTTTCCGGCTCCTGGGGGTTTGTGTCCTCCATTGGGAGTATTGCTCCGCCCTGGCCCTTGGTCAGGACGTATACTAAAACGCTGTTTATACGGCGATAGCCGTCCGCATTAGAGCGTTCGACTGTACCCTAGTGGACAGACACATGTGCTCTGGACAGGGAGTCCTGGGTTCAATTCCCACTGCCCCCACACTTTTTCCAAAAGTTTTCGCCGCACGCCGGCGACTTTTGAGGAATGCCCCTTCGAAGCGACATCATTCACGGTACATTACACTGTTTTTCAAGGGTCCCTACAGTGTGATAGGCTTCTATGAAGTGATGAGAATGTTTTTGGTAAGTTAAATGCATTTTTTTTGAGGTAATTTTGGGAATATTTGAGCCTTTTTCCTTGGTCCTACTAGCTTAGCTAACTAGTACTCCAGGGGGGAGTAAGAAAAAGTCACTGCCATGTCTTTCTTGGAGGGCTTGATCCAGGCTAAGCCCCCCTTAAAACCCTTTGTTGATGCTGAGACAAACTTAAGTGTTTTAATCTCTCTTTTGTTGCCTAAAGTACACT
Organism: Eutreptiella sp. 'Long Island Sound 2002'; assembly: GCA_964036045.1. Taxonomy (NCBI): domain Eukaryota; phylum Euglenozoa; class Euglenophyceae; order Eutreptiales; family Eutreptiaceae; genus Eutreptiella; species Eutreptiella sp. 'Long Island Sound 2002'. The sequence continues at coordinate 18,430,030 of OZ038398.1, read as the reverse complement.
TTCTCAAAGTAACTAGGGTTGTGACCCTAGCCCCCCCATGAAGTTCACCCCTACCACTCAACTGAGCGGAGGTACCTTCCTTCATGGAGGACGTACCAAAATAAATCAGGCATTTCATGCTTGTGGGCCTTGGAGGTTAAGCCTAAGTGGTCTCCCACCCCAAGACCCCTATACTCAATTGATTCTACCACTTATTGTGGTCCTACTTTGTAACTGTTTCCGAATTCAGTTGCTTGGCCAAGTCATTTTCTGTGTGGTCCTGACATCTATGCCCCTCAGTCCTAACCAGCACCATTTCACCCAAAAGAGTGCACATGAAGTGCCTATTGCAACCTCTGAGGCTAGAGTCTGACCAATTTTCATATAAAAACTTTTGTATTATCCATTTGTGATTGAATCTATGTGCATATACCTGCTTTGTCTATCTGCAGCCCTTCTGTGTTACACTGGATTCCAAAACCAATCATTGATTCGATCCACTTTCAGTCCTTGCTCTACTTGCTGCTTTGGTTTGGGGTTTTCAACTACAAAACCTGCAGGAATACATCAAAAGACCTAGGGCATAATTCAAGGACATCTTTCTGCTGGTGGATGGTGCTCGCTGGTATGGGGTGTGGGTGGGGGGGCTGTTGGTGGTGGTGGGGCGCTCCTACTCGGCTCTGGTGTTGCTGGTGTGCGTGCGCGGCTCCTCGCGGGTCCATGGGGGTGTACCGTGGCTCGTATGTCGTGGGCCCGTGTAGCGGGGGCGGCGGGTGGTGCTGGACCGCGTGGTGGTGGTGTGGAGGGTGTGCCGGTTGTGTGTGGTACCTCGGCGTTGGTGGGTGTGGTGGCAGGGGCTGGTGGTGGTGGAATACGTGATGGTGTGGTGCGGTGATGTGCGCTATGTGGGGTGGGTGGTTCGCGGGGCCTGGTTGTGCTGGGGCGTGGTGGGGATGTAGCTGGTGGGGGTCGCTGTAGCATGGGGGCATTAGGGGGTAGGGGTTGGGAGGGACGGGGGCGTGGTGGTGGTGTTGGTGGTGCCATGTCCCCTGGCTCTGCGCGTACGGTGGTCCTGGCATGGCGTGGACGTGTGTGGGCGGTGGTGGCTGACTGGGCTGCAGGGTTTGGGTGCTGCGGTACGGTGGTGGTGGTGGGCGCTGGCGGTGGCGGTGTTGTTGGTGTGCCCCGGGGGTCTGGGCGTGGGGCGGTGCGGTGTGGCTGGACCCGGGCCTTGGTCGGGGCGTCGCGCCCTGCTGGTGGGTGCGTTGGCGGGCCCCCTGACCTGTCTTGGTCTTCTTGGCCTGGTGGGTGTCGGGGGCGGGTGAACCCCCCTGTCCCCGTGGGGGCGACGGGGAGCGGGCGTGCCAGCGGTGTGCCTCTTGGAGGCTCGTCTTGAGGCCTCTGACGTAGGCTTCCTTGTCCGTGAGGCCCATCCGCGTGGCGGTGGCCTCGTCGGGGGCGGCCAGGTGGGCGTCCCGAAAAGACGCCCAGCCCTCCGGGGGCTTCTGTTGTGCGGGGTGGGGGTGGTGTGCCGGGTAGAGGAGTGCGCTGAGTGGGTAAGGTGTTCCTTGCCGTCGGCCGAGGGCGTGTTTGAACCGGCGGCAAATGATTCGGAGGTAGGCTGCTATCTCCTTTGGTGCCGTGTCGGCCCACGCTTCCGGCGTCAGGGCTGCTGCTTGGGGGGCCGGGAGTTGTGGGTCTGGGAGGTGTAGGTCTCGGTGGTGGAGGTACAGGGCGAGGAGGATGTGGCGGGCCGCCACGTTCAAGCCGCCTCCGCTGTGGTGTAGGGGTGGGCTGTGGGGGGGCAGGGGTGTGTTGCCCGTGGCCACGGCTATGGTCCATGCGTGGTCCGCCGCGTCCGCCACGTAGTCCCCTCTGCGTTCGCCAGCGGCTACCACAGACAGCCCTGCCCTGCAACCCAGACCACTGGGTCTGCCTGGGAGCCGCGCACCGCCTCACCCACTGCCCCCACTGCGGGGACCTCAACCCCCGCCACCGCGAACGGCCCGCGGCCCCAGCCGCACCCCCCCCCGCCAGCCACCCCAGCTCCTTCGGGTTCCTCACCGACACCCTCCGGGACCAACTGGGAGGGTACCCCCGTTACAGGCCATAGGTCATTGCCCACACTGTTCCAAATCGGCCAAACAACCCCGTCTATGCTAATCAGGGCCAGTGGGGGGCAGAGTGGAGGTAACCCAAGTCGGCCCAAGAAACATTCGATAGCCAGATGGCGACCTTAAGGCAACATTCGGTACCGATTTGGGGGTGTAACAAAGGGGGGGGGGGGTAGTTGGAACCGCCGCATTCGCCTCGGCTGTATGGCGCAGCAGCCCAGAATGCGGCATGCGAACCAGGGCTCCGTCGACCCGAGGACCAAGCCCCCCATCCCCCCAGGCCCTTTCAGCGTGCAACGAACACCCTCTGACCGGCAGCACCCTGTCGCACTGCTCTACATTGTTTTGTTGGCTCAGATCTTTGGTTAACTGGCAAAGCCCTCTTACCAAACGGTACTCGAGAGGGATCTCAGAATCAGGAATCAGAGCAGTCCAGTGCTACGATGGTCCCACAGCTCCGTGTGGTAGCGGACATGACACGGAGTAGTAGAGCTAAACCTGAAACCGGGAGATGCAGCGGGAACTCCCACGCCCGTCGGCCTCCCGCGGTGCTACTGGAGCACAGAGAAGACTGAAGGCCGAAATGATTCAGCGGGTTGCGTTGTACACAATGGCAGCACCAGAGAGGGAGGGGGAGACGACATTCAGGCGTAGTGGGTCAGCGCTTGTTGCTGGGCAGAGCACACAGCTGTCCCTATTCCGGTTTTTGGGGGGGCTTAGGGGGTGACACACAGAAGAGCACGGGTCAGGAAGCAAGGACACAAGCAGGGGTACACCCCCCCCCCCCCTTGACATCTCCCCGCACTGCCGTGACGCCCCCCCAGTTGCATGCCCGATTTGCCATTCCCTCCCACTTCCCTCCATTTCCGCCCCCCCTTTTCCCCCCAGTTTTCCATTTTCCCCATTTTTTGGGCGGTACACCCCCGGTACGTCCCCGGGCACACCATCAGAAATTCTGCCGGGTCCAAGGGTTTGCTTGAAGGGGAGGGCGCTATGGGGGCAAACTCAGAGCTCCTCCCGGTTTGCCATGACGCCTTTGGTGCGTTTTGGTCTGCGGCGGGCGGCGCCCATTGGCCGCTCGCCACTTACTGCCCTTCCCGTGAACCCTCTCCCTTCGCTGCGCAGTGGCATTTGACGCCTGTGGGGGAAAAGATAGAATGGGGGAGGACTGTGCCACAGTACTGGGCGATCCCCTCTGACTGTTGTGTACGGTGGTGCTCGGGAGGAGCTCATACCACCGCTTGCGATCACTCAAAAGCACAGTACAAGAAAACGGCATCATTGGCCCACGTATTGGCTGAACCACACGACCAGGTCGGCCATCGGCGTTGGGGGGCATATGGGGCACTGTGGTGGAGACAGAAGCAGAGCTGGAGTGTGATGCAGGGGGGGGGGGGTTGGCACAAGGCCTCGGTATCTATTTGTTTGCCTTTGGCGGCGCCTATTGGCCTCTCGCCACTGCTCATTCTGAACGTGTTTTGGTTGTGTCAACGGAGCCCCCGGATGACCTACTCTGGGGGTCGGCCGTCCCGGAGACGGGCTGTTGCCCGTGCCGTTGACCAGGTGCATCCAGATGCACACTCCGAGTCCATGCGGGGGTTTGCCGACTCCAGCACTGACTTGAGCGCGCTGGGGTGTGCATCTGCAGGATAATTTTCCTGACAGGGGCTTCTAACAACCATAATGCAGGGGGGGGAGACCTGTATTCAGGTGAGCTGCGTGGGGGTGTCGACAACCTTTGGACAACCCTCCCCCCCCCCGTTGACACGACCAAAACACGTTCGGACCCACAGAGAGTCGGCATGTGCAAGGGTGAGAGGCCAGTGGGTGCCGCCAAAGGCAAACAAACCAACACCATGGCCTCGTGCCAACCTCTACCCCCCCTTTGCCGAGTGGTTCTTGGGCAGCATTTTCATGGCAAAACGTGCCGTGGAACCGGCAGTCGGTTCTTGGGCATGGCCGTGAGCAGCCCCGCACCGCGAGAGAAAGAAACCCATTCCGGCACGTGACGGCGGGGGATGCATGCCCTTTGGGGGCGTTTTCGCACAGCGCGCGCACAGCGCCAATTATTACGGTGATTATCCAGGTAACAACCCTGAAAACCACGCACCTACAGAATCATGCACAATCAGGTCAAAACTCAAAAATTCAAACATCTGATGCTTGCCATGGGTCCCAGGGACCTAAATTCTGCTCCCTATAGCCCCGTCCACTGCAGCAGCCATTCAATGACGTCCTTTCAATCTTCTGAACTTACCGAAGTCCCGGTGGTGGAGAACAGCCAACTTTTCGCACAGCGCGCGCACAGCGCGCGGTACGCCCCCTTTGCCTGCGCGCAGCAAGCCACACGGAGAAATGGACACCACCGGACAGACATGTGTGTCGTCCCATGCAACACACATCAGAGTTGGTCCGGCATGTTGCAGAGAAAACAATGATGTATGCGACAAAGGCGCACTGATGCATGCACAACCGCCCCCCTGTCAGGTCCTCCGGAGGGCCCAAATCCTAAGTTTAGCAATAATCTTTGGGTTCAAACCCAGGAGGGACAGGGTCGAAGACCGATTGTGTGTGGTCACAGGGGGGAGACTCCGGCTTCGGCTGCAGGGGGGGGGGGGGGGGGGGGGGGGGGGGGCGGCAGGGCTTTGCACCACACGCCGCGTGGTGACCCGGTGGGCGGCTGTGGGGCAGCTTCCCACTGCTACGGCCCGCACGCACTGCGCACCCACCCCCCCTCGTGGAGAAAACCAGATGTATGCAGCAGCTCTTAGCGGGTGGCTTTGTTGGACAAGGTGCCCCTCCCCCCCCCGTGCCCAGGAACCGCCGTGCACACGAACCACCTTCCACGGCACGTCTCCTGACAGTACATGTCTGCACACAATATGCGTTCAGGTGTGGTGGATGGAAATAGGTGCAGCGCAACCAATTTACCCCCCCCCACACAGTGCCCCGTCCAGCATTCTGTCTTGACACCGGACCCCACGGCTTCTTTTCATGGGGGGGGATGGGGGGGGGGGGTCCAGCCCCCCCTCCCCCTCCCCCCGGTGGTGCTGAGTTTTTAGAGGCGCCGAAGAAACGTTTTTGTCTAATCCAATTGTTGATCGGCCGAAGGCCGGAGGAAAACTTGGCCCAGTATTTTAAGGGGCGGGGGTGGGTGAGTGGGTCCAAGGTGGTCCCGCACACACACCTTACCCGCCGCACCCCAGTGGTGCCGAGTTGTTAAAAGGGGCCCTCCCAGACCCATCCAATGTACAAGATCAGTGTATCGTCCCAATCAAACCTTCTGTCAACCTATGCCTTGCGCTGCCCCCCCCTGGCGCTGTTGTTCTAGCTCCATCAGCCCCCTCCCCCTCCCCGGCACGCACGCACGCACACGCACGCACGCACACACACACAGACACACACACACACACACACACACACACACACACACACACACACACACACACTTGTGCAGGAACCAACAAGAAAACCACTGACCGCGAGCGCAGTGGAGAACGATGTTAGCACCAGGAACACCTCGTCAGGCCAGTGAGCATCAAAACAAGAACAAAGCAGAAAGCATTGTGAATGTCATGATGTCAAGGCTAGGCGCCTTTCTGAAGTGAAGTGATAGAGGAGACAGTCGTCCTGGCATAGTGCTGGAGTCATGTACGACAACTACTCTAGGCACCCACTGACCATGGGGAGGGGAAACAATCGCATGTTCGCACTACGCAGCGGTCCTTTCATGCCCACGAGATATCCCTGTCGGTATCTTTTGCATTTGCGCGGAAGAGAGGCGGAGAGAAGGAGTAGGCCTGTATTACCAAACCCATCGGTGTTGACGCCAGAAGCCGGTGGCTGGTAGCGCCTGGCCCCTGGCCTGCAAGAGACAGGAAAAAGGAAAAACAGGCAGGGAGGACCAGAAGAAACATGGAGCCGGGTGTAACCACCCGCTCACACACACACAATGACTGAACTGGGATGGCTGCTCGGAGCGGGGGGGGACAGGGGGGTGGCAGGGGGGACAAAGGGGACAGAGGGGTGGGAGGGAGGTGGGCGGCGACAGTCGTCGGAACATTGGTGACCCGGGGGGGATATTGACTGGCGGTGATAATCCAGCGCATGCCAATCTCCGTTCCAGGCGCCCGAGATTCCCGACACGCGCAAATGAGGTGGCAGAGCCCAGCTGCTGTATTGGTCCCCCACCCATATTGCCCGGTGGCGGAGCCATTGGAGACAGAGGTGCAGGATGCAGCAGCGGCGTCTTGGGAGGTGGGGTAGGAGGTGGTACATGAAGTGGACGGTGTGTGAAAAATCGTGTTGGCTTGCGGACAACCCCCTGGCGACCGCTGAGTGCGCTGCTCTGTGTATCAGCGTCAGCGGCCATCCGGACAGGACCGCCACCTGGAGCCAAGCCGCCACCGACAATAACTCCCCCGCCCACGTCACGCACCATTGTTTGCTATTACTGAGGACGCCGGTTAAAAGGCACGGGGGGTAAGAGGGGTGGGCCAGGGCAGGGGATAGAAGAGGGGGGCCGAGTTTCAGGAACCAGGATGAATCTAGGGCGCTAGGGTGGGTGTAACAGGACCCCTGTCCATCGAGGCCACGGACAAGGCAATAACCGAGGGCCTGGGTGGAGTGGTGGTGGCACCGAAAAAGACAAGCATCTGAGTGTTCCGTGGCACAGTCACAGAGAACACGCAATCCCCAGCATTGGCGTAAAATATTGCAGATTGTCTGAATCAGTTGCACCTGGGGGGAGTCAGGGTAACTGGAGGCTACGAGGATGTTGTCTCTGGATTGCTGCATCGAGACTCGCCCGTGGCTGTTCTCCCAGTACGGAAAACCCGAGTCGGTGACGCGGAGAGTACCCACGCGGCGAAAAAGGCCCCTGTGGATGTAAACGGACCATAGGCTGTGGAGGTCTGCAGCCTGTGCCGAAAAAGAACCCCCCATCGGTATACAGCCATGCCTGCACCAGAGATTTCCTGCGCTGAGAATGAAGTTGTTGTATTTCATCTCCCACGTCACAGTGTCCTCTAAGGAGCCCTGGGTAATATACCAAAACTTGGCTGAATTCCCCCTCGCTCTGTCAAGTTTTTTACTCTCTTTATGTACCGACCACACAACCTCCGACATGCGCCAGCGCTTCTTTTTTACGAGCCACTCGCAGGCAGAGGTGAGATGTGAGATGACGTCTTCGGGTTTGATGTTGTTGACACACACACACACACGTACACAAAAGAGGTACACAGCTCGCTCTCCCGGGGCCCCAACAAAAGAAAAACCTTGTGAATACCCCTAGGCCATTCAGAGTGGGTCATGCCTGCAGCGTTCTTTTGGGCCCCCTATGGCAAGCGTCGGTGTTAGCTGCAGCCGACTTAGCCAACTAGCTGCAGAAGTGAAGGAAAATGGGAAAAATAGAGAAATGGGGAAATGGGGGAAAATGGGGGGCAATGGGGGGAATTGGAGGAAAATGGAGGAAAATGGGGGGAAATGGGGGAGTTTGGGGAATTGTGGGAAATTGCCAAAAATACATTGTGGGGAGTGTAGAAAAAATGTGTGAAATTGGTAGGAAACGGGAGGAAAATCGGAGGAAAAAGGGACCATTTGCGACAAATTCCCCATTTTCCCTAGTCCCATTTTTCCACAACCTCGCCACCCCCCCCTCAAGCTCCTTTGATGAATCTTGCCTGCCAAATTGGCCAACTCGCAAAATGGGGATTTTGGGACTGGCGGACAGTCGCCGATTTTTCGGCCAGCGCCGATGGTTGCTATGCTCCTACCGCCGACGTGTTCTGTGCAGGTACTGCGGTGGGCAATGGACGGCGGACTAGCTTGTGCGGATGGATTTTGTCACTGGGCGGGTGCCCCTTGGAGCACCATTGCGTCACGCTCGTCGCCCTTTGGCCCCTCTGCAGGTTGGGGAAGGCAAGGCCTGTTGAGGGTGGGTCAGCGCCGGTGGCAGTCGTTGGCAGAAAGGTCAGGAGCCTTTTGAGGTGTTGACGCACGCAACGTGCAGCATTCGGGGGGGGGGTGTGGATACCCGCACCGGGGCCTTTCGCACTGATTGACCCCGTGGATTTGTTGCAGACTTGGATTGGAACCAAAGTGGAACGTCAAACCGGCTAATCTCTACTTCTTGCGATTTTCAAACCACAACGGTGGGTGTATACTATTTTATTGTGGATGTTGGTTTTTTTGGCGGGTCACAGGGCGTTTTCGCACAGCGCGCGCGCAGCGCCAATTACATCGCTGTTTATCCCGGGAACACGCCTGCAAACCACCCACCCACAGAAGCGTGCATGATCCATTCAAAACCGCATCGGGGGTGCAGAATTCAGGACCCTGGGACCGGTGGGTACCGGTGGTGGAAAACAGCCAACTGTTTGCACAGGGTGCGCACAACGCATGGTGCGCCCCCTCAGTAGTCATGCATCCTGCCATGGCACCTCGGTTTCTGTAATCAGGCACACCAACAAAACGCACCCTCCCTGGTGAATACTGCCAAAAGGGTCTATATCTATCCCTAGCCAGGACTGAGCATAAGACCTCAGCTGCCACGAAGTGGGAGCTCGTGTGCACTGCACTGTTGCACGGTGACAGTGCTTCGGGGGGCAGCCAAGAATAACCCCCCCCCTCGGGTTGTATAAGCTACGCCAAAGCACCAACTTAATACGGTCCCTACGCCTGCTGTGGCTTGGAGAAGGCCGTAGCTAACACGCAACACAAACAACTGCCGACACACAGTTGATTGTGAGCGCATGGTATGAGTGCACCTTAACCTCCGCCCACGTTCCCAGAGGCATGCAGACACAAGAAAGTGTTGGTAACATCAAATTTCAGGTCCACACCCATGTTCTCGCAAGCAATGAAGCATGAGAAGACTACAAATGTTCGGCTTGGAGCCCATCTTGAGATGATACACCACGCTATGTGGGTTTCAGTGGGCAAACAGTCACAAGGAATGTGTCCATAACCCTATGTAACTGGCAAATTCGTCACCAAACCCATGTCTTATGTGGCCGCACTACATTTGGTACCGAATCAAATTATGTACCAAATTAATACGGTCCCTACGCCCGCTGCAGCTTGGACAAGGCCGTAGCTTATACAAAGTGGGGGTTACCCAAACGTCTGGTTACATGAGGTGGGCTACGGGTGCCAGTGCGGTGTCCCGGTACGATAGCAAATGCGGAGGATAGATGGGACAGAGGTCCGAGAGCAGAGGCCTGGAGTTGGTGCGCCGCCACATTCGTTGAGATGCACCCGTTTTGGTGTTGGGATGCCCTTGGATACTCACTTTGGAGAGGTCAGGCCCGCACAGGATACCCACGGTAGCCCGCACACCCACACCCACACGTGGATGACGCAAAGGGACCGAGACCCAGTACAAGCAAAAGCAGGGCAGGCACTGGTCGTCAGTAGAATCTCGTACGGTATGCTGCACTGCCGCTTGCAGTGTGGAACTCGTGTAAGGTCAGACCGAAGTGAGCACATAAGGCAAGCCCGTTCGGGGCCCGCCTCCGGGGCGTACTGCGCCCCCCCCCCCGACACACACATACACGTCAGGAACCATCCGTCCCACACACACGCACACACACGCACACACACACATACATCTCATGCGCATGTTGGGCCGCATTCAGTGGCTTGCCCGTCCTGCCTCCCTAACCTGTTTCTTGTCACGCGCCTACCGGGCGGCCTACCGAGGTGAGGGCAGGTTCACTAGAGGCCTCATCCGAGCCACAATGACTGCCATTTTATTTTCTCGTGTCCCTCAGTCTTATGCCACAGGGACGCACTGTGGGTATCGTGGGGCCCAAGGGCTGCCCCCCGTGGATAAGCACTGTGGCCTAGGCTAAGCTCTATGGGCTCTACACGGCAGCCAAAATTGCAGCCTATGCAGGGCATGGCACACCGTGCATAGGAGTGTACAAAGTGCGGCCACTCACACACTCTCTCTCTTGTAGCATACAATACAGTACACTACAAAAAGTGGGTGCACGTGGAGTACTTGCCAGATCGTGACAACCTTCAGGTCCTGCAGCGCAAACTGCAGCGCAGACCAGGACCAGACACACACACACACACACACACACACAGATGGGCGTCTGTGGGGGCGTTTCTGCACAGCGTGCACGCAGCGGGGGCGCGGCGCGAGCACGGCGCCCATTGGTAAGTCAGGTTTCCCGTGCCCACTCCTGCAACCCACCCACCGCCGGGGAAGCATACGTCCGCAGGGGCACAATACAACAGATTTGGACAGCCGTCCGGCATTTCAGTGTGAAACATGGCTTTATCTCAGTTCTTGAACTGAGTAGGAATCTGCGCAGTCCCGTGCCTGGGAACACGGCAGTCGCGGTCACCGTGGCCATTGGGGGAAAACGGGTCCCAAACAGCCTGCTCCTCGCACAGCGCACGGGGCGCCCCGTGTGCGGACAGAACTGCATCTCGGCCGTGCGGCGATGGTCTGCGCAATGAATGCGCAGCCCGGTCTGCAGGCGGCACGCCGCACGTACCCCGTGGGCACCGCACCCTCACGAAGGCCACCCCCGGTGCAACAACGCACGCACGCATTGCGGGGCTTGGGGTCTACACGACTCACACTTCGACGTCTTTCGGGCAACACAGTGACCCCGAGCGTGCACAGGGCTCGGCTGAGACTGGGTGCTCCCCTAAACAACGCAACGGAGAGCCAGCCCCTGGCTACTGGGTCATGAGGGGGGGGGGGATTGCAGGGGGGGGGGATTAAGGGCCATGAGGCAACGGATACTCGGTTCGCATACGCCCCCGTGTCACAGGCGCATGGTCATCACCACTCAGTTCAATGTTTTGCCCTGCTGCACTGCAGCGCAGACCAGTTCTGTACCACTCCAGGTGGCTTTTGATTGTGCTTTGGCCTTGGCCATCTGTACATCTGGGTCAGCGCGGGGGGATTAAGGGGGGGGGGGGGGGCTACTCCGGATGGATCAGGGGTCGGAGCGGTCCAGTTCTACAATGGTCCCACAGAACGCCGTGTGGTAGTGCACTTGACACGCTTGGTAGACGCGTGTCCGCGGTGCGGACGTGACACGCCTCAGCCCCCCCTTTGGATTCCATTTTGCATGACATCTTATGGGAAGGGAAGGTAGCGTGCAACTGTGTCCAGTGAGGGGCTGGGGTGGCTTAATCGTGAGGGTGTCTGGGAAGGGTGTGTCTGGGGCTCTTCGGGGGGGATTTAGTCTAAAAGTAGCGCGCAGTGCCCGAGCAGTGCAGGGATTCCCAAGTGTGTGGTATCCCCCATGCGGAAGCAGCATCACAAACGTGCTGTCCAACAACATCATAGGCTGTGGCTTCAGCGTCAGAGGGCCTGAGTTTTGTTGTACCTCTCATCATAAATGGGGCTGTCGCTGTGGCCAATTCTAAAAGTGGGATGACCACCATTGCACACACTGTGGGTGTGAGGAACATGGGTTCAGTGAATTCCATGTTGTCCTTGCCTCAAGTATCCTATCCGATCTTGCAGACCATGCCCCTGGCTTCACAAAGTACGGGCTTCTCGTCCGCCCAGGCGCCAAAATAGTTGCACTGCACGCCCACTACGCTAAAGGCGCCCCCTCTGTGCAAACAACGGGCACAAGCACTGAAAATGGCGGGAATGCCGCTCGCACAAGGGGGTGGTTTGCACGCAACTTGAGAAGACACAAGAACTTATTGCAGCATCGACAAGGCCCAGTCTCGCCAGGGGGTGGGGTTGAGTGAGGATCTGATACCAGGAAATGGCAGGTAACAAAGACCCTTACCCTCCCCCACTTCCTCTCGAAGGCGGTGCTCATTTCGGGCTTGGGGTCTTATTTGGGGGCGCGAAGCCCAAAAGGGGGGGCAATGGGGCCATGGCCAAGACACCCAAACCCGTCCCAGCCAGAGCGCCTGTCGGCAATGCAGATGGGGGACTCTGGGAAGCGACGAGATGACCAGTGCTCTGAGAAGGCGTGCGCAACGATTTGTGCTGGTGCGGGAGGTGAATGGGCCCTTGGAGTGCCCGGGCCCCGGTCAACTTGTCAAAAATCCACCGCCGAACATTGTAAATTTTTGGGGCTCCAAACCCAAAATTTCTCTCCATTTTTTCCGGTGTTGAGGGGTCAAAAAACAAAAAAAAATGCTAAGCTTTGATTGTTTCCGTTTTCACAAGATATTCAAGATGGCACGGATGGGAAGCGATTCCTGAAACCGGTTTTGAGTGGGTGGGTGGGTGGGGGGGGGGGGCAACGTCTGACGGGTAAAAACCGGTTTGTGGGTCGTCGAGGACGGATACGACATGCCAAAGGGCCAGGGCTGTGTGCAAGTGGTCAAGGGTAGCACCGTCGTGCCCTGCAGGTCCGAGAGCCCAGGGGGGCCTTGACCTGCCGTGGGACCGGCGGCCGCAGTCACCAGCCTCGAGCGCTTCTCGGGTCGAGACCCCCGGCCAACCCTTCGCTTGAGGGTCCGCGGGCGCCCGGCGTGCCAGCCCCACGGGAGACTGTGGCGGTGGCTCGGGGCCAAGGGGCGAGCCGCCACCTGCAGGCGCCTATTTCAGGGTGGCAAGGGCTTTAGACATGGGCCAGTCCCAAGCCGGACTCCGTTTCGCACCTTCCCCCGGAAGGGATCGAACCCACGACCTTGCGGCAGGAAGCCCCATGCAGGGCCCCACAGGGTTCACTGGGGATCCGCCGGAGGAGGGCCTGGCTGCATCGGGGACGCAGAGGACAGCACGGAAGCGGAATTCCCACTCACACCCAAGACAACCGTGAAACAGCGTTTGGGGCTGGGGTAACGTGCACACGGTTTGCAATGGAATAGGTCTGCGGGGGGGCAGTACAACCGCTTGAATGGAGCCAACACTTCGCAAAAAAAAAATACTGCACAGAATTCGCCTGATTTGTGACGTCGGAATCCGCGTGGGGATTGCCTTTCGACGCACTGCCGCGCAAACGGGTGTTCGCTGGCAGGCGCAACTGTGGCTAACGTACCATCTCTCCTTCGCGAAGCCCTTGAGACAGGAATGGGGCAAAAGGAAGCCACGGTGTAGACCCATGGTGAGGGTCACAGTATAGAGGCACGGGTTAAGAACCGTGTTTTCCAATTTAGTTGGAAAAGCCGCTTATCAGCAATGTTCCGTTGTTTTTTCAAAACAATCGGCACAAGCTCGTATTTTGAAAACTAATTTTACCCAATTACTCGGAGTGGTTGCAAACTTTCGGGATCGATTTGTGGAAAATATTGGGTCCAATTTTTGCGATAGAAAGAGGCCTCAGTAGCACTAAGTGATGGTCGACGGTGAAATACACCGTTGTAGGTATGGTTGACCCTTGCGCCGCAACTCGTATGGCCGGCCTCTTTTATCAAGGATAGCAAAACATTGGTTAGTTCAAAGCAATTAATCGGGAAAACCTTTAATTGGCAAAACAGGTTGTTTTTGTAAAAATAATCGTTAAAAGCCGGTTATTTTCAAAACTACAAGGTTCCAAACCCTAGGGTCATGGTATAGAGTGGCGGCACAGAGGACGGACTTATTGTTTGGGCATAGGTACCTATCATTTGGGCATAGGTACCTATTGTTTGGGCATAGGTACCTATCGTTTGGGCATAGGTACCTATCGCTTGGGCATAGGTACCTATCATTTGGGCATAGGTGCCTATCATTTGGGCATAGGTACCCATGGTATAGAACCTCGGTACAGAGTCAGGGCACAGAGTCACAGAAAAGAGTCACCGCATTGGGTGACAGTGAGTGACAGTACAGAGTGACGTTGTTGGTGACATTTTATATAGGGCCGGTGGGCGGTGTGTATCAGGTTAGGCCTCATTGATGCGGCGCCGCGTTCGACGCTTGGTCTGCATCAGCGCCAGCCAGAGATGTATCAGAAGAGAGGAGCGGGGCGGGATGGGGGGGGGGGGAGGGGGTCTGGAACCCAAAAGTGCCTGTAGCAACAATGGCCCAAATCAATATCCCCTTTTTCTGAATTTCATTGTTTCTCACTATGAAATCTGGGTCCGAGGGGGCATCCAATGGCCGGCAAGGCTGGACTGGATGTCCCCACCATCGACACCCCCAGTCATTGTTCATCAGCAAGTTCACTGCATCACTTCCGGGTTTGTGCCATGCGACTTACCCGGTGCTTGCGCCTGAGTTCGCTGCCGCCCTCCTCCGTCATGTACAATTTCCTGTCCCTTCTTTTGACCTTTCTGGGGGTTTTGCCCCGGCTCCCCTCTTCTGCACTGCAGGGCTACTGTTCCTCTTGCGGCCTGCCCTTTAGGCTCCGGTCCACACTGTACTGGTATAGTGGTAAAGGTAAAGGTAAAGTGCCCGGGCGCTCTCCGAACTCCAGCGTAACCGTGATCCCTACCTGTCCCTCGCAGCATCACTTCCGGCTCGCGGGGTCACAGACACCCTAGCGCCTACGACACTGCGTTCCGAGCCCACCGGGATTCGAACCAAGCACCTCTAGTTCAGGCGTCACGTGCATGACCGCTGAACTACGCGACCTTCTTCTGTACTAGTTTAGTGGCAAGGGGGTACCCCACCCCCCCTCCTCTGATGGTTGTCAGCCCTGCGCCAGCCTCTTGGTCGCTTCCGAGCGGCATTGCTGGCGTCCGTGGCACGCTCTCTGCGGTCCCGACCCGTGCCCCCCGGCGGTCGTGGCCCCTGGTCGTGCCTTGCGGTGGCACAGAGCGAACGTGCACCCCCAAAGGGCGTGCGAGGAGGGGGGCGGGGGGGGCTACCCAGAGTTCGAGGGGTATTGCACGCTGCATTTTTTTGGTGTGTGGCAAAGCGGTTACGGGTCGGTTGGAAAAGCGGTTCGGCGGGGCTGAGGAGGGGCCAAGGTCTGGCGGTCAGACACCGGCTGGTGGGTCGTCGCGGGGCAGCGATATGGGAAGGGGCGGTGGGGTATGTGTAGGACGTCAATCCCGTGGAGGGGCCGCTTTCGACGCTGCATCGGCACCAGCCTCTCGGGGGCCCTCGGGGGCTCCCCCTGCCTCACAGCGTTTGGGGGTGCCACAAAGAGTACACTGGCACCCCCGAAAGGGGGTGCGCACGGGGCGGGACGGGGGGGGGGGGGGGCACGCAGCGCTTGAGGAGGGGTGCCACGTGGTCTTTGTGTGGGTGGCAAAGCCGTGGTCAGGGCCCGGCACGTTAATCCAGCATGAAGCGTCGGAGCCTGGGCATGGACTGCCACCAGGAATCCCATCACGCGTGATGCCCATCCCATCACGCGTGATGCCCGGATGAGGTGAGGGGGCGCCACAAAGAGTACACTGGCACCCCCCCGAAAGGGGGTGCGCTTGGGGCGGGACGGGGGGGGGGGGGGCACGCAGCGCTTGAGGAGGGGTGCCACGTGGCCTTTGTGTGGGTGGCAAAGCCGCCTGCTTCAAGCCTACTTGTGTTGGTGTCCAAGTGTCTAAGGCATGTAAACACCTCCTCTCGCATGGTGTGGCAGATGCGGGTGATCCCAACGAGTAGAGAGTAACCTACGCTGAAATGCGTGGGTTACTCTCCCTGCACCACCCCTGTCCGTCAACCCCCCGGTGGACCCGTACCAAAAGCGGTGCTGCCGGCTACAAAAGGGTCGGCGGGGCGTCGGGTGCAGCCCCGCAAAAGGGGCCGGAGCGCTGTGTCTTGCGGCGGGGCATCACTGGTGACGGGCCGCTTTCGCCGACGGGTCCGCCTCAGCGCCGGCCTCCCGGGGTCGCTTCCGGGCACTGCGGTCGGCGACCGCGGCGCCCGTCCCGCCGCCCGGCCCCGTGCCGGCGGCCGCGGGCGGGGCCGGGGGCTTGGGGTGCTGCAGCTTCCGGCCCTCGGCGGCGGTATCGTACCGCTTCCCCCGGAAGTGGGCCCCCTCGAAGGCGTACAGCGACTTGAGGTAGACCGTCTTCAGGCGGTTGCCGATGCTGGTCATCTTCGCCCACGCCGGCTTCTCGGAGTAGATGTAGGGCAGCCAGCCGTTGCCGTACACGGTGGCCCACCCCCCCAACTGCGTCACGAGGTTGTACAGGAACCACAAACTGCCGCTCTCCCCGCCGATCGTGACCGTCAGGTCCGGCGGGCCGCCGCCGCCGCCGTGCTCCGCGGCCCACCACGCGCACAGCGCGGCGTCGAACGCCGCCCGCGGCATGCAGACCGCCATTTGGGGGTTCCACGTGTTCTGGGCGCAGGTCCACCGGGCGTCCCGCGCGGGGACCGGCTGGCCGGCCTCGATGCTGGTCCACTGCCCGCAGCGGTCGCACTGCACCCACACCAGCTCCCACCCGGGAGCCCGCGGCGCGACCCGCTCCACGCGGGGGAGCGCGACGGGGGAGCGCGCGGCGGCCGCGGCGCGCTTCGGCCTCCGGCCGTTGCCGTCCGCCGGCGGCGCTTTGTCGCCGGGTTTGGGGTCCGAGTGGGTGACAGTCGCATGCGCAGGCCCGGGGCTGGCGCCACGTGCGGGTCGAGGGGCAGTGGCGGCCGGCGGGACGGAGGTGGTGCGGCCCGGCGAGCGGTCGCCTGCCGCGGGAGCGGGAGCGGGCGCGGGCGGCACCGCGATGCTGCCCAAAGGCGGCGGGGGGGCCGCAGCGGCCGCGTCCTCAGTCTCCGGATTGGGCTCCGGACTTGAAGCGCGGGCGTCGCCCGCCGTTCCTGGCGCGGGGACGGGGCCGCACGTGTCGGCGCGCGGATCGTCCGCCGCGGCGCGAGGGCAGGGCGCGGCGGGCGGGGGGGTCGGCACGCGCGGCCCCCCGGTCGCGGCCCCGGGCCCGGCGCCGGCAGCCGGGCCCGGGGCATCGTGAGGCCGGGGCGGGGGCGTCGAGCCCTGGGGAGTGCCGGGGTCCCGGGGCGGTGCGGAGGTCAGGGCAGCGTTGCAATGCCTGCAGTTGGGGCGCTGCGCGATGTTCACGTACCCGCAGGCCGGGCAGGCCTTGTAGTTCTCGTCGTGCGCGGGAACCGCCGGCTTCGGGGCCCTGGGGAAGTCAGAGGATCCACTAAGGGACCGCGGTGGGCGTGTGCGGTCCTCAGATGCGGACGGCGTGCTCGCTGAAACCAACGGCGCGTGCGACACGGCGCCTGCAGCGAGGGAGCAAGACTCCGGAAGACGCGGCCTGTTCGCATCAGGGGCTTTGGTGACCCGGGCCTCTTCGGCTACCTTCTGCTGCTTTAAGGTTTCTTCAGGCTGCGGCTTCTCATCATTCAGCAGTTTGATTTGGGCCTCTTGGGCTGCCTTCTGCTGCTTGACAATTTTTTCGACCTTCTCATCCGTCAGCCTCTTTATTTCGGCCTCTTCGGCTGCCTTCTGCTGCTTGACAATTCTTTCAAGCTGCTGCTTCTCATCCGTCAGCCTCTTCATTTCGGCCTCTTGGGCTGCCTTCTGCTGCTTTAGAATTTTTTCGACCTTCTCATCCGTCAGCCTCTTTATTTCGGCCTCTTGGGCTGCCTTCTGCTGCTTTAGAATTTTTTCGACCTTCTCATCCGTTAGCCTCTTTATTTCGGCCTCTTGGGCTGCCTTCTGCTGCTTGACAAATCTTTCGACCTTCTCATCCGTTAGCCTCTCTATTTCGGCCTCTTGGGCTGCCTTCTGCTGCTTGACAATTCTTTCAAGCTGCTGCTTCTCATCCGTCAGCCTCTTTATTTCGGCCTCTTGGGCTGCCTTCTGCTGCTTTAGAATTTTTTCGACCTTCTCATCCGTCAGCCTCTTCATTTCGGCCTCTTGGGCTGCCTTCTGCTGCTTTAGAATTTTTTCGACCTTCTCATCCGTCAGCCTCATCATTTCGGCCTCTTGGGCTGCCTTCTGCTGCTTGACAATTTTTTCGACCTTCTCATCCGTCAGCCTCTTTATTTCGGCCTCTTGGGCTGCCTTCTGCTGCTTTAGAATTTTTTCGACCTTCTCATCCGTTAGCCTCTTTATTTCGGCCTCTTCGGCTGCCTTCTGCTGCTTGACAATTCTTTCAAGCTGCTGCTTCTCATCCGTCAGCCTCTTTATTTCGGCCTCTTTAGCTGCCTTCTGCTGCTTGACAATTCTTTCAAGCTGCTGCTTCTCATCCGTCAGCCTCTTTATTTCGGCCTCTTGGGCTGCCTTGTGCTACTTTGGAATTTTTTCGACCTTCTCATCCGTCAGCCTCTTTATTTCGGCCTCTTCGGCTGCCTTCTGCTGCTTGACAAATCTTTCGACCTTCTCATCCGTCAGCCTCTTTATTTCGGCCTCATCTACTTCCTTTTGCTGCTTGACAATTCTTTCGACCTTCTCATCCGTCAGCCTCTTTATTTCGGCCTCTTGGGCTGCCTTCTGCTGCTTGACAAATCTTTCAAGCTGCTGCTTCTCATCCGTCAGCCTCTTTATTGCGGCTTCTTGGGCTGCCTTCTGCTGCTTGACAATTCTTTCAAGCTGCTGCTTCTCATCCGTCAGCCTCTTTATTTCGGCCTCTTTAGCTGCTTTCTGTTGATATAAGGCTGCTTCCAGGTGCTGCTTCTCCTCGTGCAGTTTCTTGACTTTGCCCTCGAGGGCAGCTTCCTGCGGTCGCTGGGCTGGTCCAAGATGCTGCTTTTCAATGGTAGGTTTTGTGCTTGGAATCTCTGGAGCTGCTTTATGTTGTTTCAATGCTGCTTTAAGCCGCTGATTCTCATCCGCCAGGGTCTTCATTTGGGCATCTTGGGCTACTTTTTGTTGCGCACGAGCTCCCTTCTGTTGCATCAAGGCGGCTTTGAGCCCCTGCGTCTCATCGTGCATTTTCTTGAGTTTGCCCTCTTGGGCTGCTATCTGTTGATTCAATGCGGCAGCAAGCTGCTCCTTCTCATCCATTACATTCTTGAGCTGGGCCTCTTTTGCCTTCTGTTCTTTTCCGGAAGCTGCAAGCTGGTGTTTCTCAGCGTTCAGCTTCTGTATTTCGGCCTCTTGGGCTGCTATCTGTTGATTCAATGCGGCAGCAAGCTGCTCCTTCTCATCCATTAGATTCTTGAGCTGGGCCTCTTTTGCCTTCTGTTCTTTTCCGGAAGCTTCAAGCTGGTGTTTCTCAGCGTTCAGCTTCTGTATTTCGGCCTCTTGGGCTGCTTCCTGCTGAGCCAAGGCTGCTGCGAGGTGCTGATTCTCCTTAGTTAGGTTCTGGAGCCGGGCGTGTTGCACGTCCGCCAGCCGCCTATTGTCGCTAGATAGCTCCTTGTTCTGGTGCTCCAGTGCCCTGCAGTAGGTTTCCAGATCCTTGTTTGCGTTCTTCAGAGCACTGTCGGCCGCCTGCTGCTGGTCCTCCTGTCGCCTGTTGTCGTGAGACGATGCCTCATACTCCGTCTCCAGCTGCCGGCTGATTCTGGTCTGTGGCGGCGCCCCATGACATTGCAGTACCGCGGGGTCGCGCTCCTGTTGTCGCTGCCAAGGCGCAAACCCCACTTTGGGTCCGTAGGAGGTGAACAACGGGTGCGGGCCGGGGGCCTGTCGCTCCAGCGCGGCCTTCAGGGCGACGGCGCTCCTGAGGCAGCGGCAGCGCACGAACCCACTTGCCCCGCTGAAGCTGCTGCCTTTCACGCTTGCAGCCACGGGGATGTCGGGGTGCTCGGCGTTCAGCGTCGCCACTATCTCCTCCGCTGTGGCGCTCCGGAGGTTGCCCACCCAAAGACTGACCTGCGGGGGGCCCTCCGCAACGAAGCACCACTTCCGGAGCCGCGGGTCCGCCTTCGCGTTCCGCACGAGGACGGCCAGCAGCTCGGGGTCGGCGCGGAGGATGTACCAGCCGTGGGTCGTCGAGTCCACGTCCGGCAAGGGGTCCCGCACCTCCACGTCCGCCGCGCACCCTCCCAGGAACTCCTGCAGGCAGTCTTGGACCACCGGCTTCCCCTGCTTGCGGGGGTTGGGCTGGGGCTGGGGCCCCTGCTTGCGGGCGTGGTCAGGGCCCGGCACGTTGATCCAGCATGAAGCATCGGAGCCTGGGCATGGACTGCCACCAGGAATCCCATCACGCGTGATGCCCATCCCATCACGCGTGATGCCCATCCCATCACGCGTGATGCCCCCACCAGGAATCCCATCACGCGTGATGCCCGGATGAGGTGAGGGAGGTGGGGCAGGGGCCTGGGACGGGGGCGGGGAGGTCGCGGTGTGCCGGAGGCGGTCTGTGGACTCACGTGTTTCCGGGGGCGGCGGTCGCAGCGCCTCGGCATCGGGCGCGTGGGCGGAGGTGCTGCGTGCAGACGTCTCCGGCATTCCCTGCCGCCGCTGGTCCATGTAGGGGGGTGGGTCCTGGCGCGCTTCCGCAGCAAAAGCCGCAGCGTGTGTCGAGTCCCCATCGCGGCGGAGGGTTCCGGATGGCGTCTCCCCTGCACTCTGCGGCGGAGCCTTGACATACGGGGGCGGGGGCGGCTCTGTGCAGGCTCCTGCAGCAAAGGCTGCCGCGCGGTTGCCCTCTGCGGTGTGGGTGGGGCGGGTGCTTGCAGACGTATGGGCGAGCGCCGCCTCCGCTGCCCCGTGCCAACGGTTGTCCACATATGGCGGCGGCTCTCCGCGGGCTTCCTCAGCGGACGATGCCGTGCGATCGGCACCTCCATCGCCGGCCGGCTGGCTGCCTTCCGACGTCGGGCCAAACGCCGGCCCCCCGACACCGCGCCGTCGGTGGCTCTCGTACGCGGGCGGCCCTCGGCGGGTTTCGGTGGTGGGGTCAGCAAACCCCATGCGCTTCGAATGCCCACGAGGGATGGGGGGGGTCGCCGCCGCCCTCTCATCGGACGGCGCCTCCTCCAGACCGCGCCACTGGGGGCCGGGACCTGCAGCACCACGGCAATGGAAGTCGCTGCCACCCCTCGCGGCGCCGCTGTGCGTCCGCGGTTGCCCCGGGCGCTGTTGCTGCTTCCGCCTGATGAGGTCGGTGAGCATTGCGTTCGGATTCCGGAGCTTGGTCGTCCTGCCAATAGCCTCAAGCTCCCGCAGTACTTCCGCTTGGTCCTCCTGGCTCAGATCGCACAGAGCCGTTGCGGCCGCGGCGTCCGGTACGAATCCGACGCCACTGCCACGTCGACAGTCGTCTTGTTGGTCGGAGCTGCTCCGGCCGCCGGAAACCCAAGCGTCCCGATCCGCTCCTTCATGTGGTGCATCAGCGGCCCCATCGTGGGAGCCCCGTGCGCTTCTCGACGAGGTCCCGTGCGGACGCCCGTCTCGGGACCCCTCTCCTCCGTTCTGCCTCCCCCTGATGAGCTTCGTGAGCATCGCATTCGGGTTCCGGATTTTGGTCGTCGTACACATGGCCTCCAGCTCCCGCAGTACTTCCGCCTGGTCTTCCTGGCGCAGACTGTGCAGAAGTCTTCCGGCTTCGACGTCTGGTACGAAATCCAGACTGTGCAGGCCCCTCATTCGGACACCATCGTCCCGTCGGCAGCTGTCGTGTTGGTTGGAGCTGCTCTGGCAGCTGGACCAAGCGCGCGCGACACCATCGTCACTTCGGCAGCTGTCGTGTTGGTTGGAGCTGCTCGGGCAGCTGGACCAAGCGCGCGCGTCCCGATCCGATCGTTCATGTGGCGCATCAGCGGCCGCAGACCAAGCGCGCGCGTCCCGATCCGATCGTTCATGCGGCGCATCAGCGGCCGCATCGCGGGTACCCCATGCGCTTTCCGATGAGGCCCCAGACGAAGGCCCTTCTCGGGACCCCTCTCCTGCTCTTTGTGCGTTCAGGAACAACGGCAAAGGAGGGGATCGCATGCGGGGGCTGCCGGCATCAGCAGCAGCTGTGTGGGGCCCTGGCGCGCTCGCGTGCGGAGGCTGCGTCATGTTCCGTGGTTGGCATAAACAACGAAGGCCCTGAGGTTTAATGAGGGTCGATGGTGGGGCAATACATACTATGCCTGCCCCTTTTCCAAACCGAGGTGAAAGGACAAAGAGCCGCCATGGAAATTGTATGGGCAAAGGGTGCTGGCAGGATGTGGGGGCTTGGCACAGGAGTTTGGTGGCAAGTTGGGTTTCTGTGATACATGCACCAACACACAGCTGAAATTCATTGCAATAGCAGGAACCACCTAGGCCTCTGGGCTATCTAGCCCTGAGTAAAACAATAAATAAATCTGTGTAACAAACAGGGCTATCTAGCCCTGAGTAAAACAATAAATAAATCTGTGTAACAAACAGGGCTATCTAGCCCTGAGTAAAACAATAAATAAATCTGTGTAACAAACAGGGCTATCTAGCCCTGAGTAAAACAATAAATAAATCTGTGTAACAAACAGGGCTATCTAGCCCTGAGTAAAACAATAAATAAATCTGTGTAACAAACAGGGCTATCTAGCCCTGAGTAAAACAATAAATAAATCTGTGTGACAAACAGTCAAGCTGGGCACCCATACAGAAACCACCGTTCACGGAGCAAACGATAGTTTCACAAGGGATATGGCATATGATTCATATATTCCCACGTTCCTCGTTGCCCCAAAGCCTACCCAACTCCATTGCGAGAACAGCTCTAAGCGCACTGAAAATGACAGAAACAATGCCTCCTGTTGTTCCGGTCCCAGCGTTGTTTACGGGCACCCACACCGCAAGAAGAAACAGACAATGATAGCAAAGCACAGCATCATTGGCCCACACCCCCATTGTGCTATGCACGTCTAAGCGAGGGGCAGAAAAGTTGCATGCCAGTCGTCAGCATCCGCAAAACACCATCCCAGCCCCAAATCCCGGAGGAAAAGTTGATCTTCAGGGACAAAGGGGTGTGACTGCACGAGAGCACGTGCTGTCACTGGTGATTGGGAAGGTGAAAATCAAAGAGAAATCTAAATGAGACCTTGTGATTTTGCATCATAGGATTCACCAAACGCCACCCCCTTCACCCTGAACTATGTATATTACTGCACCATTGACACTTGCCAGATCCTCACACAACATCTGAGCTCAACTTGGGGCGTCATTCTGTGCCTGTCCCTACTGATCCGCAGATGGAGCCCTACTGTGGCTATTGACAGTGAGATCGAGGGTGGAAATGGATGGTGGAGATGGAATGGCACTGAGGTGTGTATAGGACACCCCATGTTGTTTGGTGTGCCAAGGACAAATGCACCCAACACCCTAAGTGCACAGGGGGGTTTGCCATCAGGGCTAAGTAAGTATGCCAATTGGTGCTTGCAGGTGTATGTACTGGTTTGGGTGGTCTGTACATTGTCTACATGGAGTGTCCACAGACTGCAGGGAGACGTGTTGTTAGTAGGTTGGCCTGGGACAGTTGCCCCTCTGCCCACAGGGGCTGCTTTTACGCCTTGGTGTTCCCAGCATGAAAGCACCGTCATGCTTCACATGACATCTTTCCCAAGACTAATGTTTGGAGGATGCTCATCAGTTCCATTGTGGGAGATGTAACACAGGCCACGGGGGTGAGGCACAAGTGCTGTGCCAAGCTGAGGCTGCGGCTTGGTGACGTCCAATTCATCTTCTCCACAAACAGCTTTGCTCGATTGAATGCATCTTTGCCGCTTTGCAAGGCTGACACACAGCAGTGTTCCCAGGTTCGTAAGCATGCTGTTGCTTGCGGCCCTGACCTGATCGTTTCGGGAGAGGGGGCAGGGT